>VRYO01002184.1:2513979-2541005 GCA_009812075.1 Sialia sialis | reverse complement strand
ATGGATGGATGGATGGATGGTGGATGGAAGGATGGATGGAAGGATGAACGGATGTATTGATGGATGGATGATGGATGGATGATGGATGGATGATGGATGGAAGGATGAATGGATGTATTGATGGATGGATTTCCAGGGCAAGTGCTTAAACATTCCTGAAGGCACCAGGAGATGGGGCTTTTTCTGTGTGAATTATCTCAGCCTGCACACTGGTACCTTCTGATGGCCACTCATGGTCTCACCATGGCCAGCTCTCCCTGCCCAGGCAGTGTTTGGGCTCAGCCCAGCTTTGATGTCCCTGCAGCTTGGATTTACCATTTGCAACAAGAGTGCACAGCAAGATTCGGTGAAGGGAGTGTGATGAGTGAGAGTTGAGATGTGAGATGAGTGTGAGCTGGTCAAGCCTAGCGGAGGTGTGAGCTGCATGGTGGAGGGAAGGACAACACGTTCTGCTTGTGGTGTTGGGCACTGGGATGGGTCAGACACTCAAACTGCCCATGGTCTGCACATGCCACTGGAAGAGGGGTCCAGAGATCTATGAAAAGATTCAACCACAGGTCAAACAGCAACTCTGCCCCATTCTGCATTTTTAGATGTTGGAAAATGTGTTTTATGCTGGTTCTCCTTGCTCAGTATAGTTTTATCCCTGCAAACACTCCCTTAATTACATATCAAACTAGCAATAAGATGTGGCTTAGTGGCCCTAGCTGAAGACATGGAGCCCCACTGCTGAGCTGGAAACCCTCAGAAAAAATGGCTTAAGAACAGCCTGATTGGGTTTTAAGAGCTCTGTAACTGATACACATCTTACCGTATCACTGGGCCTCCATAAATCTGTTTCCAATAATCACTATTTACTGAGGTTTCGCAGCTATGCCAGGGGTACGTATCTGTTACCTTGTGGTCCAGCCTCAATAAATGTGTTTTTAATAATCAATTGGTACTTCAATAATAAACAAGAATTGCTTTATTATATATGAATTTGAACAAGTTCTGCATTTCGTTTGTACTGAAATCACTGTCTATTTTTATTTTTTTTTTCACTCTGAAGGAGCTTTTACTGACCAGCTATTGGTACTTGTGTGCGCCAAACATTACTGCTCCTTATAAAACATTGCTGACTTCACCTGATTTATAGGTCATAGAAATATTTCAGATATTTTTCCTGCCCCAAACGAAGCAGTCTGTCAGGAGCTTCCAGACAATCTTTGTAGAAGGAATGCTGCAGTCCCTCTTATGAATCATTAACTGGAAGTGAATTTGGAGCCTTCAGATGTGAGCACACTGCCTGCTGCCATACAACTCAGCAAGCCAATACTTTAATTGACAGTACACATAACAGAGGTATGGGATTCTAACATTTTGCAGAAAGAAAATGCACTAATTGAAGAGGAAAGTTGATTTCTTACAATGCCATTGAGGAAGCATAATGTTTTCCAGCATCTCAGCTCAGGTCTCCAGAGCCTCGTGCTCCAGTGGCATGGACATCTCTGCTCACCTGCCCTGAGTGCCCTCCCTGAGGTGGATGTTGCTCTCTAAGAGCTCAGCAGGACTGGAGAGGGCTGCAGGGATGTCCTGTGCCTCGCTGGCCACTCCCTGCTGCTTCACAAACTGTGGTGCTCTGCGGAGAAGAGATCTTTTGGCTGAGAAATGTGAGGTTTGTCTCCTTCCCATCAGCATCTAAGCCCTTTTCAGGGCTGCACCAGGACTCTGCAGAGTGTGATGATTTACCTCTGGACTTAAGGGGGCCAGTGCTGAACAGGAGGTGAGGATTCACATCACTCTACCCAAACACCCAATTGGTTCATCCTGTATGTAAAATCTTCTCTAATCTGAGACTTTTACAGCCTTGAGTACCACCGTACTTGTAAATATTGATGCACTCCTGAGGCACAGCAGTTGATTGTTCCTGTACCTGCACAGGAGATAAACAGGCATGGCTCCTTCAGCACTTCTGCCTTGATTTCACTGGAGCAAAGCTTTAAATTCCAGTCCCATCCCCACCTTCTCAAACATCCTTTCACTGTTGGGTCAGGCCAAACTTCTCTCCCTGGAATGGGGAAGCCTTCCACAGCCTCCTGATGCAGTGGCCAGAGCTGCACTCACTTTGCCACTGCTGTCCTGTGCCTAGAGTGAGTTCCACCCCAGGAACAGGAGGTTTGCATGTGGCTGAAGCAGTGGCTCTATGGCCTCTTGGCTGTCAAATTGTGTTCCAAGGAGCCAAGGAGGAGGAGGAGGGCTTTTGCATAGGATAAAAAGGATTTATTACTCTAGGGAAGTCAGGGGGCAAAAGACAAAAATGGAAGGGTGCAACAGTTGAAAGGAGGTTCATGGGGAGGGTACAAATTATTAGCAAATTGGAGAGATTCTGGGGAGGGGTAAAAGGCAGGTTCACAAAAGCATTGTCTATTGAGGGAGGTGGGGAGGAAAACTGAGTCACATGGACTAAGAGACATGGAGTTTTAGGGGATTTCCAAAGGACAATTACAGGCAGGTGGCTGGCACAAAATGGGATTGACAGGTAATTCAGGATAGATTGGCAAGGGTGGGAGAGTATAATTTTGGATGAAGCCATTAACTTGAGCAGAACATACCATTGACCAGAAACACACTGCAACAGCCTCTAGCCAGCCACCCAGGGCTAGAAATGGTTTGGGGTGGGGTGAGTGTTTATCCAGCCCACAGCTCAGCGCAGGGGGAGGTAGGGATGTGGTGGTGGCACAGCCCCGTGGGTGCCAGATTCCTGAGCACAACAAGAGCCGCGTGCGTGTCCGGCAGTGCCACATCCAATTACAGCACTTCAAACCCAATGGGAGCACAGGTCCATGTCTCTAATTAGTCTAGTCAAAGGCAGGAATTCCCTTCTGCTGGGGCAGTCTGCTCCCTTGACAAGAAGATTAGTGGTCTCTGCTTGTGATTGTCGAGCTCAGGGTTTTCCATCCCACTTTAAGTCATTTGCAATTTTCTGTTCCTCCTGGTGGTTGTTTCGAGGGGCTGGTTTCATTCCAGGAGGGCAGAGGTCAAAGCATTTTAGTGAAAGGCAGGGAACCCTGTCCCTGGTGCCTGTTGGCTCACTCCTGGACTGCCTCTGGAGCAGTGATTTTTACATCTGTCTGGATGTAGCAGGGAGCCAGGGGTGCTCCAGCCCTCCCCGGGGAGTGTTAGCATTGGGAGTGGTGTCTGGTTCATCAGCTGGCCCATCATGTTGAGAGGAGCAGTATTCAACACCTTGAGGGATAGAATCAAAATCATCGTTTGGGTTGGAAGGGACCAAAGATCACTTTGTTCCAAAACCCTTGCCATGAGCAGGTATATCTTTCCTTACACTGGGCTCTTCCAAGCCCCACCCAACCCAGCCGTGACCCTGAGGAGATGTGTCACCTCCTCTCAGCTGACTGCAGGGACATTGCTGTGGTAAAGCTGCTGCACATGGTTGTCTTTGAGCAGTCCCATGTTGCCATTTGCCTCTGCTCCTGGTAAATCCTGTTCAGCCAGCTCTGTCTTCAGTTATAAATAACTGTGGTCAGAGCTGAGCTCCAGCACTGTGGGGCCAGCCTGAGAGCTGCCTTGGGCTTCTGCTGCCTGTGCTGATGCCTGACAGCTCTCACTGCCTGTGCTGAATGTGGAAAAAGTCTTCAACACCTGTGCTGTGGTTTGAAAGGTCTAAAAGGTCTAAAATGCCCATTTCTAGGATGCACAGTAATTTCACAACTGTAAGGCACACCCTTTTGACTAAAATTTTGATTGATACCTGGAAGTGTGCCTTATAATCCAGTGCACCTTATATATGGACAAAGTTCGGAAATTTGCCAACCCGGAAGTGTGAGCTGAGCAGCAAGAGCCACACCAGCCGTGGCAGCCGGTGCCGGGGGCGGGCGGGAGTGCCGGGGCCCACAGCATGGGGAGGGCACCTGGGGCTGCGTTTAAAGGCTGCACCGATCTGTGAAAAATGTTTGCAAATTGAGCACCTGCCAGTAAACCCCGTGGTTGCGCGATTCCGTTACTAATTCATTACTTTGTTGTGCATAGATCGTCGCTGCAAAAAAAAAAGTGTGCCTTATAGTCTGGTGAGCCTTGTATATAGACAAAGTATGGAAAATTGCCGACAACTCGGAAGTGCTCCTTATAATCTGGTGCACCTTATAGTTGTGAAATTACTGTAATTGAAACGCCCCATACTATCTATCTCTCCAGTTTAGTATTTCTTTCTTATTCCATTGTATGCCACCACATCACTGAAGTTAACGTGGAAGAGGGGAAATACCTTAATTCCATGTTTTGTCTCCTTTTTCTGCCCTTTTGGTTTAAACTAAGCTCTACAGGGGCTTGAGGATATTGTTTGTCAGAGCTGTAGAAAGGCTTTTGTGTCTGACTACTTGTTCATTGCCTGAGCTGAGTTCCATATTCCTCCCTTGACTTTTTGATATCCTGAGATTTTCTCCTGCCACAGCAAAACTGCAAAACTTTTGACTTAAACTGATCTTTTTTTTCTTTTTTTTTTGATAGCTTAATGCTACCTTTTCTGAAAAAGAAGTCCTAGGCTTGAAAGGTACTGCACACTATCTCATGGGTTTACGTCAAGGCAGATCAAAGGTTTCATTAGCAAAGCATTTTCTGGACAACTGTAAATAAGAACAAGTTGTTTGGGAGTACACTAAATGCTGTGGAAACGTGTGAGAACTACAGATGTACTGTTGTCAAACTAGAATTCTGTATCAGAGACAAAACAATCACTTGACAGACCAGAAACCTTAAAATCTAAGAAATTCTTGGAGTTCTGGGAGTTGGATTTCAGCTTATAGAGGCATACATCACTGAGACAAATAAGATCTTTCTCAAAACCACTCAGGTGAGATAAACACAGGCTGCAGCTTTTAGTGAAGTCTCATGAAGCAAATTGCCAGGCTGGTTGTGTGCTCAGAGCTGATGCAATGAGTCCGTGTTCTAGAGACCCTCATTGTGGTTATTTTGGGGGCGTTCATAATCCAAACCCCAAGTTCTCAAGCTGGGGATTCTCACATGACCCTGGGTCATGTAGCCATGGCAGGGAGGGGACGTAACCCTGGTTGTGACTGATCCTTCCTGCCTGCAAAGGCAGCTCTGTCTGGAACAGCCAGGATCCAAGGTTTAACCTCAGGCAGGGTGAATAATTTTTGGAGGCTGGCAGATTTCCAGGTCACCCCTCCTGTAGATATTACCCCTCATAAAGACCGTTGTGACATGCTCTGTCCTTGGGTTGAATGGTATTTTCCTAGCAAATAACTCCGTGGTGCACCTGGGATGCAGTGATTAATGAGGCAGGTTTGCATGAAGGATGTACAGGAAGGGAATCATTCAGGACAGGGGAGGGAGGTGGTGAAGCCCAGCTCAAGCCATCCAGCCATCCCCAGGGCCCAGTATTTAGTCAGGTGCAGCCCAGCTCGTGTGTGGAGCCCTCCTGTTATCTTATCTAAAATGAAACTTTAGTGGGATGTGTCAGAAAGAACAGCCCTGGCTCAGACACTGGGAGGGAAGTTCATTTCAGTAATTCCAGTGAGGCAGTGGATGTTTCCTGAGAATTAGGGACTTCCAGGCTCAATGTTCTCTGCCCAATCCTCAAGAAATTTCCCAGGCTGACAGGCTGGTGGTGTGCAGAGAGGTGCAAGTGATCCAGGATGTGCTGGGGGGGTGACACTGGCTCTGATGGCTCCTGGGGGGTCAGCAGCACAGAGCAGAGACTTTTGCACAGCCTCGAGGGAATTCCTTGGCTCATTGAATTGCAGTGACTGTGAGCTGACTTCCCAAAAGGTCTTTGGAAAGCTCAGCTTTAGTATTCTCTGCCCTGGTCAGAGGGAGGTAACCACAGTTCTTTCCCAGCCCTTGAACTCCTGGGAACCCACACTGGTGTCCTGAAGCAGAGGGTTTGGCTTGGTTCTCCTGAGACTTACCTTGTTTGGTTTCCAGAGCTCATTATGTGTCTCTTGCAGACTTGTAAAGTTTACTTTGTTTTGTTCCTATTCCTTTTCAGTCCTGTCTGAAAAACCACTGAGCTTTCTAGCACTGTAATAGCCATCATTAATAATAATACTTTTAAATTATTCTAGTTAGTCTTTTTAAAGCGTTTTCCTGACTACCTTCTTCTTTGCTAATTGCCTTTCTCCAGTGCCCTGAGGAAACCTGCACTTTCCAGAAGTTCTGAAGGGAAGGACTGGGGACTTGGCTCTGATATTTATAAATTTTTCCTAAATCTAGGAGATTTGTCAGCTGGTAGAGAAGAAATACAGTTTTTATGGCCCTATTTGTGCCCAGAATTGGGAGATAATGGCCTCAGAACACCAGTAACCAAGTCAGAAAACACCTTAGCCTGAGATGGGAGGTCAGGGCCAGCTCCTGAGAAGGGTCTGTGGATCAGCCCCTGACACATCTGCTCGAGGAAGGGGCCAAGGGGAGCAGGAACTGCACTTTGCTGTGCTCCCATGGTGCAGGAGGACTCAGAGGCATTGCACAGGCCGGTGAGAGGGAGGAGACCTGCCTGGAGCTGGGGATGGGTGCCCCTGCAGGGGTGGGTGCAGGGCAGGGAAATGGGAGCAAGGAATGGCAGGGTGTGCCCAGGGCTTCATTCTGAGCTGAGGTGGAGCAGGGGGATTTGGAGGAATCCTTGCTGTAGCCCACAGAGCTGTATGATCCCCCAACATCTCTCCACATGCAGTGGCTGTTCCAGCTGCTCCACTAATGGCTTTTTAACCCCAAACATAAGCTTAGGAACCCCTCAGTCCTGTGTCACTTTAATCTGTCTGTCACAAAAATCAGCAGATTGTTCTGGGCTTTTCAGACCGTTAAAAAGTCATCCAAAAAATTCCTCCCCTCTCCCTTGTTGCTCGAGGCCAGGTGCCCTGCCACCAGCTAGGTTGAATAATGAAGGTGATGGCATGAAATGTCAAAAAGCCATGAAATGGTGGAGGAAGGGCTGCACTCGGTTTAAGGTCCATCTCAGCCTTGTGTCCTCAGCAGGGCCACCCAAGGACACCAGCACTATTCAGAAGTCAGTTCCAGAGCACTTGTCAAAAGTCCTCCAGACCTGGACCCTGGAGGTGAGGTGGCACTCAGAGAGCCAAGTGGGGACAGTTTGGGCAGGAAAATCTGGGGGAGGTGTTCTGGCAGAGCCCAGCTCATGTTTCAATTGCAGGTGTTTGAAACCAAGGAATTTCTGTGGCATGTGAAGTGAAAAACGATCATTTTCTGATAAATTGTAATGAGAATTTCCAGCTATGTCTGAATCCAGGTTTTCCTTTCATGCAGGCCCTTTTTTCTCAGCCTGTCCCCCCTTGGCTGTGGCCAGCCAGCAGCCTGCAGGATGCTGAGCACTGGAGCTGAGGAATTGTTGGTGACCAGGGCACCCTAAATGCCAGGAGCAGATGCAATAAAGGACTGTTCCTTTCCACTTGAAATGCCTGTTGCCTTTGCCAGGCAGCCAACACTGTAAATTCATTCTGACTATTTAAAAAGACCTTTTAGAGCTTTTGAATAGTTTCTGGCTTATTCTGTAGCAATAAAACCATAGTGCCTGGGAGTCAGACGTTCAGGACCTTACCAAGTAACTAAATACAAGATACTTGGGAGCACTGTGAAGTGCTTAGGAACGAGACAATTATACTGGCTCTTATCCCATTGTTTGCCTGCTCATAATCTCTGTCCTGGGCTCTGTCTGGTGGCATTTGGGATTACTGTGGAACAAAGAAATAGGGCAGGGGTTGGCAAAACGGGAATCCCACCTGCTGGGGGGTGGTGGAGCCACTGTGTGAAGAAAACAGGGAAAGAAGGGAAGTGAGGTGAATTCTCCTTCTTATCCTGCTGCACAGAACTCCAAAGGGAGATCAAACATGGCTTGTCTGGCTGTGTAAGGGCAGATTTCACCCTTGCACACAGGAACCCATGACAGTTTGGGCTCAAGTGCTCGTTCTCCTGCCCTGGGAGTTCAACCACGAGACCCTGAGGAAAGCAGAGCTGAGCAGTGAGAGCTTGCTGGGCTCAGCTGGGGCTCCACAGCATGGCTCTGCTTTTTTTCTGCCTCCCTGGGAGCTCTGGTGACAGGCTGCTGGTCACACAGGTGATGGGGGGTGATTTTCCTCCAAGTGCAGGCCTGCCCTGGGACCCAGTTTGCCAGATGGCGCCCTGGCATCTGATCAGGGCTTTTCCATGCAGCGGGGAAGAATGTAGTTGTGAAGGCTGATAAATGGTCTGTGAAGATTGGTCTGATACCATTTTGGTCTTCTGGGAACGAGGACCTCATTGCAGATCAAATGTCTGATCTTTAAACTGGCATAAATCAGCATAACTCTAGCAAAGTTAATGGAGTTGTGCTGATTTACCAGCTGAATTTATACCATCAAAAATCATTCATTTACTCTGTCTCTTCTCCACTTTTCCCCCCTCCTTGGATTAGAAATGAAGTCTATAAAGCTAATATGGTCCCTGCAGCAGCATAACTTCCATGGAGTGTTTGCTTGAAGAGGTTAAAAGCCCTATAAACTGCTTTACATTCTCTAATAATAAAATGCAGATGCAAAGGGGAAGGATTTGATGGTCAATTAATACAGAAACCATCCAGGGCTTTGCATAGATCCTGCTCCTTGGCTTTGAAATACTATGCCCAATTAAAACCTTACCCAGAACTATACCAAGATTAGAAAAGTAATAATAATCTGCAGCACTCTAGGTAGCATGCTGCAGTTTTCAGGGTGCCTCTGAGCTATGCCTCATAAACTCTTGGATAAGATTTGTCTGGTGTTTCCAACTGCTCCTGGAGCAAAGCTGCAAAGCAGCATTCAGCAGGCAAAGCTGGGGAGAGGGTTATTTAATGGAGGAGAAGAGGAGGGGGTAAGGAAAGCATTGACAGTCCCTCGTGCATTCTTCTGAAAAGAAAATAAAATGATAGATCCTGTAAAATTCTGCCCTTCAACTGGGTTATCCAGAGGGGGCAGTGCCCAAAGGGTGGCCTGGTTTAGGGATGGAAGAGGCTGACACAGCCTCAGCAAATCCCAAACTCCCTTTGAGCATCTCTTGCTCCTGCTCTCAGGGGTGGTGGCTCTGCTGACCTGCCAGGTGTCCCTGCATGTCCACGCCAAAGAAACAGACCAGTCTATCCACAGGCATTATTTGGTGGAGCAGTAAGGTGGAGAGCAGCTGGATTTAATAGTCCAGAAGGCAGAATGAAAGTCCTTTCTCTTTCAGTAGTCCACACCAGCAGCAGGAGCTGGAAGGGTTTATGCTGAAGGTGTTTTGGGCAGCAAGGAGCACCCACAGTAATCAGCCAGTGCAAAGCCATCCTCTTCCTGCCTCCAGAGTTTCTCACTGGCAAAAACTACCACTATGGACATAGATCACCTTGTTTTCAGGTCCCTGGTAATTCACTTGCTATACGGTGTGACAAAAAGGAGGAAAAGTCGAGTTCTACATCCCTGAGGTACCTGGAGAAACTCCCTTGAGAGCTGAGCCTAAGGACACGCCACAGAGCCACAGAGATCTGCCCTGGGCTGCCAGGCTGTCTGGGCTCTGCTCCTTGGCCAGCTCCTGCTGCCTGCTGGATTTCCTCTGCATTAATCACACAGGAGGGATGGGTGTTGTATCACTGATCTGAACCACCAAAGCCTCATGCAGCTCATGCTGTTTGTTTATTGGCCTGGGTGCTGAGTGTCCACATAACACCCTTTCCAGGGAAATTAATGCTTCTGATAGCAGAGATCCAAGGAAGGCCAGCTCCTTTGGATCAGCGTGCCCATCCTTTGATGTGCACAGAGCAAACTGGTAACTGGGCAAAACCAGAGGCTGCCCAAGCCTGTGCTGCTGGATTCTCCTGGTCTGAGCAGGAGGCATGGCCAGTCCATCTGTGAGCCATCTGAACCCTGGTGGCAGCCCAGCATGTCTTGTGATTCTCTCTCTGCCTCTCTTCCTCCTTTCATGGTTTTGTGAAGATGTGTAAAATATACACATTTTTAAAAGCAGTCATCAGAGCAACTAGCAGACAGAATAAACCTATTTGAGATGGCCTTTGGGGACAGGGAGTCTTCCAGGTGGGTCTTTAAGCTTTAAATTGGAGGTTTTGATGTGGTTCTGTCTGAGCTCATGCACCTTCCTCAGCCCCCTGATTTTAGTCCCAAAGTGTAAAATCTCAGAGCAGATTGCCAAGGTCAAGGGGAATTGCCCAGGGCTGGGGTACTAAAGCTATTTGAATGGAGGGTGATAGAAAATCATAATGGGGCTGATTTCTTAATTGCACAAAGGCCTCTCAACACTGTTTTGACAGCCTAAAGGGTCATTTACATCTATTTTAAGCCATGTAAAAGCCTGATCCTCATTTACACATGTTGAAAAGAAAATATAATATGTGCCACAACTAAGCCTCTTTCGACTGCCAAAGTGATGGAAAGAGACTTTAGTGTAAATAAGGCTCAGGCCTGTTTTCAGTTCCAGCACCACAAACGTGCCAGTGCAGAAGCAGGAAAGATGCCAAACATATTTATTTTGGCCTGGCTGGGTGTTTCTTCAGTCTTCTGTCTGCAGAAGAAAGTGGGTGCACACATTTTGGCTCTGTCTTGCACAAGAGTCACCACCAGTGTCACCTCCCCCCTCGCAGGCAGGGACAGGGAGGTGTCCTGAGAGCCACTGCACAGAGGATGCTCTTGTTGGGCAGCACCTGGGGCAGCTCAATGAGCACTTGTGTGCTGAGGGTTGCCAGTTCTCCTTTTCCAGCTGCTGAGCTGCTCCCAAGGATCAGCAGCAACTTTAAACCAGGCCAAAATCAAGAATGCAGAAGCTGACAAACTCTGTTTGTGTCAACTAAAGAAAACCAGTGTTCTGCTGAAAATGGCTCCAGACTTTCTCCTCAGGAGATGCCTGGAGAGGCTCCTGGAGCAGAGGCTGGGCAGTGCTGAAGGAATCAAGCAGGGATTTATTCCAAGCCCTTCCAAGGATTCACCTTGGGCACTGCAAGAGCCCGGCCCTGGCTCCAGCCAAGATGGAGCCAAGGTGGATCCGAGTCACCACTTCTCACACTTGCATCACTTTGGGGCCATTTCCAGCTTGGCCTTCATTGTCCAATTCCAGCTGCAGCTTCTGCACTCCCAGCCTCCCAGATTCTCTCCTCAATTGGCTGCTGTTTGCACTTTTTGGGGCTGAAGCTGCAGCGGTGTCCTTGGTTCTGGGCTGGAAAAGGATTGTTTTGTGTGCCTGAGCTGGGAGGAGAACTTGCTGACACTTTGTGTGGAGTTCAGAGTCACACACCAATGCAGTACAGAGTCTGGAAATATGAAATGTAAAACTTGGGGCATCACTGGTGGAGGAGACACGGACTAACTGCTCTAAGATGTGAGTAGCTCCCTAAACAGGACGAGGATCATGATGATGATGATGATGATGATGATGATGGTGATGATGATGGTGATGGTGATGATGATGGTGATGATGATCACAGGCTGATAGGGGGTCAGTATTTACATCTCCTTACCCAGTTGGTCTCTAAACCCTGCCAGAGTCTGGGAGAGCACTGCTGTTCCCTGGGCACACTGGAGGGAGCTGTGATTTGTCCTGGGATGAGTGGCTGATCCTCCAGAGGCTCAGCAGCACTCACCACCTGCACTCCCCCTGCCAGGCAGCTTCTCCCCAGCCTGTTTCTCTCATGTAGGACAGGGAGCAGCCCAGATCTGAAGGGAGGTGCAGTTTTCAGCAGGGCTGACATGCCTCTGTGCCAGCATGGGATGGATTAGAATTAGTTTTTGCTAATTTGCTCCACATGGAGCTTTCAGTTTGAATTCTGTCTCCTGAATCAACAGGCAGACCACCCTCTTGGTATCCTGACTGCTGTATTTCCCAAAGTGAGGGAAGAATTTCTCATCCATCCTGTGTTTCCTGTGGTTCAGACAGTGTTGTACCCAGAGCTCCAAGGAAAGGAGTGAGTCTATCCAGCTTCTACAAACCTCAAAGCTGATCCAAACTTGGGTAATCATTTCAGAAAACAGTCCACTCTGAAGTTTGGGAGCAGGCAGGATGAACAGACTAGCGATTAAAATGTCCTGATTTTTCATTTTTAGTTTGTTTGTGCATGAATCCCAGATTGACCCATTCAGGAGGTAATTCTCAGCAGCCTCTCTGCTCTTCTTAGCAAAGAACTCAAAATAAATCTTGCCAGAAAACATCCAGGGTCTCTTGATTATTTTTTTGTTGTTGTTGTTGTTGGTTGGTTGGTTGGTTTTTTTGTAGGTTTTTTTTTTTTTTTTTGCAAGAGCTCAAGAAACCAACTTGTGTGAATTTTCCCTTTTCTCAGGATGTATTGACATCCTGTGTGCCTTTGCGTGGTGGTTTTCAATCTTTTTTTCACCTGAGAAATGAGATTTTGTAATAACAATCCCTCTCATGTCCACAGCAACCTGGGTAAATTGCAGCTATGTAATTTCTCTACAAAGATCTGGGCATTTCCAGCAGCTTCTCAGTCATTTGGAAGCTGTTTACTTGGAGCCAGAACTACTCCTGAAAATATACTGAGGTTTTGGAGTGCTTCTAGGAGCCCTGTAGATGTTCAGGAGCCCCTTATGAATGTCAGGCAGCAAAGCTATGAACCAGAGGCTTGCTTCCCATCACATAAGTCAGAATGAGCCTGAATGTGGTCACATGGACCCAAAATATCACCACCAAGGGCTGAATTCTGCCTTGAGCCACTCTGCTGGTGAATGAATAAATTCAAGTGAATAAAGCTAAAAATACTTTTAGAATGTTGTCCTATTTGCCTGAGAAGCAGAAATATTTCTTTCTGTCTGAACTTTCAGAGGGCTCCCTATTTCATCCTTGCTTTTTAAGATTTTGGTTCCATTGTGATCCCAGCCTTGTGTAAGAGGTAACTTTGTGCTCCTGGACTCTGCCTGTCATGAGTGGAGTTTTGTGCTAATTGCAGTGATGTGTTTGGCATCAAAGGCTGGGGAAGGCAGGAGGAGCAGAGTTTGTCTGGGCTCTTCCAAGCTGGTGTGGCAGAGTCTGTCCTGCTTTTGATCTGTGTAAAATCTTACCAGTGCTTCTACAGAGGTTTTATAAAAACTGTCCACAAATTTACTCCCTAATCTCTATCTCTAATGGCTCCACCCCAGACAGTTTCATTCATTTTGTCATTCATTTTGGCATACTTCTCTTGGTTATTTCAAAACAGGTGTCTTAGAATTTAATTTTTATATTTCCTTTCCCAAGAGCCTTTTTCACAGTCCCCAAATTAAACTGGACAAAACTGATGAAATATTTTATTTGTTTTCTATGCATCTTTAAAATTTATTTTTACTTTGAGTGGGGTGAACTGATCTTTGATTTATTCACCTACTTCAAGAGTTTACCTCTTTCCCAGGGCCAACAGAAAGTCCACTCACACTCATCTGCTTTCCTCCTCCATCTGTAACTGAGCAGTCTGATGATTCTTTTGTTTGTTTTACTGCACAAAAAACTCCTGCAAGCTGGAAAGGCTTTACCATTATTTCCCAAACACAGAAATATGTGTCTGCAGTGTGGTGCTTTTCAGAACAGCATCCCCTCAGATGGTGGGGAATTCATCACAGCCCAGGGTGAGTAATTCCAATGGCTCATTACTCTTTCAATTACAAACTGGCACTTTCCTTGCAGTCTGAATTTGTCTAATTTTGGTTCCAGCCACTGGATATTGATATGGCTTTGTCTGTTAGATTAGAGTTCTGTTATAAGAGATCTCATCTTTACTAGGTGCTCCTCATCTCTAATAGGATACTCCCTCCTCTCCTTTTGATAAGCTAAATTATTAAGCACCTTCAGTGTCTCAGTGTGAGCAGCTCTGCTCCACCCCACAGCCCCCAGTCTGGATCTTCATTTTCCTCCTCAATTCCTGCTTGGATACTACTTGGTTTCCCAATCAGCCCTCATGAGACCTCTGTGTGGAGCTGACAGCTCTGCCCCACCTGCAGAGGCACCAGATGCAGCTATCTGCATTTAGGCACCTGAATCAAGCCCTCAGATTCCAGAGAAAGGAGGTAAGATCCATCTCCCCCAAACTGAACCACAACAGGGGCTACAGTGGACCAAACCTTTCACATCCTCTCCCGAGGACATCTTGCTCAGCCAAAGCTCTGAAGTGGTTTTTAGTAATGAAGGCAGCGCTGATTTAAGGTGCCAGTGTCCAGAAGGTGACTGTGGTGACATCTGTTGTGGTTATGGAGCCACTGAGAGGTCTGGGCTTCTGTCAGCTTTATCTCTGTGGGTCTGGGAGCAAGACATGCTGCTGATGCAGGCCCATGCCTTGCTTTGGCAGTAAAATCCAGCAGAGTTAAACTGTTTGAAGCTGTTTATTGTGGCCTCAAGAGCAGAGCGTTGTGTCACCTTCTTTCCTAGGTATCTAAGAAATGGTCCAGCCTTTGTGCTGGGATTCAGACTTTGGCCAGGAACTTTGTCATCAGTCATGTTCTCCACCTTTAGTTCTCCCTGGGTACCACAACAGCACTGCCACATTTCTCATGGCTCTTCAGAATGCCTGGACTTGGGATGGCCCCTGTTCCCATGGTGGTTTAGAGCTGTTTTACAGTACTGTGGCTGTTTGTAGCGTAATTTGGGTTTATATAGAGTGACTGATCATGTGCCAGGAGTTTTATTATGGACAACAAATCCCATTCAATCAACAGCAGAGACCAGACAGCCATTGTTAAACCTCGGTGCTCGGAGCAGTGTTGGATGACTCCAGGCATGCCAGATGGGACCTACCACCCTCCCTCTGCTCATGTGAGTAACCAGCATGTGGATGGGCTGCAGATTCCCTCACCAGTTGAGCGTTTCAGGCCCAGCTAGAGAGTTCTGCTGTCTAAAATGGTTTGAGCACAGGAGGTTTTGCAGTGTCCAGCAAGCTGGGTGGGACCTGATGTGAAGTCCTTGCTGTCAGAGTGCAGCAGCAGAGCAGAGTGCCTGGCTGTTCCACCAGACTGTGTTCTCCTCCACGTCAGTTTTCAGTGGATCCAGCTGCAGAGAGGGAGTTTGTGCTCTGGGCCCATGAATCAAAGGAGATCTGTCCCTTATGCACAGCCTGTCTTCCCAACCCTGGTCCAAGGCTCAGAGGGATGATTTGGAGCTACTCTGCTTGCAAGCTCCTTTCCAGGAGCAGCCAAGCTCTGCATTTGGTGAGCACACAGCTAAATGAGACGTGAACAGCCTGATCATGGCAGGGTGGAACACTCAGATTCATGGCTCAGGTGAGGAGGAAGTGCAGCAGAGCACTGAGAGAGCCCGAAAGAACAAGCATGAATGGATGTAATCCATGGTGTGAAAGCTGTGCTATAAATAACAGGTGATGGAAACCAGATCTCTTCTGCATGTCCTTGCCATTTCTGCTCCAAAGCAAGAAACTCGTTTGCAGTGAAATTCTCATCCATGGCCATGCTTTGGCCTCTGCTCTTTCCCCAGGGCACATGCTGGTCCTCCTGAGACCTTTGAAGGAAGTTCTGGGCATGACCTGGGAAAGCCAGGTGATCTCCTGAAAGGTTTCTGATGGGCCACATCAGTGTGTAAGGACAGGCCAGCATCGTTTGTTTGATACTAGAACTTCTCTCTCTCTCTCTCTCTCTCTCTCTCGTTCCTCCCTACCCTCATTTTACCAAATAAAACATTGGGATCAAATCTAACTTGTCTGAGGGCAGAAGATGGCTGTAAAAATAAGCACTGCTGATATCAACACCCAACAGTATTAATATTTGATATTTTGGTCTCTCCAATCTGCCAGTCAAGGAAAGCAGGGAAGGCAGAATTTGCCATGTATAGTTGTCCTCAATGCTAAGTCCTGCTGTGAGCCATCAGAGCAAATAAATTCATTTCTCTGTTACCTTGTGTTCATGCAAATCAGCACAGCAGTGGAACTAAGCCCTTGTAAGGCCAGTGTGAGCAGCAAGCAGTGGCACCACAGGCAAGGAGAGCTGAGCTTGGGCTACCAGTTTTCAGGGAGTTAAAGAGAAAGAAGCATATTCCCCAAGGCAGAGACCCATTTGGAATAAATCTGCTTGCTGGCTGCACTCCTCACTCTGGCAGTCAGCTCATTGCAATTCAGGCTAAGTTTGGCAGTATGGTCAGCTTTAACTAATAAAGATCTGGAGTGGTACCTTGCTAACCCCATTAGATGGAGAGGTATGTTTGGGTAGTGGATGCTGGAGGAAAAAGAAAGGAAAGAAAGAAGGAAAGAGAAAGAAAGAAAGAAAAAAAAGAAAGAAGGAAAGAAGAAGGAAGGAAAGAAAGAAAGAAAAAGAAAAAAGTTTAGCAATTTCAGATCAAGCTATTTCAGTTTTTTAAGGGTGTGTGTACACAGATATTCCCAACATATATGTACATCCTGCTAGTTGTTTCTAGTTAATTCTTCCACTAAAAGTAATGGTGCCAGAGGCCCCAAGTGCCAGCCCCCAAGGACAACTGCATTCCAGGTTACAAGGAATCCCAACAGTGTCTGGCTGGGTACCAATCCACAGAGGACTCAGGGTGCTTCTTGCACCTTGTTGGCATTAAAAATTCTGACCCTCCCCTCCCAAAGCCCAGGAGGAGCTGCAATGCTAAAATCTGCTGGTTTCAGTGCTTTACCCAATGCCTCATGTCAGGTTTATTTCCAGTGGCACCAGTGGATGTTTCCCCCGCTCTGAATTAGGATTTAAACATCCCAGGAACTGGGCATTAAAAAATGGCAGCTCTTCCACTTGGAGGGTGAGACATGGCCCACCCTACTGAGCCAGACTCCCACAGAAGGGGAGAAAGGGGAAAATCTGGTTTTCTCTCCTTTTATTGTTGCCAGACTGCTGTGACTCAGCGCTGGAGCTTTCACTTTGAAGTGCTGTGAGGATCCATGGATTTTGGGATGTGTTGGCAGCTTCACTCTACCCTCCTTCCCCATTCTGGTATTTGTCAGGAACCTCTCCGTGGTTTCAAACCAGGTCCAGAACTGGACACAGCATCCCGCCCACCACACTAAGACACTGTAACTGATGCAAAGAAACAGGGAAAAACACTGCTATCACTTGATTAATCAATTGGTGGAAGTGGCAGCACAGGGTGTTTGTTGTGCCTGACAATGCTCCTTCCCCTTCCCTGTGTCACAACAAGGGTGTCGTTGTGTTTTGCTGAGTCCTTCCTTGCTTGGGGCCAGTCATTTATCAACAGAGATTTCCATCTTGGCCCAATAATTCATCTCTTATTGCAGCCCTCACTGCTCCGAGGGCCCTTTGTTTCCTCTTATCACAGTCTAATTATTTGGAGAAGGAAAATGTCTATCTTGGGGCCAGTGGCCAAGAGTTCAAGAAAAGCTGGCTCCAGGTAGGGATGTGCCTGTGAGAGTGGGAGAGGGATTCCCAGGGCTTGGACCCAGATGCTTCTGTGGCAGGGGGAGTTTGTAAGAGCCCAGTGGGTCCAACATGAAACACAAAGTCACTTTTTTTTCCAATTAACCTTCTCTTTGTGCATTTGTCATAGCCAAATGCTCCCACCTACATCACACCCACACATCTCCCACCACTTTCTCACACACAGACACACTCACACGCTCACACATTCTATTAAGAAATCCTGTAAATTCAGGGATTTGGTCTGGTTTGTTGTCTTTTTTTTTTTTCCTCCCTGGAAAACCTGGAACAAAAAGATAGTAAGAATTTGTATCCATACATATGTGGGCAGTGCTGGGGTGCTGGAAAGGGGGATGAGGGGATGGATGAACGCACAGTAATCACAGTGGCATAATTAATAATAATGACAGAAAGGCATCCAGCTCCTATTAGAAGTACATGCATAGCTTTAATCAGCTCTCTCCACCATCCAACAAGAGGCTTCAACTAAATCAATTGCTGATGTCTATCACAAGGGTTGTTCTGACCAGATTGGAAGAGGGATCCCCTTGGTTCTTTATTAAAAAAAAAAAAAATATTAATTATTAATTCATCATTAATTTATGTATCTTTATCTAAACCAGGATAATTTCTTTGTTTTATTCAATGACTCCAGTGCAGCTCTGAGGATGTTTCAGGGAGTTTCCCAGTTTGCTTTCCCCTGGATGAGCGTTGTTTGCTCCTTAATCTGCTGCCTCTAAAGCTCAGTGCAGAGCTCAGAGATGGCCCTGGACAGCCCAGCTGGGGAGAGAATGATTATTTAGAGCAGCAGGGCTGCAGTCCCTGTGCCACTGCTGTCTTTGTACCACACTCATTGCTTTATAAAGCATTTTGGAATCACCTGGAGCATGTGAGGTGCACTATAAAATCAAACTCCCTCTCGGTCTGTCTGCAGCCATTCCCTGACTCTGAAAGCAGCAATAAATTCAGCAGGGCTGGTTATGGCCACTCACACCACTTCAGAACTGTACTTTAAAGACAAGTCCTGAAATCTTGTTGCTTTATTAAGCATTTCATGCATTTGAATTGTCAGTTGATGTATCTCATGCAAAAGAGACAGCGACTAGAATAATAACCTTTCCCAGCATTTCATTTTGAAGCCCCATTTACCTGAGCCTGGCTGCTCCCAATAAATATTTCACAACATGTTTCTCCTCCACAAGTGCACTTACAACTTATGAAGCAAACACAAATGTTTTAATTCTGACAAAATGAGCATTTTTTCATGCACCAGCCTCGATCCAGCACATAGTTTTGTGGCTAAATGGCTTTCTGATTATCGTGTCCCAGGATATTACTTCAACTGAAGTGATATGAAATGTCATTAAAAAGTAATGTTCCTCTGCTTTGACAATCATATTAGTAAACACTGGAGGCTCTGCAGGTTATATGTCAGGCGGGCCGACACTAATGGGTTTATTAACATATACAGTAGCACTTTGTCAAACCTCCTTGTTAATCTAAATTTCCAGGTGACAAAAAGGAAGTGAGCAG
Source organism: Sialia sialis (assembly GCA_009812075.1). Classification (NCBI taxonomy): domain Eukaryota; kingdom Metazoa; phylum Chordata; class Aves; order Passeriformes; family Turdidae; genus Sialia; species Sialia sialis. The sequence goes on along the minus strand of VRYO01002184.1, from coordinate 2,522,133 downwards.
GGAGCAAGAAGATGGTATTTAAGAGCTGTTCAGGTTGGGGCACAAGTTAAAGGAGCCAGGACACCCTGAGCAAGGTTGGATGTTCCCAGGGCTGCTTCCCTGGACTCCACCAGCCCTTGCTCCCAGGGGAAAGTCTTCTCTGAGCTGATGGGGAGCACAGACACCCATCTTGGAGAGGAATGAGTGCAATGGAAAAGGCAGAAGTACATTTGGTTCAGGGTGGGGGTGAACAGCTACATCCCCATCCAGCCAGCACTGGGGTCTGCTGGGCAGTGTGTGGCTGCCAGGGAATCTGAGGGGCAAATACAAGAGGGCAAATTCCACAGGGTCACGGGAACAAGGATGTCAGCTCCCAGGGCAACTGCTCTGAAGTGTGTAAAGGTATTTGTGCCACCAATAAATAAATTCTTGGGGTAATATTGCTCTGAGTGATGGAGCTGTGTGGCTGTCCTAGGTTACAGTGTAAAGATGTGTCAGAAAGTATCTATTTCTATCAGCATTGTTGAAACCAGGTGGGGCAGTGATCCTTATCTCTGTGGGAGATATTCTGTTAATGGGCCAGCTGTTAAAACCAGGTGGGGCAGTGTTCTTTATCTTTTCCACACCCATCCTCCCACCAGGAGATATCTCCTGTTAATGGCCATTGAGTCCCAGTGCATGACTGATAAAATTACATCATCCCATGGGGAGATGCTCCAGGCTGGGGAGGAGCCAAACATTTCCCACCTAGATGAAATCTGAGATTTGGAACACCAAAGCAGCCCTTACCCACTGGTTTCCAGAGGACAAGAGCTACCAGACCTTTCTACAGAATCACTGCTTCAACAAAACCACTTCACCTGGACTGCTACCACCATCCTAAGCAGGGAGTGTCAGGTTGTATTCTGACTGTCAGTGGTTTTCATTTGTACTATTGCATATATTTTATTTTTCTCTCCTTTTCCCCCCTTTTTTTCCCCCTATTAAATCGTATTTCTGACTTGGAGTCTCTCCCTGGTTTTGCTTTCAAACCATTACAGTGGCCTTTTAGAGGTGATGGAGTGCTGAGATCAGATCTCCCCTGGGATTCAGGCAGAGGAAGGATGGACTCCTCAGGAGGAGGGGATTTGCTCTCTTGACGTGGCTAGAGAACAGCACCATGCCGTGGAAAATTCTGCAACAACAAAGTGATGTGTGCAGGGCTGACAGCCTCACGTGGCCCTGCCCAAGTCCTCACAGCAAGGTGGGAGCCTTGAGGACACCACTGAGTTTGGGGACAGCTGAGGTTTTGAGTTGTGGAAACTAACATCTCTCACCTCAGAGGTCCTGAAAAGAAGGGAAGTCAGTGCTGAAGTTTGTGCCAATGGCCAGACTTCAGTCCCCAGGACAGGTAAAGCCTGGAGAGATCTGCTCCCACCTCTGCATGCCCCAGACACCCTGGCAGTGGGAATCCATTAGGATCCATCCCATGGGGCTTTATCCCACAGGTCTGTATGTGTTTCTGTTCTGGACCATACAGGTCAGTATGAGGCACAGTGGTCAGATATGTGTGTAAGAATGTGGGGAGGATCACTATGGCTTGGGGGTCCTCTGGACCATCACTTTTTCATTCAAGAAGAAACTCCCCTTCCTAGAGCCACCTGCAGTCCGGGATGCCCTGGAGCTTGGCAAGATGTGCATTCCTGCCTGCAGATTCACCAGCTGTGGGTGTTGTCCCTGACCAGCTCTCACCATTTTGGGAACTGGAAGCCTGAGGTTGAATTGCCCAGCTGAGATTGCAGCTGGGCCCGTGGCAGGAGAGCTCTTTGCAGACAGGCACAGCGCTGCTAAGGTTGCACAGCCCGGGCTGGAAAACCCAGCTCTCCTTCCCTGCCTGCAGCAGCACCTCTGGGTCTGCAGCCACCATCTTCACCCTTTGTGCTACTTCAGCAGCAGGTGAAGCAGAGAATCTCGGCAAGAACATCATCCCAGAGATCTTCTCTTCCTCCAGCCTGCAACCTCCCCCTGCACCCACCTTCCCTCTGCTCCTCCTCCTGTGACTGCAAAAATAGAACAGCTGTGCCAGTGTGGCAAGGTACCTGTGACAGAGAAATGGGTGTTACAAGCCCTGGGAGTGGATCCTGTCAGTCTAGTGGTTTCTGCTTTGTTGGCAGATAATTACAATGTGGAAGGGAAAAGTGTTTGCTGAAAGCAGGAACTTAATGGGGTTTACAAAGAATGCTTTGTCCAGGCAGCTACTGGAGTCAATAAAACTCGGTTTGGGCTCCATAAAGCTCTGTAGAGGTTAAAGTCTGAGTTCTGCTGAGTGTTGCCAGGCTGGGAATTTGGGGCTGGCATTCATGATTGCTGTCCAATGCTCCTTGGAGAGCTCTGGGGGTACAAAGGGTAATGAGGACTCGGGGCTGTACGGGAACAGCTCCTGAGCATCCTGCCCATGAGAGCTGCAGCCAAACTGTTTGTTTGCCAGCCAAGGAGTTTTGTTGCTGGATTTCACAGCAGTTGGATCTGTGCTTTGTGAAAGCACCACAAACTCCCCGAGGTTTTCTGTTTTGGGGACTCATCATTATTAAGTGCATTTGTCTTCATTTGGTCTCTTCAGGCTTCAACAGTCAGCAAGACTCAGTAGCAAAGAGGTGAAGAGGGGCTGAGGGTTTTTAATTCTGGGCTGTTATTTCTGGTTTTGGCTCCCATTCCTGGTGCCCAGGGGGGACGTTAGTGCAGGGTGTGGATGCCAATCCATCCCAAAATAGTCAGGGACCCAAAGATGCTCATTTGCAGCACCTGGAGCTTCTCCTGCACCTGCAGCTGGTGCCTGTCCCTGGTCCCTATGAGCCTTGAGTTTCTCAACCTGACACAAAGGCTGTGGGAGCTGTTGAATACATAACTTTTAGGGGATGGAGTTCCTGCTCTTGTCTTTTCCTTCTTTCCTTCAGTAGCTGCAGCAGGAAAAAAATATATAGGAAAAGGGAAGAAGGGCCTGGAGGCAACAGGTCAGAAAATAAATTAAGAAAGAGAAGTGAAGTTTTTTGGAAAGCAGTTATTTGCTTTGAGAGCCAACTTTTTATTATTCTTTTGGTAAAAAAGGGGGAAAATAATTTTCTTAAAATACCACTTTTTTTCCTTTCTTTAAAAACTTCAAGCAAATTTTTGCTGTTGCCTCTGCTCAGGGTTTGCAATTTAATAACCTTGTTATGTTACAAATCCTGAGACTCCATGACTCCTGCCCTAGTCCATTTGCCAAGCAGAGAGTATTTCTTGACCTTTTAAAGAAAGCCGGAGATAATGAACCATTTGGACTGTAAGATGCCCTGGCTGCTTGAAACAAAATCAGTGTGGCTGTGAATTTTGGAGAGGAACAAACATGCAACCCTGAGCCAGCAGTGTGGCCTGAGCCTTTGTGGTGATCTCCCACTGCAGAAACAGCCATAAAGTCCTTTAAAACAGTTAATAAATCAGAGGTCGTGGGCAGAGTGAGGCCTGGGCTGCATGAGGGCTTCAGAAAGTGTTTGAAAGGTCCAGAGAGGGAGGATTTGCCTGGCTGCCATTGACTTTCAGCTTGTAACTAGTGAATTTTTCTCCTTCAAAATCCTCTGGTGAAAACAGCTCTGGTGAAATGTGGATGCTGAAGAGGCTGATGCTGCTTGAGGGGAGCTGGATGTCAGCATCTGCTTTCCCTGCTGTAGATGGCATTGGAAATGTGCCAGTGTGTGCCACACATTTCACACCTCAGGTGTTGGAAGTGCAATGGTAAAAGATGCTAATTTATCAGTGTTTTCTGTGGTGACTTCTAGTTCCTATCTGAAAATGGAAATACAAAATATTGCAGCTTCATGGTGTTGTCCCAGATGCTCTGGCTGAGGCCAGAAATGTGAAAGAAGCCTCCTGAGTCCCCAGCTGTGGAGTGCAGACTGAGCACCAGAACGCCCTTGCCATGGCCCAGCAGCACCTCAGAGTGACAGGAGGGACCTACCCCAAAACCACCAGGTTCAGCTTCCATGGGCTGGGCTGCAGCCAGAGCTCTGCCAGTGCCTGAGGGCTTCAACAGAGAATGGAGGGGTCTCTGGTCCTTTTGTGAGACCAGCAGGTGTTCATGGATGGCCCTCTCTGTGTGTCCACGGATGTGCTGGTTTGAAAGAAAAACCAGTGAGACCCCAAGTCGGAAATACAATTTAATAGAGAAAAAAACCCAAAAAACCAAAAAAACAAAAGTAAAATACATGCAGTAGTACCAAAAAGAAAGCACCGACAGAGTCAGAATACAACCTGACACCCTGCTAGTTAGGGTGGTGGCAGCAGTCCAGATGAAGTGGTCTTGCTGAAGTGAAATCCTGTAGAAAGATCCACTAGCTCCTGTCCTCTGGAAACCAGTGGGTAAGAGCTGCCTGCTGTCTCCCAGGTCCCACATTATATCCAGGTGGGAATGCTTGGCTCCTCCCCCTGGGCAGAGCATCTCAAAACAGGAGGATGTCATTTTATTAGTCATAGTGGGTCTTTGATGGCCCATGAAACAGGAATGTGTCCCGGAGGGAGTTATCTGTGACTCATGGGGCAGGGCACTGATGGCCATTAACAGGAGATATCTGTGACTCATGGGGCAGGGCACTGATGGCCCATTAACAGGAGACAGTCCAGGGGAGGAGGCAAGGAAAACACTGCCCCTTCTGCTTTGAACAGTTCATGGAGATGGTGATTGAATACATACATACCTTTGGGCACATCTTTACATTGTAACCTAGGACAATGGATAATCCTCTGAGTGTGTGTTCATAGATGGCCCTGTGTGTGTGTTTGTTCATGGATGGCCCTGTCTGTGTTTGTTCATGGATGATCCTTTGTGTGTGTTTCTTCATGTGTGGCCCTCTCTGTCTGTTTGTTCTTGGATAATCCTCTTCGTGTGTGTTCATGGATGATCTTTTGTGTGTGTGTGTTCATGGATGATCTTTTGTGTGTGTTTGTTCATGGATGGCCCTCTCTCTGTGTGTGCTCATGGATGATCCTTTCTGCACTGTTGGATTCACCAGGTCTCTCCCCTTAGCTGGGGATTACACCAGGGCTGTGATTTTCCTGCCTCCTGCATGTGGTTGCTCCTCCCAGTGGTCTCTGCTTGGCCCAAGTGTTTATGCTCTTTTCATATCCACTGGCTGAGTGGCCCTGCCCCTTTTCCTTGCATTTCCCATGGTATTTCCATCTTTGTAGCAAGCACAGCACAAGAGCACCAAGCTCCTGCATGGCTCTCCCCTTGCTCTTCCTGCTGCAGCCAGGTGATGTTCCCTGGTTTGTCTGAAACCTCACTGAGGATATGTGAGATTCTTCCAGTGCAGTGAAACCAGAGCCAGAGCCTTGGTCTGTGATTCTTGCAGGGAAGGATGTCATAGTTGGTCTTGATTAAACTTTTAGTTTAATGTTGATTAAACCATGGTTAAATTATTCATGTGTCTAGCTACTCATGCAATACTGAAGGAGTTTATTGTAATGGGATGGGCTGACATGCCCAGTGTTAAAAACTTGCTGTTGTGCTCGTTAGTAACGAGCATAGAAAAATAAACAAATAGGATTGTGGGGGAAGGCCTTTCTTCATTCCCACCACAGTGTAAATGGAGCTGTCATTTCAAATGAAATAGCATTGGCTTTATGGTGATTTTTGGCCACAGCTCTCCTGTCATATCCTGCTTTTCTGCCAAGGAAACATGGGCAGGCTTGCTCTCCTCTAATGGGGAAACCCAAAGTGTTACAGAATGTGGCCACTGCCATGGTGGTGGCACAGAGCCAGGCGGAGCAGTGGTTCAGTGCCATAATCAGTAATGATTCAGCTAAGGGAAACCTCCAAAGTCAACGCTCATGAGGAAAATCCCAGGGCTGTTTCGGTGTCTGGCAGAGTACAAGAAACACCAGGCTGAAGGGATTTCTCTGAGAGCTCTCCCACTCCCCACACAGTGTTGGCTTTCTCCCTCTGAAACTGAAAAGCTTGTCACTCATGCAGCACAGCCCACACTGCCAGAGGCACGTTTGAATTGGTCCCTGGAGGCTCTCCTCCTTGCCATGGGGTGAAACATGGGCATCAGCAATGGATGTGCCAGTCCTGGCTGGTTCAGACCCAGGCTCAGGGGGCAGCAGGGTTACAGGAGGAGCAGCTGATGGAGACTGCTTTGCATTTACAGCATCTCCCTGCTTTTTCTTTCCTTTTCCCAAGGAAAGAGGGAATATCCTGGGGGTGGTCTCAGCCCTGCCATGCTCTGGGAGCAGCTGTGGGCTGGGCAGGGGGAGCTGGCACAGAGGAGGGGCAGGTGGGTGCAGAGGGACCGTGGTGCATCTCCTCTGCTAAGCAGCAGCTGAGGGAAAAGCTGGAGGTGGTCACACTTTACAGAAAAATACAACCACTTTTGAGCATGGGAAGTTAGGAGAAAGGATGATGTGGTGTGCCAGAGGAAAGAGTGATCCATGGCCCAGCACAGCCCTGCACTGTGCTGGTACCACAGGAAAGCTCCAAAATTCTGACAAAGCCCCAAACTTTGAAATTCTGTAGTTTCCCAGAGGCCTGTCTATGCCTCTCCTTGCTCAGATGGGAGGAATGCCATTCCTGGGCTGCAATCCTGGAGTGGTGCTGCTGGCAGAGGGAGCCCTCAGGGGCTGGGCCGCGGTGGGGTCCCCCCAAAACAGAGGTGCTCCCCTGGAGCCCTGCTTTCTAAAGCTCCTCCTCAGGCCCTGGGCAGGTTGGACACTGCTCTCCTGTCTCCATTACCTACAGGTCCTGGGGGTGATCTACATCCTGAGGTACACATGGGTTCCATCCAGCCTGGGTGGGCTTGTAGGGTAGCAGAAGGTGTTTCCTACATTCTGTGCTGCTGAAACATTTGAAGGAGATCCAGACAGTGAAGGAAATTTTTCTATGGCCTGTGCCCTCCTACAAGCTTAGCAGATTCCTTAAAATGTTTTTTTTTTTTTTTTTAGGCCATTCTGTCCTGGGGAAGTCAGGATTCATGGCTTGTTCCAGCTGAGCATCCCTCAGGACTAGGAGGAATCTCATCCCCAGGGTTTGAGGTGCTGGCAGGAGGGTTGAACTGCCTGAGGAGCCAGCTCCTCTCCTCTCCCTCCTGACCAGCTCCAAAGCTCAGCTTTAACCCATCTCACACATCTTTCTTTCCCACACCCTCATCCCAGGCAAGAGCTGGACACCAGCCAGGGTCTCTCCCATCACCTTGTTTCATGTAGGGACTGAGTTTCTTTGCTTGGACTCCATCAGGATACAACTCCTGACCAGGATCTCCTACCCAGCAAAAGCTGTGACCTCTCAGGGGCTGACATTGTGTTTTATAAATCCCTTTTTAGGGGGGTCTTCCTTTGTGTATCTGATAAGTGAGGGGCAATAACACAGCCCTGCACAGCAGCAATAGTGCTTGGGAGTCATTTGGTTCTCATTAGCAGGTGCTCAGGAGCTGTTTTGTCATTTTTCTTGTTTGTCATAAAAAAATAAATACACTTTAATAGGTGATCTTATGGAGCAGGTTTTGGCAACAAAATAGACCGTGTCCTATTATAAACTCGATGTTTATAATTTAAAGCAAGAGGGAACATAAAACCATTTCCAGCTCAGAGGAGGGAGGGCGAGACACCGATTTAGGTCTTGATTGTGCTGAAATTAAAACAACACATTCCTGGATAGTTTAATTAATCAGGCATTCTATTTTATAGAGTCCGAACTACAAACACTCTTTTTCAGAATAATTAATCACATCATTTATTTTTCTGGTTTAAAAAAATTGGGGAGCTGATTTCTTTCATATCTTGGTGTATTTTCAGAGATACTGTGTGCAAAAGAGCAGTTTTTGCACATGGTATCTCTAATAGACCCTAAACACCCTGGAAGATTATTTGGAGGACTTTAAGGGGATGATCATGACAAAATCCCATTCATTAGCAGAGATTAGGGAATGGCCTGAGAAGCCTTTAGGAATGCTGCATCTGACGGGGAGAGCTGGGCTGAGGAGACCAGGGCAGGGTGTGATGTTGGTGGGGAGGGGAGTGGAAGAGGCAGTGATGCAGTGTTACCTGCCCTGCTGTCACTGGGATGGGGACAGAATTAGGGAGCGCGGTGGGGACCGGCAGGGTGTCAGCAGAGCCTGCTCCCAGTCTGCCCTGTGATGCCTTAAGTTTTAGATTTCATATTTTCCAGACTCT
>VRYO01002184.1:2471027-2506454 GCA_009812075.1 Sialia sialis | reverse complement strand
TGAATAACAGTGACAGAAGTGAAATAAATTATTTCAGGAATTAATTGTGAGCAGGGAAGCAATCCAGTGTCAGTGATACAGGAAAGACACATGAAAAGGGGGTTAAAAAACCACAGGAAAATATAATTTAAACATCAACAGAAGACATGCAAATGCAGGCACAATGAGGGGCCTCTGGATTTTTCCTAATGAACTCTTAATGCAAGGAGGAAATTAAAGAACTCTCTTCTCCACTCTCCCTGGTTGCAGAACCTCTGTGCTGGAGTGGGGGAAGGCATGGGGGACAGAGAGGGACAGATCTGCTCTCAGCCTGACAAGCAGGGCTGTATTTTTGATGGAATATTCTTGTTTGTTAAATGAAACAAACAACTAACTCAGCAAAACTGGAATTTTCAGCAGGAGAACAGCCTGGATAAACTTCTTGGCTGAGTTGTTCTGTTTTCCATTTTTTCTAAAAAGAGTTGTCAAGATGGTTCAGTATCTGAGGCCATTTATTTTTGAAATAGAAAAATCCAGTTTTCTACTCTGTAACACTTTTCATTTTGAATTGTAAGCTAAATATTCCATGAATGGGACTTCTCTACTGAAGGTTTGGGAGAATTGAAACCAAATGTTTGAAAATTATCTATTCAGAAGGACTTGGCTTGACTCGACTCAGACAACTGTTGCTTTTTTAAACTGTAAACTATTGAAATTCTGACTGTTTATCCCCATATGACTTGAGGATTGTTTACAATTTTTAGACATTTCTCAGGAACTGAAAACCTGTTTCTCATGTATATTTATGCTGGCAGCTGCTATCAAAAGGACAGCTCAGCTCCTTGAAAAGTGGAAGCATATGACAATTTTCTCTTCAGTAAAGCTGGTAAAATATGGGGTGTCAAAGCAGGATGAATTTCCCAGGATAGGGGGGTAGCTTGGCTTGTGCAGGCAGTGGGGCAAGCTCCTTGGTGACATTGCCCTCTGCAGTGACAATGCCAGGGCACCATGGACCCCTCGCTGTCCCCACACCCTCCCCACCCAGGGCACATCCTGGCTGAGAGGTGGTTCCAAGAGAAAACTCTGACTTTGGATGCCCATTCCCTGGGATCCCAGAGCAGCTGCTCCATCCCTGGCAGTGCCTAGCAGGTTGGACAGGACTTGGAGCAATGTGGGACAGTGGAAAATGTCCCTGCCCATGGCAGAAGGGTGGAATGAGAGGAGCTTGGAGGTCCCTTCCAGCCCAAACCTGGGATCTGGTGTGCAATGCTGCATCCAGGAGCAGGCTCTGCTGGAAAAAGGTCCATTCTGTTATTTACAAGCTGTTCTAAGCTGGTGAAAGCCCAGATGTGATCCCAGATGTGTATGTGCAGTCCTTTACTACATCAGCAGCATCTTCCAGACCCCAGGGTCACTGCAGCTCAGGGAGAGCTCACTTCTTGCTCACTCAGATGCACAGGGTTAATATCCAATTTATACAGGCTGGGCTGGCCATGCCCTGAGCCCCAGCAGCTCCCAGGAGAAGTCATACAAATAATTTCTTCATTTAACCCTGAATCTTCCCACTGTGGAAAATGAAGGAGTTTGGTCTCAGGACAACACTGAGAGATTTGAGTCGAAGGAAAGGGTCACAGTGAGGGGGTTTTCAGTCGTGGTGTAGCATTGCCATTGGTTTTGTCTTTTAATCCCCATGCCAGGTGGGTAGAGATGTGCCTGGGGGACAGGCTTTGTCCCTGAATTGCTGTCCTTGGCCTGGAGCTTCACTTTGGCCAACAGACTCTGCCTGAAGGAACAGAGCTGATTAAAACCCAGCAGGGAAATGGCTCCTGGCATCCCATGAGGTGTGGTGATGCTGCTGGGGCCCTGCTGGGATTCTCCCTCTGCCTCCAGCAGCCCTGCTCCCCTCTGGAGCCTGCCCAGACTCTGGGGCTGTGCCCAGGGCACATCCCAAAGCCACAGAGCCCAGGAAAGCACTGCTGGTCACTGAGCACTGGCAGAGCCCTGCAGGGCTGTGAGTGTGCACAAAGGTGACTGATTAGAGGTAATTGGATTGGTGACTGCCTCTGCCCTGCCCACAGGATGCATTTGGCCTTTCCTCTGTGCTCTCAAGCCTGTCCTTCTCCACAGAATGTTTTCAGTCCGTTTCCATCTCCCCTGTGCCCAGCCATGGGGTCCCCAGCAGTGACCCTCTTGACCCTCTTCCCTGATCCCTGAACAAGGGAAGGTCAGTGCTCCCCAGCCAATACCTCTGTCATTTCCTTCAGATTGTTGCTCACTTGCCCTAAATCACAGCAGTTGGTGGAAGAACAAAAGAAATGAGTTGGAGAAACTGTGGCCAAGCAAGTGTAACCTGCAGCCCCACCACTGCCTCAGCATCAGTGGATAAACTCAGAGAGGCTGTGTGTCTGTGACCTTCCATTTCCAGGACAGACCTGAGCTGCAGGGAGATGCATGTGGGGCTGATGAGCAACATTTGAAGTTCCTCTTCCTGAGAACCTCAGGAAACGCTCCCACCAGCGAATCTGGCCCCCTGAAATCAGAGAGTTCCTTTAATAACCATGACACGATGATGGCCACTATTATTCCTAATTAATGATGCTGGAATGGAGGTGCTGGGTCTTCCTTGAGGGGCTTTGCTTGGCTCCCAGCAGCTTTGCCCAGGAGCCAGATGCCTGCAAGACACTCCTGGGCTGCAGGACTGGGAGGGCAGGGGCCAAGCCCTGTGCTGGAGGATCAGCATGGTGTTTCTCCTGCAGCTCCCAGCCCCTGGATGCTGCTGCAGAGCTGTGTCCATGGAGCAGTGTCAGCCAAGGGCAGAGCTGGAGCTGGGTCAGAGAGCTTTCCCCATGGAGCTCTCCAGGATGGAGACAGCAGGAGATGAAGGAGCTGTGACTCTACACAGCCATGGCTGGCCAGTGTGGCAGGAAATAAATGCTGTGAGCTGAGGAATGCAGCCTGGCTGAGTGGAATTAATGCTGCACATTGCCTTCTCCAGTTTTCCGACCAGGTTGTCGTTGACTTCTCACCACCTCATTGATATTTCTGTGTTTCAGCAAAATTCCCCACTTCTAATCTGGATAGGCCTTTCTGGGTGGAGTGCAAACCCCAGATCGTTAACTCCGGATAACGGTAATTAAAAGAAAATAAAATCAAAGGTGCTCAGAAAAGAAATGGAAAATTTTTCTGTGGAAGCCAAAAGATTATATTAAACTTCAGTGGTTTAATAAAATATTATGAAGTTTGGGAGCATATTTTCCCTGGGACTTAATCTGTTTATACATCTAAAAAAGTAAATAGAATATCACTTTACTTGACCACACAGCAAACCTGATACAGGGGGGCTTCTCCACTGTATTTATTTCTTGAGGAATTCCTTTCCCCTCGGGTTTCACACTGTGAACTGGGACTACTCCTGAACTGCCCAGGTCAGGGGAAGCAGGAATTCATCCATCTCAGTGGAGAAATGCTGTGGATGTGGCAGGGCCAGGGACAGCAAAGGGGGACACAGGGAGACTTGTTTGAGGATTTTTGCAATTTAAAGAAAGGAGTATGGCATTGACCTTGATGTGGTGGAAGACATGGGAACAATGCCAAAGATGCCACAGGGGAGCTCACAGAAGGCACAGCCACAGTCAGGGTTAGGAGACTAAAATCAGACACAAATGGGTAATTTTGTGGTTTCCCCCTTTTTTCATAAACCTGCCCCTTTTTTGCAGTTTGCTGCCACCAGCAAAAAGAGAGCACAGCCTCTCAGTACCCGTAAACTTTATTAAATGTGTGCTTTTTCACTCTTAAATTAAATTTAAATCAGTTTTCTTCATACTGAAATAGCACCAAAGGGAGAAGGATGACAGTATCACCAAGTGAAGGGGAGGGAGGAGAGAAAACCCAGAAACTGTTGTACACAATCAAGGAATTTTTTACTGGTGAGGAAAATGGGCAACTTTCCCCCTTCATCTGGAGACTCAACGCTGTGTGTGAAGTGTGTATGTGGGAGAACTGAGAATCAGTGCAAGTCAAAACCACTCTGGATAGGGTAGGAAAGGCCAAATTGCTGCTGGAAATTTGACTTTTTAGTGCTGCACCCAAAGGGCACCCTGACATCAGGCAGAGGAGTCTCACACACTGATCTCCTTAACTCCTTTTAACTGTGTGGATCGGTGGCAGCATTTCCACAGGAACTGATAAAACTCCCCATGGCACAAAATCAGCACCAAGGGTCCCATGGGCACAGCAGCCCCACCCTGCCCTTCCAGGAAGGGCAGTGATGGATTTCACAGCAGACAGAGCTGGTGTTGCCTTGCTCAAGTAATCCCCATGTTCTGAATTTTTCAGCTGAGACAGAGAGCCAAGAGCTTCCCCACACTGCAGGTTTGGCTGTTTTGCTGCACTGGGTTAAAGGGAGCTCTCACCTTTGTGAATTGGGCTCCAGGAGCCAAAGGAAGGCAACAGCAGTGGGGGAAATGATGTTGGAGGGCTTTGGGGCAATGCTGGTGCTCAGCACACCTGAGCCCACACCCTGGTGCCATTTGTGGTGTGTCTGTCTGTTCCAAGATCATGGAATGGTTTGGGTTGGAAGGGACCCTAAAGCTCATCTCATTCCATTCCCTTCCACCAACCCAGTTTGCTGTAAATCCAATCTGCCCTGGGACACTTCCAGGGATGGGGAATCCACCCCAGGCCTCACCACCCTCATTGTACAGAACTTCACTGTGATCAGTCTGATGCTGATAGGATGCCTTGTAAAGGTTGGTGTGGGTTATGTTTTTTTTCTTAAAACAGATCCAAAATTTGGATTTGTTCTAAAATCCAAATGTTGCATAGCACATAAGCCTAAGCTTCATCAGGGTCTAATGGCAGATTTGATTACTGAGACCAGAAGCATTTTAATAAGCTAATTATTTTCCCATAGTTAATGTTTTGATTTTTCTGCTTATTTTTTTAAAGGAAAACTCTATACAGGTCACTTTTTTATTTATAGCTACTTCTGATTTCCCCCCAGTACACATGCTCAGCACTGCAGGCCCAGGAGGGATGAGGTTTTCAATAGTTTACCTCCAATTCTTCTTAGGTTAAAATAATCTAAACTTCATGGCTGGATTTTCAAATAAGCCTGAAGAGTTTAGAGGCTTAAATGCTATTAGAGTTCAAAGCAATTTGGTTGCATGACCTCTTTTTAAAAGCCATTGTTCACATGTGGAGGGATTTTCAAAACTACTTATGGCCCAGATCAAAACCAATCAATCACAGCCTCAGATCCCTAAATAGCTTTACAAGGTGTGCAACAAGGTATTCAAACCCTTGGAAATGAGGGGGAGTAAAACACTGAAGTTTTTAGGGGAAAGTATTCCTAAGTGGCTGAGCTTGATGTGCTGGGAAGAGTTTTTAAAGGCACATGTGATGGGGCTGTGTACACACCAAGGCTCTGCTGATTTAATGGCAGGCATTTGGTGGCAGTTGTAAGAAATGGTTGATATTTTTGTAGTCTGTCCAGTATGGGGAGAGCAGCCTGTGGCCCTATAAAGCTGCTTTATAGTGGTCTAAATGTGACTGTTTGGGAGAAAATAGCAATATAACTATATTGGATTTTTAAAACATCATACTCATGAGGGGTATTTATACCTGTCTGCTGGCTTTGGCTGGGGTAGAGTTCATTTTGTTCATAAGACTGTGGTTTGGATTTTTGCTGGGAACAGTACTGATAACCCAGGGATGTTTTCATTGGGGCTGAGCAGTTCTTGCACAGCTCCAAGGCTTTTCCTGCTGCTCCTGTGGGGAGGCTGGGGATGCACAAGGAGCTGGCAGGGGACACAGCCAGGACCCTGACTGGTGCAAGGGATATTCCAGAGCACACAGCATCATGATCAGCATGTAAAAGTGGGGAAAGAAGGAAGCAGGAAGTTTTTGGAGTGATGGTGTTTGTCCTCTCAAGTCACCATTCCAAATGTCAGGGAGCGCTGCTGTCCTGGGGATGAGCATCTATTGCTTTGCTTTGCTTGTGTGTGCAGCTTTTGCTTTACTTATTAAAATGTCTATCTCAACGCACAGGTTTCCTTAGATTTACTATTGCAATTCTCTCCCCAGTCCCACCTGAGATCCCAGCTGGGCTTAAACCACAAGAATTTGTCAAAAGCATGTCTGTATTATTCCAACCTTAATTCTCCTTAAGCATCAAAGAAATGGCACCCTTAAATCTTCTTTTCAGCTGGGAATACCTCAGATTTTGTGCCTTGCTGGTGCTGGGAATATCTCAGATTTTGTGCCTTGCTGGTGCTGGCACAGTTTGGTTGTGCCTGTGACTGATGCCTCATCCTCGCTACCACCTTGGTTTTTCCATTGGAATGGAAGAGCACAGCATGGGAGGGTGTCCATCCCCCATTCCTGCCCCAAAAGATTGCTCCCCTCACCTCCTGTGACACTCTGAAGAGACCAGAGAGCCCAGCATTCTCCCAGCTCCTGATGTGACTGCAGTGCTGGGAGGGACCATGGTCTGGTGGAGTGACCACACTGTGACCATCTCTGATCTTCTCATGTCACACCTGGCATGAATATGGAGGGGCTGAGGTGAGGCAGGCAGGAGAAGGCAGTGCTGGGAGTCTGTGTGGTGCCTCCTCTCTGGTGTAAAGGGTTTATGCAGATGTAGCATGGGACATTGCTAAAAAAGGCCTTAAAATGGGACACGAATAGGGGAAGGGGTGAGAGCATCAGTGGAGGCAGAGAACGTGGCACTGAGCTGTGCCACACCAGGACAGAGTGCTGCCTTGGGTGCCTCCAACCCAAGCATTTCACAGCTGAGACATGGAAAGCTGGGCTCAGGCAGAGCTTTGCAGTTGAGAACTGTGGGAGAAGCTCCTGGGGCATCAGGAGCTGAACAAAGCTATTTTCATTGCTTGGGAAATGGGCCTGGCAAGCAAAACCCTGTGGGTTTGTGTCTTCAGGGGATAGGCAGGTTCCAGGACTCAGCATCTTTGGGACAGAAGGAGGTGTGGAATGTTGAGCAGAAAGGTTTAGGGCAGCCAGGAGAAGGTGTGGCTCACCAGCAGCAGAGGAACTGAGTGCCATGAGGCTCAGGGGGTCACCAAACTCCTTTTCTAACCTGCCAAGGTGGAAATGCCTCCCTCTCAGGTGAAGTTGTAACTTGTGATACAATTCTCTTTGGGCTTTGCAATCTCTGCTCTGCTGGGATTTTATTGAGATCCTTGCTGGTATGCAGGCAGCCAGTGAACTTCATCCCCAGGCTTCTTCCTCACCACATTCCTGGGCAATGCTTGTTTTACCCCTCAGGTACTCTTCGAAGTTGTGCTCAGGAGAGGGAGCCTTGCCACACTTTAATCAGGACCAAGGAATACCTGGCTACTGCCATGGCTCAGGAATGCTGAAGATCAAGAGCCAGCACATAAATGAGCCCATGGTAACAAAAGACTCTGCTTCACTAACAGACTTCTGTCACTGAAACATTTCCACCAGCTAAAACACATGGTAAAGGAGATTTGTTCTACCTGACAGTTTTTAAAACTCTTCACAACCTTCCAGCTTCCACCTCAGTTCTTCTTTAGGAAAGAATTATTGTTTTCTCATTCCTCTTTCTGGAGATGGTTATTGCTCACCTTTTCACAACCAACCCTTCCTCCAGTCTATTTAAGACTGACCCAACTTAAACCATCCATCATTAGGCTCAAACCATACCCACTGGACACTGAGAAGTTTTCTGACATGCCTGGAGGGATGGTGGATCCCCCCAACACTTTCAGTGTGTGCCACGAGCATCACCCCAGTATGGACTTCCCTTCCCATCCCCAAAATCCCTTCAGAGGGGCCCCCTGAGAAAAAAACCCTTAGAAAACCATGTTGGTGTCAGAATAGCAAAAGGGATGCAAGAGGGAACTGGTTTAGAGCCAGCTCCTGTGAATGAGGCCTTTTGACTACCTGGCAATATTCATTATAGAGTCAAAAGAATAATTTGTGTTATTTCACTTTTGGCTACCAAAATTATTTTGTCTCAAAACAAAACAAAGGATTATTGGTTTTGGCTGGCTTAAGAGGAAAAATAAGTTTGGCTGATGAAAAGAGCTTGATTTAAGGGGGATAAAAGTAAAACAAAAAGTTGGGTAAGTGGAAGCAAAATTCACCAAATGTTTCATGCAATAAAAAAATCCCCTAAGGTAATGTTTGAAAAGCCAAATTAGGTACTAAGCCACCTTTGTTTTATTGTCAAAAGTGGTGAGATCTGGCCAAAATGGCACTTGTAAGCCAAAACCTGGCTGAACTTTCAGGAAGACTCTGAGCTACCCCAAGCACCCCTGTCACTTCTGTAAACTTTGCACCTGTGTTTTTTTAGAGAGGCAGCGCTAAACCTTGGGCCCATTGAGGGAAGCTGCTCATATCAATAGGAGCAAGTTGCTGTTCACAGCCTCCTTTTGTGGATGTGCACAGCACCTCTTCTCTGAGAGAACAAAGGAAACAAAGCAGTGTGGAAAAAAAAGAAAAAAACCAAATCAGAGCAAATCGTATTTCAGCACAGCTATTATTTTTTTTTTGTATTTCCCCCCTCTCTACTGATACGTAAAAAAAATATATATATTATATTATATTTTCCTTTTCTTAAATTATTTCTGTCAGCCTCAGTCCCAGCCGAAGTCCTGGCCTGTCATCTGGTAGAACTTCATGTTGAAGGGCCGGTAGAAGTCCCGCAGCCTCTGCACCACCTCCTGGTCGATGTCAGGGTGGGTCCTGCCTTTTGTCTTCCCCAGGCAGTGGGGTTTGCTGCTGCCCTCTGCCTTCTTCAGGCACGGGAAGCCCTTGGTTTTGTTAAAGTAGAAGTGTTTGTCAGTGATGATCCTCTTGAGGCCCAGAAAGTCCTGGACCCTGCCTAGCTCCCCTGCAGGATCACTGATCAGCCTCTCCCCGCTGACAAAGAGGATCTGCCCGATGGGGAAGTAGAGGAGCCAGTTCTCCAGGTGCTTGGCGTAGATGCCAATCTGGATGGCGCTCCATGAGGTGTCGATCAGACCTGTAGTCCTGTTTTTGAAGGTCAGGCTCTCAAAGGTGGGGATGTCAGGCTTCTTGGAGAGTGTCTGGGTGTAGTCCGAGATGGCTCTGGTCACGGGGTCCCGCACCACCACGATGAGCTTGGTGCCCTTGGACATGGAGGAGATGCGGGCTGGGGCCTCCTTGGTGACGAAGTAGCTGGGGGTCTTCTCCATGGTGATCTGTCCCTCCAGGCTCCTGGGCATCAGCTCCCTGCCAGTGGGGAACGAGGGACACGTTAGTGCCAGGGTCCCCTGCGTGGGGCAGTGCTCTGGGGATGTCCTGGACCAAGGGCAGGATGGTGCTGAGCCTCCTGCCTGTGCCCCAGCCCTCCCTCCCTGCAGATATTGTCAGGAGGTCCCTAAAGCTCTGATTCTGAACTCACCCTTGACTTCCCACTTCCTTTTTTAAAATTACAGTAATCTCACCACTATAAGGCACACTGGACTATAAGAGGCACTTTTTTTTGCAGTGAGGATCTGCGCACAACCAAGTAATGAATTAGTAACAGAATTGCACGCGGGGTTTACTGGCAGGTGCTCAATTTGCAAACATTTTTTCACGCATTGGCACAGCCTTTAAACGCAGCCCCAGGTGCCCTCCCTGTGCTGTGGGCCCCGGCACTCCCGCCCACCCCAGCAGCGGCTGCCATGGCTCTCGCGGCTCTCGCAGCTTGCGCTTCCGGGTTGGCAAATTTCCGATCTCTGTCCATATATAAGGTGCATCGGATTATAAGGCGCACTTCCGGGTTTCAATCAAAATTTTAGTCAAAAGGGTGCGCCTTATAGTCGTGAAATTACTGTATTTATTTTGTTTTCTTCCCATTAACCTAGAACTGGACCTGAATTCATTCTGCCGGTTCAAGCCCTGCCCTCTGGGTGGGATGCCACCAGATCCTTGCAATGGAAGAACACAGCACATCTCAACCACCCTAATGCCCTATGCCTTTACATTCCTCCCTGCCCACACTGGGGTTTCCTGCACAGAGGCTTCAACTCCCTGGAATAACAGTGAATTCCTGCAGTAACAACACTCCCTTCCTGTAGGACAGAGGAATTTTCAAGGACCGGGAGGCAAGATTTTATTTTTCTGGTATTTCCAAGGAGGCAGCAAATACAAATGCACATCTGCCCCCCGACCTCAGTAATTTCCTTCCTTCACCCACAGACATCCCACACACTGCTACTTGGGAAGCTCTCCTCAGTGAAGTGGGAAGGGGCTTGGGGCCAGGGTCCATCCTGCTCCTCTTGAGAGTTCAGAGCCCTCCTGGGCCAGGACCGGGCGTGATTTGCTTAAGAGCCCCAGGGTTTGGTGGCTGGATACCCCAAGCTCCTCGATGTTAAACCAGGCATGCCAGGAAGGTGCAGGAGCCACAGGTGGCTCCCAGCTCCTCTCCTCCTGATGCCACTTTGATGCCACCCCACATCCCAGCCCTCACACACATCTCTCCCACACCACACCCAGACAGCAGCACCCACAAGAAGCCAGGTTCCCATCCCCATCATTTGGTTACACAAAATCCATCCTGCCTCCCAGCCCTCTGCAGTTCCCCTGTCCTTCCCAGGAGAATGGGGGATGAATGGGGGGGATGCAGCCCTGGGGAGGTTCAGCACCATCCCCCAGCAGCTCTGATGGCAGCCCCACACCCTGAGCCCCTGGCTCTGACCCCTGTGTGAGGTGAACTGCTCCCATCCTGCAGCAGTTACATCTGCCTTGCAAACCTGTGCAATATGCCAGCAAAATTGAACTCATCTATCAAAAAAGCAACAATGGAAAGCCAACAGCAGCTAAAAACAGCAATAACAACCAAACCCCAGGCTGTTATGTTACAAATGAGAGAGCAAGGAATGGCCCTTCCTAAAACAATCCCCTTTGCAACCACCTTACACAGAGGCTGAGCAAAGACATGGTCCCAGAGAAAGCAAACCTTGGCTGAAGGTTTATGTCTGAAACTCCAAGAATTTGGGACATTCAGGCTGGGGAATAAGCAAGCTGAGGAGTTTGAAAGAGCTCTCATGCATCCTGAAGGACATGAAGATGAAGGGAATCACTGCTGACAATAAATGTGATGTTTGCTGAGCAGGCAAGTAATTCTACAGTGGAATTTGCCAGGATTTTTTGCCAATTTACCTGATGCTGCGAAAGACAAAAGTGTAAATGGTTTAGAAACAGACTGGCCAAATTGATGGTGGCTGAAATATAAAGAGGTGGCAATGAAGCACCAGAGTCCCAGTGGCCCTTCAGCTGTGGGAAGCCCCCAAAGCTGATTGCCCTCAGCTTGGGGGAGCTAACAGGAGGACACCTACAGTCCTCAGCTTTTAGACACTTCTCTGTGAGTGCCTGTCACCATCTGGGATGAGGTACTGGGCTGAACCTCTCTTTGCTCTGCACCAGCAGCTGGTTCTGTGGGTTCTGCTCAGGGCAGCCTCACTTTTGACAACAGCAGGGACAGGGGATGATGGCTTTAAGCTGAAAAGAGGGCAGATTTAGATTGAATATTAGGAAGAAATTGTTCCCTGGGAGGGTGGGCAGGCCCTGGCACAGGGTGCCCAGAGCAGCTGTGGCTGCCCCTGGACCCCTGGCAGTGCCCAAGGCCAAGCTGGACATTGGGGCTTGGAGCACTGGGACAGTGGGAGGTGTGCCTGCCCATGGCAGGGGTGGGATGGGATGGGCTTTAAGGACCCTTCTAACCCAAACCAGTCTCTGATGATTCTAGGAATCACCCTTTTCCCCCATGGGCACCAAGCCCACGTTTGTCTGATGTGCTGGTGCTGCCCTGCAGCTACTGAGACATCTGGGAGCACCTGAATTGGAAAGGTGAAGAAACCAATTCATACCCCCTTCCCACTGCCTGCCAGCTCCATCCTCACTGGTCCCTGTCCTTGGAACAACCTTCCACAGCTGAGAGTCGATGCTGAGCAAGAGCCGGAGACACTGAACAACCAGGAAAAGAGCCGGAGAATGGCGTAGACATTTTGTGTTCTTTGGCTGCAGTCCCACTGCCCTGGCTGCAGCCCCAAAAGGGTGTCAGGTCATTCCATCTGTGGGATAAAGAAGTCCCACAGAGCCCGTGGACACAGTGCTGGGCTTTCCCAGAGGTGCTGGTGGTGACTTTGGCAATCAAAATCTTCCTGTGAGGGTTATGAGACACAGCAGAAGCAGGTAGGCAGTGCTGACCCCAACCCTGCACCCCAAAACAACCTTGGGCTGTGGGGCACCTTGCTCCAGCTGCTTTCTCCATCTCTGCCACTAGCCTGAGGCACTGGTCCAAGCAGAGAGAGATACACACAAAGAAATGGTGGGGAAGGAAAAACTCCTGGGTTTAGAGCATCCATGGACCCTCCCTGCTTTCCTGGCTGGGGATGAGCTGTCAAAGGATAACAAACACCTTAAAGCAAACTGCAAAGGGGAGATCTGTCCGCTGTTAGGTTTTCCCTGCTCAGTAGCTTTGCTGCAGCTTGATTTTCCTCCTGAGAAGTGTCCAGGGTCTGGCTAGGATTTGGAGTGGTGGGAAGGGAAGTCTGTGTGGTGGCAAGGGCTGTTTTTGAGGAAGTGCCACCAAAGAGATCATTGCAGGGAAAAGTGCTATCAAAGAAATGCTGCTCTTTCTGAAAGAGCCCCACAGCTCTGCATCAGGTTGGGTCCTGTGGAAAAGGGTCAGGAAGGGCCAAATCTGCTCCCAGAAATGCAACATGGTCCCAGGGTGGATGGGACCCCCTAGACAGGGTGGAGCAGCAGGGCAGAGAGGGAAAATGAAAGGTCTGAGGGGGCAGTGGCAGCATTTCTGTCTCCAGGAAGGAGCCACACCGTGGTGACAGGCATGGGACAGAGCTGGGGAAGCACAGAGCCTTCTGCACCATGAAGCTACCAAACAAGGACAGAGAAACTGAGGCACAGCCAGCATGGTGAACCTCACCCCCAGAGGGGTGTGTGCTGTCCCTGATCACTGCTGCCACCCCTCTTCCTCTCCTTCTTCCCCCACCACCTCTCTTTTTGTTCCAAACTATTTTAAGCCGTGACTCTGCAACAGGAATTTATAAAAAGCCCAAAACTCGCTCTCACAGCCCTCCCTTCCCCCACCTGCAGCCCACACTCCCACAAGTACCATTACAGCATGTGCAGGAGATGATTGAAAAGAAAGATGCTCCAGCAAGAGTGATAACTTGATGTAACCAGGAACGTGCATGGGTATATAAATTCAGAAATGCTGCCTAAAGAGATTAATTCCCCTCTCCCATGAGGCCAGCTGCTAAGCCCAGGGGCTGTGCTGGCCCAGCAGCTCTCACAAGGCTCTGTGTTTGCTTTGATGAGCTGTGAGTGTACATGGGAGTTAGCTGAGCCTCCTGCTCTGCCTTCCTTTAGATCTCAGGTGAAATCGATACACGGAAAGATGCATTTCAGGAAACTTGAAAAATTGAAAAAAAAACCAAGCTCCAAGAAAAGCTGTGAGACTGAGGAAGCTGAAAGGAGAGAGGCAAAAGATCAGAGAGGTCTGCAACGAAAAAAGAAAATCACTCATTTTGTTGTTGGATGTAAAATCAAACCCAACTGGCATTAATAGCAAAAGGACACCCTTGCCACTGATTTAATGAGAATGGATTAAGCTGAGCTTGGAGCAAAATAAGAGGCAGGAATAGTCCTAGGAGAGGACAAGGAGCCCTGGGTCTGTCCTATCCTTACCCATCCTGCTGCAGAGACATTCTCTCTATCAGAATGATAATGCTCAGGGAAATGCTGGTGTTATTGGAGGGATCTATGACACAACTGTCACCTCTTAAATGACAAAACAAGCCAGGGGCCTCAGAATTTCCTTTGTCTCTGCTCTTCCATGCCCAGGGAAGCACTGCAGACCGTGCAGGATGAGAGTTTCACCTGCTGAAACACTGGTGGTTCCTTGCCCTGGCTGTGGTCAGGAAGGTGTCCAGCAGGAATGCTTCACTGCCAGCAGCAGGAAACCAGCCCAGTCCCCATGGCATGGTCCCTGTGCCCAGGGCAGTGAGTCCCTCCCAGCACACAGGTTTTGACATCTCCAGTATTCCAGAGGAGCTGAAGTGTGAAGAAGAGAGATTAGATATTCTTTGCTATGAGAGTGGTGAGATTCTGTCACAGGTTGCCCAGGGAAGTGTTCAAAGGCAGTGATGTCTTCAGTCAACTGTGACAGGTCAAGGGGATAAAACTTCAGATTAAAGGTGAATATCCAAGGTAGACCTGAACACGGGAAATACCTGATTGCTAATCTCAAATAAGTCCAAGTAAGCAAAGAAAAAACTTTACTGAAAAATGTTAGAAAGTAGAATAATCACTGAAATCTCAAAGGAAAGGTTTTTTCCTGTTTTTTTACTGTACATTCTTAAGAAGCAGAGATTATTTTCATTAGCAGGTAGAGACTCACAGACATAATGGAAAAGTAGCATGTTAAAAATTATTTTAAAATAATTTTTGCATGGCTTGGAGCAACCTGGGCTAGTGAAAAGTGCCTCTGCCCACGGCAGGGGGGCTTGGAATGAGATGGGCTTTAGTGGCCCTTCCAACCCAAACAGTTCTGGGGTTCTGTGAATGAGGTGCCCTGAGCTGTGCTGGGATGTAAGGGACAGTTCTCACAGCAATGGGACACGCTGACACTTGCAGGAACTCACCAAAGTACCCCAAAAACCAGGCCTGGTGGCAAGCAGCCACCTCCCCTGTGCCAGAGCCCAGGCTGCAGGGCCAGTCCCTGGTCACAGCCACTGCTGGGGACAAACACAGCACACCACTGTGTGCCACCTCCCCAAGCAGTGCTCTCCAAGAGGCAGAGCCTGCCCTGGTCCAGCCCCAGCTCTGCAGGCTCTGCAGGCTCTGCAGGGCTGTGGCTGCTGCTGGCACTCAGGGAGCAGCCCCAGAGCTGTCCTGACAGAGCACACCAGCGTTCACTTGAGCACTCTCAGTATTTCTGCATCTCATCACGCCTGCAGCTGTCTCCACACCCAGTCTGTCAAGCAGCATCTCAGCAGAAATGCCTTTCTGGCCCTCCCTCCTCTCCTTGCAGTCAAGCTCCCTCTGAAGTTTAAGCCTGACTGACGTGGGTGCAGCCCCATGACTCCTGAGGTGTCTTCCCTGCCCCATCCAAACTCCCAGCACTGACCACAGCCTGGTGCCAGCCCCAAACCCAGCCCCAAACCCAGCCCCAAACCCCAACAGGGGGCCAGGGCAGGCAGCTGTGCCCATCCAGCCATCACCACGTGCTGGTGTCCGTGTGTGCACCCAGGGCTGTGCCAGGGGCACCCTGCACTGCCTGCACCACTGGCTTTAACCACCCCAGCACTAAAGAAAAACCACTCCAGGAATCTCACCGCCTCCAAAATGGACTGGGACACTAAGCTCCAGTGCAGCACTGAGGAGGTCACAGCTGGAATCACCCTGGCCCCAGGTCACAGCCAGGAAGCCTCATCCCTTCCTGAGGAGCTGAGAAACCCATCTAAGGAATGTCCTGGATAACTCCAGAGGTGAAGAGCCTTCCTGGAGCTCAGGCTGTGACCTTGCTCAGGAGGAGCAGCCCCAATCCTGGGCTGAGAGCAGGGCAGCCAAGCCAAGGTGAGCTCAGGAAGCAGCAGTGTCCCCAGGTAAGGGGGTCACACACCCCCAGGAGAGCCCATCAGAGCAGCACAGTGTGATTTCGTGTCAGCTCCCCTCCTGTCAGCCCCCCTTCATCTCAGCCCCCCTCCTGGCAGCCCCTCTGGCTGCAGAGCCATGGGGCTGGGGGTGAGGGGAGCATCTGCACGCAAAGAGGGGCTCAGCTCACCAGCCCCGTGCCCCTGCTGTGCTTCCCGTGCCCAGCTCCTGTCCCACTGCTCTCCTGGGATGGAGACTGTGTGGATCAGAGCTAATTACAGCACGCAAACCTTCTGTCTAATTGCTCTGATTAATTATTGAGGGGCTGACTGCTGCTGGGAGGGCAGCAGGAGTGGGGAGCACTGTGCTCACACAGGTGCCCAGGGCTCAGAAGTGATCCCCCATGTCCCAGCACCCTGTGACCAGTCTGGGAGAGGAAACTGTGCCAAGGGGTTCCCAAAAATCCACTGTGCTGGAAAGCACATCTGGAGAGCAGCAGTGCCTAAGTGCTATCGACAGGCAGAAACTCCCTGATGTCATTAGCCCTGCAAGCCATTGATTTTCTCTGCTGGAACAAGAAACTCATCGGAGCTGAGGCAATCACAGGTGGCACTGCCAACTCCTCTGGGCTGTCCAGCTGGGCTTTGGAAACGGGTGTTTCAGAGCTGTTTTCTTCCCAGTGGCTAATTGTTGGTAAATCCCAGCCTTCTGCCTACCAGGAACAGATGAAGAGCCCCAGAGCTCTTGGTCACAGCCCCTTCAACATGCGTCCATCTTTGTATGGGAATGGAGACACCACCAGGCATCTTCTGAGGGATCTTTCTGTGCCAGGGCTGGGGCTGGGTTCATCAGCCATCCCTGCAGGGCTGGGCTGGCCATGAGCTCTCTAACCCAGCAGCTCCAGGGAGGGGGTAAGCCATGCACTGGGAAGGACAAACTCCTCCTGTCCCCACAGACCTGGAGCCAGCACTCATCACCTCTGCCCTCTCCAGCACCAGGAACCTCTCCCATGAGGTTGGGAGAACCTCTCCCAACCCCAGCAGTGAGCAGAGCTCCACGCGTAAGGTGTGAGCCTTTTGCCAAATTCCTGCACCAGCTGGTTCTTACAAGGGAGATCAGGCTCACAGTGATTTCATCATATTTCCAACGTAGTTCCCAAATGAAAAGTGATCCTTCATTACAACCTGCTGACTCCCTTCTGTGTCACTAATGCCAAAGGAGGATGTTCCAGCTGAGACAATGGACATGATCCTTTCACATCCCTGCACCCTGCCCTTCTCCCTTGCACGTGCAAATCACGAGCTCTCTTTTGCCATCCCTCCACACAGGGTCAGTCACTACTGGAACAGGACAGCAGAGGACACGGCCGGATATGAATCCCCAGAACCCAGCACTCACCCAAAGCACAGCTTTGCTGGCAACTCCTGGCCTGTTTGCACCAAGGAGAGGAGGCTCCCAACCTCCTTCCACCACACAGAAGGAAGCCAGGAGCCACAGCCTTGACAGGGCTCAGCACAGCCTTCAGCCTGGACCTCACCCTCCTCAATTACCATCTTAAACCATCCAGTTTCAACACCTGCATTGCAGTTTTTGTTTGTTTTAAAGATGTGCCTGTGTGGGCTATGGGTTGGATGTGAACAGAGCAGGAGAAGTTCTGAAAAGTTCGAAGAGTAAAGACTGAAGGACGAGAAATTACAGTAATTTCATGCCTATTAAGGCACACTGGACTATAAGGGGCACTTAGTTTTTTGCAGTGAGGATCCATGCACAACAAAGTAACGAATTAGTAACAGAATCGCACCATCGCAGGGTTTACTGGCAGGTGCTCAATTTGCAAACAGTTTTTTTTTTCCCCAGATCAGCATAGCCTTTAAACGCAGCCCCAGGCACCCTCCCCGTGCCGCGGGCCCCAGCACTCGGGCCCGCTGTTCTCTCGCACCCTGCGGTCGCCCCCGGCGCCGGACTGCTCACACTGCTCGTGGTCATTCGATTGCAAGCTTCATGTTTGTTGCTGTGCAATGTGAATCAGAATTTGTTTTGAGATCCTTCAATACTAGAACTTTTTCCATATATAAGGCGCACCGGATTATAAGGCGCACTTCCGGGTTTTGATAAAAATTTTAGGCTTTAAGGTGCGCCTTATAGTCGTGAAATTACTGTAATGGGGTACAAATGGCCCAGCACCTGATAGAAATAAATCTTAATCTCATTCTTTCTCCCTAAGGGCACCCCAGAAATCCTCCCTGGAGCTGCTGCTGGTCCTGGAGGGAGCAGGACTGCTCCTTCCCCACCTGGACCTGGGGGAACCCTCGTGATGGGCTCAGCCAGGACACAGGGTCTGTAATAGTGAGAATATGGAAAGACTTCCACCCCAAACCTCATGTCTCTCTCTCACTCAAGGATCTGCAAGACCACACATTTCAGCCCTGACAAAGCAAATCATCTTAAGGAGGAAGGTTAAAGAACTGTTTGTTATTGGAAGTGTCTCCCTCTTTAGGATTCGTTTTTTGATAAATTAACTCCAGCTTCATTACTTCATGATATATTTCCCTTGACATTTAATTATACTTACCCCAAACACATTAAGCCAATCAGTCTGAACAGCTTCTTATTAATATGCAAATTTCTCCTTTGAAAAGCCATGAATCTGTGAAAAATCTCTACAGGCTTCAATTAGGCCCTTCTGGGAAGTTGGGAAGTTCCCTGAGAAACACCCTCCCGGCCCAAGGCAGGAATCCAGCCCCACAGACACATCCTGGTGTCTGGGAAGGGGAAAAGAAGATGCTAAAGCACCTCAGCTCTGGGGCCATGAGCACGAGATGCTGAATCCTCAAACCAAGGTGGTGTTGGCAGCTTGCCCCCATGCCAGCACCTTCCATGGGAACCACTTTTGTCCTGTGTGCAAGGCATCTTCCTCTGGGAGCACACGCAGGAGGGAGCTGCAGAACCTTCCCTGAAACATCAGCTTTTAGCAAAACAAACAGGAATCTGCTTCTCCTGGTGCCATGGGCAAATGGGACGTGATTTGCATTAGGCAAATAAATTGAACTCCACAATTAACCATCTGCCCTGGAACAGATTTAAGTTTTGCTTTCAAGCATCACTTCCAGCCTTTCTTCACTCTCACATCCATCTGAATCCTGCAGGATTTTCTGCTAGGAAGCCAACTGGGAATTAATTCATTGAATGATTCCCATAATTGGAGAGAAACATCAGTGTAGGTAGCACAGCCCTGGTGGCCTTTGGCCCCACGGATGTGTTTCCTGCGGATTACATCAATGGGCAAACCACAAAACTCCTTCAAAACCTCCCAGAGCCTCCAATTCCCACCAAAAGTCTTTAGTCACCAAAACCAGGATGATTTCCTGGGAGCTGCTGAGTGCCACATCATCATCTTGAGAAAAACTTACCCATTTCATCTTATTTCAAGAGAAGCTGCAGGTTTTCTTAAAAAAATCTGATTTTCTCTAATTTTTTTATTCCCTACAGTTAGACATCAAGATCAGAAATACACTGCAATCAGTGTACTATATAAATAGTCCAATTTTGGGCAACAGCTCTCATGAGCAATAAAGAAACCCAATTTACTATGCACTATAATAAAAATATCTCTTTTACCATATAAATCAAACCAAAGTGAACAGATTAAAAAAAAATAAACTGAACCCCCCTGGTTTCTGCCCACAGGCACAAGCAGACGGCCCTGGGGAAGGGCTGGCCTGCCCTGTATAAATATATACAAGAGCAAATCTGTTAAAAACTGCAGCCACTACTTTGTTTTCTAAAGGTCCCAGTTTATCCTTCGTCAGAAGAAGCAGGGCTGGGGAGAGGTCGGCCAGAAACACAATCCTTTCCTGTATAAACACCATAGTCTGTGCTGGCTTTAAGTGCATCATATGGTCTATATTTTATATGTGTATATAGAGAGAGAGAGAAAGAGAGATTTTTCAAGCCAGTCAGAGACATAAAGTGATCTTATATCATCTAAAACCAACAAGCAGACTTGGACTTCTGGCAGTTTTCCTTGCAGTCGTCCCTGCCACCCCCCTGCCCCTTCCTCCAGCTGCTGGAGCACACTGCTGTCTGCCCCCATTATTTTTCACAAAGGCATATAAATCACTGTAGAAACTCTTATTATCTTATTTTCCCTCTGCTTCTCTCTTGTCTGTTTGGAGAAAAATTAATGCATTTGTCTCTGGAAAAATGTGCAGTCTCTATAATTCAGTTTTAAAACAAGCACAACTAGCAAATGGATAGACCTCCGTTAGGAGACTCATTTTTCATGGGAGTAATTGAACCCTTCCCTTCGATTTTTCCTCTGGGTGTTAAAGACAACTGATGCCTTCCTGGAATTTGCTTACGTCTCAGAAAGGTGGAGAGACAGGACAGAAAAAGCAGAAAAGAGAAAGAAAATGAGACAGAGGGAAAGAGGAGAGGAGAGGAGAGGAGAGGAGAGGAGAGGAGAGGAGAGGAGAGGAGAGGAGAGGAGAGGAGAGGAGAGGAGAGGAGAGGAGAGGAGAGGAGAGGAGAGGAGAGGAGAGGAGAGGAGAGGAGAGGAGAGGAGATCCAAAGCACATCTTAGAGCCTTGGCTGTCTCTCTAGAGGGACCTTGGGGAGTCCCCAGGCAAACATCCCAGAGGAGATTTTTCCAAAAGCTGGTGGATTTGGACAGCTTCTCACCACCTAGGCTGCTGAGGAAATCTATCCCAGGGACAGTTCAGTATCCTGCAAACCCATGGATCACCAGCCCCTTGTGTCCTGCAGGAGCCCCAAACCCACATGTGGCCTGGGGACACACTCTGCCAGCAGCTTCATCCTGGTGCCTCTTTCTGCACCTGAAGCTCAGGGAATCTCCCCTGCTTCCCTCCCACTGCCAATGGCACATCAGCCCCCATCAGAAAATGTGAACACAAACCATCAGTTCTACAGAAAAAGTCCCCTAGACAGACAAACCTCAAAAATCACAGCCAGCTGGAAAATAATCCCCATCCCTGGTGCTGGGGATGCCTCTGCCCACATCCTGATCCCCTGTCAGCTCTGAGGCTCATTTCAGAAGGCAGACAAAGTGAAAAGTCAAAAGTGACACAAACAATCACACAGAAATCAGGACTAATTCCTGAAAGGCCACAATCAAGTGAGTGCTCAGGCCAGCAAAAACTATTGTTCCTTTGTCTCTCACTACATTATCTCTGTCTCCTGGGAGCCACATTATTGCTTGCAATACATAATGCAATTTGCTCGTTTTCCATGTCTGCCTCATTTTCCCCTGGTGCAAGCACAGGCCATGCACACTCACTGCAGTGCATGTGCTCCTCCTGTGGAAGAGAAGGATGGGACAGGAGTTGGGATGGCAACTGCAGCTGGACAGAGGGCAAGCTGCACATAACAGAAAGGGGAAGAAAATTCTGTCAGAAAACCACTGAATGGAGGTGATTTGTGAAAGAAAAAAATACAAAACCAAAAAAAAAACCCAACAAAACCAACCAAAAAAAAACCAAAAAAAACCCAAAAAAACCCCAGTGTTCCTCCACTCTCCTTCCCTCTGAAGAAATGCCACCAAATCTCAGAGACTGAAAATCAGGACCTAGTGAGTGCAGGGACTAACCCAGCTAAATTAAGGCAGCTGAAGCTGGAAGTAGGGGATAATACTGGAAATGGGCAGTGGATGCAGCAGGCTGGGACCCACTGGGCTCTGCAGCCACACCTGGGGAGGTCTGGACACCTTTGTGTCTCTGGACATCATGAACTGGCTGCAGGGGTTTGGCAGCAAGGAGATGGATTTTCTCCCTTATCTGCAGAGGTAAAAGGATCTGTTTGTGAAGTCCTGCACAGTTCCTCAGAGATTATGATAAAGTTTTGGGAATTGCTGTGGCATCCCTGTGCTGCTGGAGGTGGGGTGTGCACATCTGTGTGTGTATCTGTGCATGCAGTTTTATCAAAGCCCCAGACACCTCAAAGGACCTCACTGTTGAGAACAGAGGTTGTTCCTTAAATTATGCTGAGAAGTGACTTCATGTATCACTACACATCTGCTGCTGCATGGCCAAAAAAACCCCACTATCTGTATTACAAAAAAGGGACCCTGACCTCAGGCTGTATCTAATATAAATAGAGTCACACAAGTTTATTCTTGCAGTGCTTCTTCATCCTTCCTGTGCCAATTCTCTGCCCTTTTATTAAATGAAACTTTAATGGCTGGGAAAGGGCTCTGTACTTTCATTCCCAGAGCAAAGCAGTCAAGGGTAAAGTGTGCAAAAGTCTCCAGAAAACAGAAAGCTGAAAAAGATTCTTCCTGGTCTCATTTGCAAGCTCTGGGCAAGGCAAGGGCCAGTGCAGAGCTGCACAGAGATGGACACTGGTCTCTCCATCAAGGCAGGGAGTTTAGCACTGCTCACAAGAGCTCTTCCCTGTGCTCAGCAATTTCACCCTCTCCCAGGGAATGCATCACTGTCTAACCCAGTATCTGACACATTTCAGGGAGTTTTAGTTTGCAGCAGATCTAAATTTCATGGGTAAATGACACAGCAGCCACCTCAGCTCTGGCTGGTCTCCAGGTTTGTACCATGCTCACCTTCAGCTAACAGGGAAGGGATGTGGAGGCTGAGGGCTGGGCATTAGTGTGACACTGAGCTTGTTCAGAGCGAATACAGCTCAATAATGTGGTGAAAAAAAAGGAAAAAAAGAAAAAAGAAAAATGAACTGTTCTCCAGAATACAGATGAATGGGAAAAAACCCTCCGGTTCATAAGTCAACTTGAGTAATTTAGATCCAGGTCAATAAACACTGCTCTTCCTCACTCAGCACTGAACTAGCGAGGGCTGAACTAGCTCCTGAGGGTGACTCCCAGCCTCTCCTTGTCCAGGGCTGCCCTGCCTAGCAATACCAACCCTCCATCACCACGCATTTCTCAGCTCCCTAAAGAGAAAACCCAGGCTGTGTGATTCCTCTTTCACCACACTTCCCCAGGAACACATCAGGAAACACAGGAAGAACTGGCTGAGCCCAGGCTGACACTCTTTATTTAGAGCAGCAGGGATTTAAATCCTACCACAACACTCACCCTGACCCATGGTAGGGTCCCACCCTGCAGGGGAGTGGGACCAGGGACCCCTGGCATGGTGTGATCTCTCCATGCCGACATGCAGAGCCACAGAGGGATTTGGAAAAGGATTCTGAGTCTTGGGGGTCCAGGTCTTCTGCTCTTAAGCCACTTTGGAAAGCCCAGGCAGGACCCCTGGAGATGAAGATACTGAAGTGTGATCAAAGAGACTTGACATAGCAAGGAGGATTAATGTTTCTGCAAAGGCACGGTGAAAGCTTCTTAGTTATTCCAGTGAGGTTTTTTCCAAAGGGGCCTAAGGGAGTTAGGCACTTAAAACTCACTCAGATCCTTTATTTAGTTTGCAAATCCTGCACTGGAGCAGTGCAGCAGTGTGACCCCTGAAGCATTACTTTTGGAGCGTGTCTGCTGGGGTGAAAAGCTGAATTGATT
Organism: Sialia sialis; assembly: GCA_009812075.1. Taxonomy (NCBI): domain Eukaryota; kingdom Metazoa; phylum Chordata; class Aves; order Passeriformes; family Turdidae; genus Sialia; species Sialia sialis. The sequence goes on along the minus strand of VRYO01002184.1, from coordinate 2,483,368 downwards.
GTGGCTGTCCTGGTGGGCTCCTGCAGCTGCTCCTTCCCCACATCCCAGGGAGTGAGAATGCCTGGGGAAGCAGCTGAGGGGACAAATACCTGCAGAAATAAAACCAGACACCACACCAGAGCCACGTGGCTGTGTGTTCCAGGGGATGGCTGGGAGCAGCTCCAGGGCTGAACCCTGCCACAGGGGCTTGTGTGGAGAATGCTGTGGATGATCTCCCTCTGGGCAAGCAGCATCCCCTGTCCCTCCTGCTGGCCCTCACCACCATCTCTAAGGAAGCTGCAGGAATCACTTATCTCATGATTTTGCTTACTCTTCACTGCTCACATCTCCCTGCAGGGCTTTTTTCCTCCATCACCAGCTTTTACAGTCAAAGAAAAAGAAGAGGTGGGGGCTCTCTTACATGCTTGTGATGTCCTAATCATTGCTACCACCACTTCTAATCCTACTGCACTGGGTTCCAACTCGGGAAAAGCAGTGTGAGGAAGCTGGAAAAAAGAAATAGCACATAAAGAACCTGATTTCACGCAAATATTCCTCATCATAATAATGATAAAAATACTAAATACTAAAATACTAAAAACAACAATAAAGAGGAATGAGATCATGGTCTGGCTGCTTCCCAAGCCTTCCCACAGGGTTCCCTGGATTTCATGTCCCCACAGAGAGGCCAGGCAGCCCCAGCCACCGAGCCCCAGCACAGCACCAGTGCTGTTGGGAACCAGAGCACACATGTGACACGCTATTGTCCCTAATGTGATTAATGAAGCCATCACGCTAACAGAGCGTTCCACACACCCCCAGCACCTTGTGACTAACCCACACCAGCAACTTCCCAGCACAGCATTAATTCCCAATACTTGCCTTTCTCAACTTTGTCAGGTAATTGTTTATGAAAAGATGAATGTACACAATAATAGTGGGTGAAGGGAGCTGATGTATGTGGTGTTAATGAATGAAATAATCAGTTTGGTAATAACTGGCATGTGCACTTGCCAAAAGGGAGCCAGCAGGACATTAGCATTCTGCAGCCACCCAACCTTTATCTCCCGCTCTTGTGTTTGACAACCGCCCCCAGATAGTCCATGAATAAAATACAGAGTAGTACCCAGACATAATTAAACTGCCAATGCGGATGTACCTAAATGAACTTGATATCTTAATGACACTAGATAGCCGGGGAATAATGAAGGCAGTGTGAAAGGGACGTGCATAATGAGCACTGCCCTGGGACCACGGCTCTCGTTAGCACAGCCAGCACAGCCCTGCTCCCCAGCACCCAGGGGCTGCCAGTATCACCCAGCCCTGCTCCCCGGCACCCAGGGGCTGCCAGCATCACCCAGCCCTGCTCCACAGCACCCCAGGGACCTGCCAGCCTTACCCAGCCCGGTTCAGGACACACTGCCACCCCAGGGACCCTGCCAGCCTCACCCAGCCCTGCTCCACAGCACCCCAGGGACCTGCCAGCATCACCCACAGCACCCCAGGGGTTGCCAGCATCACCCAGCGCTGCCCAGGGACTGCCAGCATCACCCAGCCCTGCTCCACAGCACCCCAAGGACCTGCCAGCCTTGCCCAGCCCTGCTCAGAACACACTGTCACCACAGGGACCTGCCAGCATCACCCACAGCACCCCAGGGACTGCCAGCCTCACCCAGCCCTGCCCAGGACACACTGCCACCCCTTACGCAGCAAGGGCTGGCCCTGCAGTGCTTGCCCTCCCTCCTGCAGAAATCCCTCCTTTGCACCTAACCCTGCCACATCTGCTCCTCCAGAGAGCTCTGGCATGCTGCTGTGCAGCACAGACGTGATCTTAGGAGCACTTAACATGATTAAATTACCAGACATGCTCCTTTCTAATGTTTGTTTTGGGTTTTTTTTTCAGCACGGAGATGGTTTTCAAGGATAGAAGCTGCTCCTTGGGGATGGGCAGCTCAGAGATGTCCCAAGATAACTCAGCAGCACAGAGCCACAAGCCCTCATTCCCATCACATCCACAGACATTGAGCCAGATGTGTCCTCTCCCAGCACCAATGGGTGCAATCCTTCCTCTAGAGCATGCTGGGCATCCCAACTGTCCCTGGAAAGCTGGTCCAGTGTGAGACAGGAATCCACACCTGGCAGGCAGGTTTGAGACCTCTCCCTTGGGGCAGCACCACACTGGGCTCCCACCCCACACTGCTCAAAGGTAATTGTCACTTACTGCTGTAATGATTCCAACTTTAGCAGCAAATGAGAGATGCAGAGAATCAGTCTTATTAAAGAAGTAATAATGGCAAACTGGAGCACACACTACAGGGGAAGGAACACTCCCCCAGCACACAGGATGCTGCCCTGCTGGTATTTGACAGCAGCAGAGTCTCTGCCTTCTGCTGACAGAATTTCAAGATATTTGAATACAATATGCTCAGCATGTAGGAAAGCAACTGGTGCAATAGGCTCAGCTTGATTCTGTTGTGTTGTGATTGATTGAAGGCCTAGAAATTGTCACAAAGCATGGGAAATGTGACCCGGAAGAGTTCCTATCTCCATCTATAAAGCAGATTAGGAAAAATTGCTTAATGCAAACAGAAAAAGTACAGCAGCTTGGGGGAAACCATCTAAACTCCCTGAAGTGTTCAAGGTCACGTTGGATGGAGCTTGGAGCAACCTGAGCTAGTGGAAGGAGTGCCTGCCTATAGCAGAGGGCTTGGAATGAGCTGGTCTGTAAAGCCCCTTCCAAGGCAAACCATGGGTGATTGATTGATTCTATGGAAGTGCAGCAGCCAGCAGAGCCAGGACCAGCACAGGGAGAGGCAGTGCTGAGAACAGCCCACTGCAGGAATCACAGCAAGGGTGATGCTGGGTGTTGAGATGGGCTCAGAAACATAACTCCTGTTTGGGCCAGGAAAAGGGAAAAGGTGCCCCACATGGTACAGCCTGCCCAGGGAGGTGACTGCAGGAACTGGGCATGTGCTCCCCATCACCACGTCCTGAGCAATGACAGCCACCCCTGGAATGATGCAGCCAGAGTGCTCTGGGGTCCTGCCAGGTGAAACCCCCAACTAACTGCACTCAGACCCTTTCCCCTACTGGATATTTGTCCCTGGCTGCCAATTCTTTAACCATTGCTTTCCTTCTCAAGAAAGGCATCCCTGTGGTGCACCCTCATGAGACAGTAATGGGATTTCATTAGATTAAATAACTCCAATGAACCCCAGAGACCAACAGCACTTTAAAGACGGAGCCTGGAGTTGGAATTACTGTTATTTAACATTGATTAGATTGCAGGGTAAATCCAATTTCTCCCTAACCATATGCTGGCTATGATTTGCCTAGTGGGAGATGTTAAGGACAGCATTCCTGGAAGTCTCTGCTGAGGGAAGGGCCCGTGGCTGAGTCAGCAGTGTCAGGGTGACCCATGGGCTTGTGCCTCAAAGTGCTTCTGCAGAGCAGGACTCAGGGATGTCCCCACTGTCCTTACTCTGCTCCAGAGCTGGGGCAGCAGGTAGACCAGGCAGGTCTACCCTATTCCCAGCAGGAATATCACCAGGAAATAACTTGGCCTCTCTGACCACAGCCCTGCTTCAGCTGAGGCTGTTATTCACTCCCCAAAGCTGCCTCCTGATCCTTTTCCCCCAGGTACCATGGCTTGTGGCTCCCAGCACGGGATGTGCCTGGAGCCCCTGGCACTGCCACCAGCGGTGCTGCCAGGGGAGCGGAGCAGGACGGTGCCTGGGGTCTCTCCCTGTTCCTCATCTCCATCCTGCTGGAATCTGTTTCACAGCTCTGGGACTGGGCTAAGCAGGGCAGGAGTGAGATCATCTCAGGGTTCCACTCCCACATCTGGAAATGTGGCAAGTGCCCTCTCCCTGAGGGACATGGGATGGCCTGCAGTGCACAGAGCACCTTCCTCCCCAGAGTGTGCCACGTGCTTGGGAGACCAGCCAGGACAGAGCTTCCTCTGCACATCTTGGCTGATGCACCTGTGGATGCTGAGGGGTCAAACAACTCCTAACTGCATCCCCCACAGCCTGAGCGCAGGGATGGGAGCACCAGGAGCAGGACACACCCAGGCACCAGCTGTGAGCCAGGGATGAGCTGCCAAACCACTGCAGTGCACTCAGGAGGGCTGGAGCAGATGGAGCTGGAACTCCAGCCCAGCCCCTGGAAAGGCACAGCTCACTGACCCTGTCACATCACCCCGTGGGGACAGCGGGTCCCCAGGACGTGACAGGGGCCACGACCCCCTGTGCAGGCAGGGCAGAGCTCAACCTGTCCAACACCAAACAAAGCAGCTCCAGCTCTGGGCCTGACCCCGACCCGGGCACTGCAATGGTCAAACTCAATTAACTGAGAGCTGCATCTGGGGCAGCCCTGCCCCTGCCCGGCCTCCCAGACTGCTCAGCTCAGGGAGGCTGCTCCAGAGGATGTGCTGTGCTGTGCTGTGCTGTGCTGGGAGGAAGGGTGCAGGGCCAGGAGCAGGCATAGAGCATCACTTGTGACCAAGGCAGCTCCCAGCCTGTGCTGGGCTGAGCAGGGATCACACCCTGGGCATGTAAAAACAGGGTTTCAGCTCAGTGTGGCTCCTGTGTCCCAGCCTCTGGGCTCTTTCTGTCTGCCTGTGGTCAGAGCACACACAGCAGGGCAGTGCTGGAGGGACAGATCATGGCTCTGTTTCATGCTCACTCGCTGCAGGAAAACCAGTCCCAGCCCTCCCAGCTGGGCCTTCAGCAATGAGCTCAGTGTTTTGTGAGTTCATCACACCCTGCTCAGCACCAGCCAGCTGAGAGTGTCCCACAGCCTCCTCAGCTGCTCTGGACATGACACAGAACGTGCTGCCCATGCCATGGCAATGTCCCTGCTGGCCCCTGGAACCCTCTCTCTACAGGTGCCCAACCAAATCCCATCCCTGGTCCTAAGGAGGGTCCAACCGAGCAGCTGGATGAGAAACATTTGGTGCTGTGCAGAACACTCATTGACTCTCAGCCATTCACACCCATCCCCAGACTGTTCTGGGGTTTTTGTGCCCCCAGAAACCTGTGGCAGCTCTTAAACCCAGGCAGGTCTGCACAGGGCAGAGGAGCTGGGCAGCCCAAGAGCTGACAGGGAGCAGGGTTTGATGGTCAGTTCTACCCAAATTACCCAGACCATGGTGCAAAATGCAAATGCTCCCTTCTTTGCTGCCACCCAACTGGAAAATTCACTCCTGCACACGAGTGGGATTTTTAACAAAACTACACCAACAATTCCCCTCTAGCAGTTATGGGAAGATGAGCCTCCCTGGGTCACCCTGGGATCCCCAAGATAATTCCTGTGCCAGCAGCAGGAGCAGAGCCCTGGGTCCCTCCCAGATGAGATTTGGCAACCCCCTCAGCTGGATTTTGTTTCTGTCCATCACATTTAGCAGCTTCTGGTGCACTGTTCTTTGCCAAGCACTTCCAGAACCCTTTTAAAACTCTTTTAGCTAAAAACCTCCTGTGGCAGCCAATTTCACAGCCCAATCTCACACTGTTTGAGAAAGTCTCTAATTCTGCTTCTTTCCAACCTGTTGCTGAGAGTACAGATGGAGAGGGGAGGAGAGGGGACAGCCACTCAGTAATCACACCATGAAATCTCCTCCCAGAGGCTTCTGGAGCTCTGGAATGACCATGCACTCCCCAAGCCCTGCACAGGACGTGGCTGTCCCAGCTGTCAACCCCAAACCACGCTCCTCTGGCCCAGCTCTGCATGCCACTGCCTGTGCTCTGCTTGCTGCAGGCAATGGGATTTTCCTTTTGTGTCTTTATCCTCCTTTAGAGGTGATGAAGGCTGTTAGAACCTTTGCCACACACGTACAAGAATGCAAGCAAACATTTACAAATATTCATATTCACACACAGAGCTCAGCAGTGCAAGAGGACAGGATTATTGCACAATATTCACTTTATGCCTTGTTGTGACACGCAATTTTGTCTTTCAGAACAACCACTTTGCAGCAATTAAAAGCCAAGCATCCCAAGCCCTCTGGTGGGGCTCTGCCCAGCAGGTCCATGCACAGGGAACAAAGGCAGCTGGAGCCAAGTGAAACAGCAGAGTTCATTTTTAGGGGCAGAGACCAGAATTACCCAAGATGGAAGTTAGCCCAGACATGGGGATTAGCACCCTCAACTTATGAGAGGCATCAGGGGAACTTTCCCTGACCTTGAGCACAAGCAGCAGGTTGAGGAGCAGTGTGGAGGATGTGGCTGGTGCCAAGGGAAGCTCAGCACACATTGAACACCCATGGGTGATGCTTGTCCCAGCCAAACTCCCCTCCCACCACGGCCAGGGGACATCAGGGAACACGTGCCATGTGCTCAGCCTTACTCTGCCAGAGGCTCTGGGTGCTTTCCTGTCTCTTTCCCCATGGGCAGAGGGGAGAAATTTCCTCATCCTCCACTCCACCAGTGCTGCTGATGGCCATGGCATGGCACCAACCTGCCAAACTGGGATGGGATGGGATGGGGCTTTGCCAACATTTTCACCAGCAAGGTTTGGGCAGGTGAGAAACACGCCATGAGGCACTGACCCAGTGCTTGTGTCTCACAGAAGGGAGATCTCCCTCACTGTGGCTCTGCCACATCACCCAGGCTCCTCCTGCCATCACCAGCTTTACCTGTGCAAATCACAGCATGTTAATAGCACCATACTAATTGCATTCACTAATTGCTTCCTCCAACCAGGCCTGGGGAACCTGCCATGGGCTCAGGAGCAGGGGAGAGCTGTGCCTTGCTACACCTGGAGACCCAGGGACCTCACCCAACCCAAAACTTGGCAAGGTACAACCTGGAGTCCAGCAATGCTGGAAACCAACACGATTTAAGGAGCAGGTTTCCAATGGAGGGAACAACTCTGGAGCCGAAGTGCAGCTCCAAAATGGGAAAAGCAACACATCCTGCTGGCTACAGGCTCTTGAAGCACATCAGCACTGTGGGGTCACTGACCTGCAGGGTGTTTTGGGTGTCCCAGCTGGGCCAGGCACCTCCTTGGCACAACATCTGTCCTGGGATCACAGCCACAGCCTTCCACTCACTACCTCTGTGCTGGAGGAGTCAGGACACAGAGCACCACCCGGGGGGAAAGCCAGATGTTTCCTCACTTGTTCTATAGAGCCAGTGCTTGGGATTTCTCCCTGTGATTAGGCTTCCCAAAAAGTCCAGTCCAGACTGTGCAAAAGCGTTTCAACAATGTCAAAAGATGCTCTGTGTTACAGTACAAGACCATGAAGGCAGAAGTGCAATGGTAATAACCAAATGCAACACTGAGAGCTGAAAGCTGCAGATATGAACACACAGAGCCACACATGGAAAAACACAAGGCAAAACTATTGATCTGGTGATTTTCCATAAAAGGCTTCCCCAGACAGCCTGGTGGATGGCAGGGAGCCCTCTTCCAACGGGCAATGGCAGAACAAGTCAGCCTGGCTTTTTGCAAGTTTTAACAAAAAAAGACCCCGCTGGAAAGAGAAATAAATAATTAAATCCATAAAGAGCCAGCTTCCCATCACCATGTTGCACTTGAACCTGAACATCTCTCCCCAAGGGATGATGTGAGAAGGGTGGCTGTGGAAAGAAATGATCCAACTGCTAATATCCCAGCTTGCAGCACCGGCTGTGCCCAGGAGCTGGAGTCCAGGGGTAGAGCTGGGAGCCAGGCAGGATCCCACTGAATCTGCAGGAGTTTGGTGCAAGAAAGGTCTGCAGATGCCTGGAATTGCCCCAGTGGGAGTTTCTTACATGACACTTGGGGACAGCTGCTCAGCCATGGGGAAAACAACCACACAAGGCTCCCAAAGCTCCCCTGGGGCAGCAAGAGAAGTTCCTCCTCTATCTCCCAGCAGAGATAAACCCAGCAGCCTGGGGGAGTTTGAGCAGGCATCTTCATATCCTGCAACAGATGGTGTTGCAAGAGAAAGAGCCCATGACGAGTGTCCTCACTTCCAGGAAGCAAGAAGGATGGTCTTGTCACGCACCAAGGGAACCGGCGAGTTCTCCTGCTGAAAGATTTCCTCCTGCAGAATCACATTATTCAGTGGAAGAAATGCCAGGAATAATTCACCTCCTCGAGCAACTCTATTTATACTCTCACTGCAGGCACCGTCCTGCTCACACAGCTCCTGGCACAGGGCTCAGGTGGGAGTTGAACATGCTGAACCCCAAACCATGAAAAAGTGCATTTCCCGGGAGGTGGGTAATGCAGGAGAAAGGCAGAAACACCAGCCACTGTCACAATCCCTGGGATGACCCCAGACCTTGCCTGAACACCCTCACTGCCCCACTTGGGGTTTGCAGCAGGGTAAATCCCAACCCCAGCAACACAGATTTAACTGCAGCCTAATTCACTTCCCTCCCATAATACCTGCATGTAATGAGAATTTGAAAAGATTTATGGCCACAACGCCCGCCCCTGCTGCCCCTGGCCAGCATCTGCTGTTTCCCTGTGAAAGCAGTTTGGGTTACCTCAGAATCCTCCAGGGAAAAAGCATAATTAGCAGCTCAGGAGTTTCAATGCCTGCGTCACACAGGGGGCTCACGGGGGGTTATTCTCAGGTTTTCTGATCACTGCTTGTTTGCTCTGAACTCTCTGGAAATGCACCAGCTCCCTTCCCCCTCCCCAACCCTCACTGCTCCTATTATAAACTTCAAAAGGTCAGGGTGAAACCCAAGCTGGGCTGTGGTACAGACATCCTGGTGGTGATGGTGTGGCCAGAGCATGGCCCTGGAGCCAGACTGGATGGAATGACTGCCAGGAGCCCCCCAGGCAGCAGGACAGGCTACGTGCAGAGATGGAGACTCACTGAATCCAACCACAGTGGTTAAAGCAGGTCAATCTGCTGCTTCTTTAAAGTTTATCCCAATTTTTGCCATAAATGAGCTCTCACCCCAGCCAGCTGCAGCTTTGTGCTGCTCTCCAAGAGAGCTGGCTCTGAGGATTTTACTGACAACATCTTGGACAGCCAAGGCCGTATTTTCACAGTTGCTCAGCACCAGCAGACAGGGCCAGGGGAGCTCTGTTTCCAAGCATCTCGGGCTGAGGCAGAGCCACAAGGTGGGTGAGAAAGGTGCTGCTGTCTCCAGAACTGAGGTGTGAAGCAGTACTGAGGAGAAGGATGGGTCTATAGACTTCTGAACCTCCACAGTTTACCACAGCATCTGGAAAGAAGAGTCCAGTAAAATCTTCAGTATTTATTTTGATGCTTTCTGGTAGGTGTGTCGTTGACTTCTCCTAATATTCCAGCTCAGGAGCTCACTCTATCATGAGGAACAGACACAAACCCCAGATATTAACTTCTCCATTAACAGCAAACAGAAGGGAAATGTAGAGATACAAAATGCCTGGGAAAAAAAAAAAAAAAACACCAAAAATAATAACCCTTTGGGGACTATTTGAGGAGTAAGAGTGGAAAGAGCCCAGCCCTGGTTCTCTGCAGGGAGATCTCGTGAGGAGTGTCTGCCCAGTGCCATCCCTGTGCAAGATGTGAGAAACAGCAGCCAGTCAAAGCTGTGTCAATGCTACAGCTGCTCTGCCAGCAGCTCTGGTGGGTTCATCTTTTTGGGGTGTTATTTAACCCACCAGACTCCAGGTAACTCCTGGTATCTGTGTTGGAGAGAGGTGTCACACCCCAGCCCTGCTGGTTCCATCCCTGCAGCACAGAGCTGTGACTTCCCCTCTGCACATTGGTAAACTGAGGCACACCACGACATCTCCTCACCAGTCAGTGCCAACTTCCAAACAGTTTCACATCTCTACTGAAAATCCTTGGAGTATCCAAGCCCAAGCAGTGGCAAAACATGAGCATCAGAACCAGTTACCGTCTTACAGAGACTCAATGACTCCAGCCCTAATTTCCCCAGCATTTCCAGCTCCTTTCCCCCTTGCTTTTCCCCAGAAAGGTCCCTTCAGCAAGCCACAGACCTCCTTGCCCAGCAGACCCATGCTGCCCAACCACCACAGGCACTGTCTGCTATGCTCAGCCCATCTCCACCTGTTGTTTACAGTGAATTTGCTGCACTCTGGGGCCAAGACCACCTTTTGTTTCCTTTTTATACAGTACCTGGCCCTGCGAGCTCAGTACAGGAGGTGTTTGATTACACAGCTAATAAATAAACAAGGACCTTGATCTCTTCAGCATGTGGCTGTCCAAGGCTGCATTTACCAGAGAAACTGCTGCAGGCTGTGCTTGATGCTATTAGTGATTCAAATGTGTTTGGGAGATGAGATGTTCCCAGGACAAGGAGAGGGTACTGCTAAACCAGCCCTTCCTAGACGCAGCAGGGAGTGGAAAACCCAACTAAACTCAGTGCCCAGTAACACAAGCCATGCTCTGGGCTGGGCACACCCTGAACTCGGTCCAAGAGCTGGTGTTTGCTGCAGAAGCAGCAAGGGTGGCTGAAGGCAAGTGGGGAGATGTGCACTGCAAGGCAACTACTGCTACAGCATCTCCTTCATGAAGGGAGGTTTGCAACAAGGTCTTTGCTCCTGAAGGACACTCCAGTCCTGCTCCACCTTCTATAAATTGTATTCACTGTCCTGATGTCCCCTGGTATCATCCACACACTCCTGCCTCCCACTCTTACTCACAGCATTTACTGCTGGACTGCAAACATCCCAAAGCCGTGCTGCAGGAGCAGCCTGGCTCCTCCACCCTGGCTCTGATTTCACCCTGCTGGAGGCACAGAGGATGGGACACAGCCCGAGGTGGGATGCAGCTGCTCACAGCTGCTGTGAGCACATCCCCTCCCAACAACCCTGCTTTTCCTCCATCCCAGACCTCTTCAGCATCTGAGATCTCTCTCTTCCCTTTGACTCAGAAATATCAGTGGTTGCCTAGATTACAAAGGAGAAAAAAACCCACAACAAACCTTGGAAAGAAATCCCAGGAGGACATTAATTAGGAGTCAGAACTCCCCAGCTTTGGAAGCACCGAGGAGCCGTACTTACACTCCCAACCTGACAGAGTAACTTTGAATTATCTTTCATCTTCCCCTAGATCAGATGAAATCTAATGACATTAACTTGGCTTCACTCTAGTGAAAGTGGCACTGGTGCTACAGAGGCAGGGAGATTAAAACATATGAAATAAATGTTCCTGGGATGACTGACAGTATAATGGCATTCCAACAGGCAGCTCAATCAGTGAGAGACTAACAAAAGATCAGAGGGAAAGAGGCAGATCCACAGTATCACCCGCAAACACAGATATTTTCTTTTAATCCAGGCTTTTTTTTTTTTTACATGACTGGCTCAGCCCCTGTTCCTGGGAGTTTTCCCCAGGCTGTACAGCCGTTTTTGGGTGGGGGTTGGCAGTTGAACTCTATCAAAGCCCATGCTCACCTGCTACTGAACTCTGCTGGCTCAATAGCCTTGTTCAGGGCTGCAGCAGCAGTCCCAGCACTGAAGTCAATGCGAGCATTGTGGGCTGCCCCCTCCCTCCTTTTGTCCCCACTGGATGAGGGGACTCCAACCCAAAACAGAAAAAGCTCCTTTGGGCACACAGCTCCCCTTGATATTCAACCCACACACGGGCCCACCAGAGGTGTCACACTCACCAAATTGAATCCCACGGACGGGTTTTACAAAGTCAGCTTCTCGAGGAGACAGCTGTCCCTTACCCAGGGGCTGCAAGAATTACACCATTACTCCATCTGATGTCCTGGATGATGTTTCCATGTCCTGTGTGGCACCCTGGCAGGTGACCTGCATGCCACCAAGCCTGGCTGCTCCAGGAGCATCACCCCACTGCCAGGGCAGCACTCTTGTGTTTCCAGGGAAAACCAGAGTTCTCCTCATGCCCCAAAGCCCACAGCCACCCTGTCCCTGCGCCAGCCCACCTCTGTGCTCCAGTGCCAGCAGCATCAGCTGCAAAGGCTGCCTCCTCTTCCATTTCTGCCACCAGCTCTTTGTACCCGGGGCCAGGGCACTGGCTGCCTGTGCTGGCTTCCTGCGGGCACTGAAAACAAACCCGAGTGTTTATACCTTGTCATGACGCTGTTTAGTCTGCCTGCTGGGAAACAGCAGCGCTGAAACCCAAGCCTCTGATGCCAAAGATAAGGAATCGGGACCTCTGGCAAACATCTGGCCATTTCCCCAGCGCTAAACCCTCACCAAAGATTACAAACATGCGTGCAGAGAGACAGGTAGTTTTTGAAATGAGTATTTGGAGCAGGCTGGTAGCTGTGACCAGCACGCTGGCACCACAGCTCTGCCATCGCGCCGGGACTCCGTGTGCTAGCAAAGATTACTCACACAAGCAAAGCCAGCAAGATTAGGTCTCAAAGGAATAATCCCGTACAAAGAATTCACTGTACCTCAGCCTCCACAGGGCTAATAAAAAAATAAAAAAA
>VRYO01002184.1:2460513-2471017 GCA_009812075.1 Sialia sialis | reverse complement strand
AAAAAAAAAAAAAAGATTAAACTCAACTCAGTACATCAAATACCAGAACAAACAAACTGCAGCAATTAATGGGAGCGCTCGTGTGCCAACTGCTAAAACATAATGAACACACAAACAGCGCGCGGGGCAGCACCTCCAACGAGTAAGAGCTGCAAGATCAAGACCAAACCTCTGGAAAATTACATCCCCTCACACCGAGGACTGCACCATGCCCTAAATGCCTGTGGCTCCTCCTCTGTCTAGGTCTGCGCTCCTCGCTCAGGGACTGCTTCCAGAAGCAGGTCTATCCCACTGCCATCTGCTCCTCAAAGCTTCGAGAGCATCTCTGATAAATGAGCTTTTCTGCACATCCACCATAAATTTCAGGAGACGCCACCCCACAGCCATGTGTTTATTTCTCAAAGTCAAGACTTGATTAGAGTTCTTGAGGTTTTTCAGATTCATTTTTAACGTTTCCTTTCTGCTACAGGGTCAGCATGTGGAAATCGGATAAGCACAGACTAAAAATATAATTTTTGTAGACAGCTTCAGCCCACACAAAAGGAAATCGTTCTTCTCAAGAGAACCCACACTTTGCAGCCTGCAGAAACCCAGCGTGTTTCTGAGATTGGCGGATACACAAGGAAGCTCATCCCTTCCACGTGTTAAGACTTTTACATAAACACTCGGACTGTCAGTACTACCCTACTCCACATTTCAACGCTGTCACCACAAGCTGAGCCAAAATCCTCTTCTCTCTGCTAAGAGTCGGGCTTTACGTGAAAGTAAAACAAGCTCCAGGGGTACCCAAAATCCTCTCCCGTTTGCTTGTTCATTCAAGAAAGCCACAAACACAAGACACAATTCTCGAGACAGCAGTTTCACTCTCGCCCTAACCGAGCCCTCCTATAGGAATCTGCCGGAAAGACGCCCCTGTACTAACTTTAAAACACACAACAAAAAAACACCTGAACAACTTCAGCGAGAGCCCTCTCGGCTTTAACGTTTACCGGCTTAACAAAACACGAATTCATTACAAGAAGCACCCGATCGACCTCTTGTTAGTATTTCGCAGGCAAGGTGAGCATGTGGGGTGTGCCCCGGCAAGTGACATTTTTAGCGAGTCATTACTGGGATGCTGTGAATTACGTGAATACGTGTGAATCAGGGTGTTTTGTCCACAAAGTCGACAAGAAAAGTGGATTCCAGCGGCTGCAGCGCCGGCTGGGAGCTGCGGGAGGCGAAGATCCCATAAGGAGGGAGCCGGGGATGCGGGGAGCTCGGCTGAGAGTCAGCGCTCAGCCACAGGTTTTGCCAAGAGCTGGGGGAGTATCAGGATATTGGGGGCCTGGGGTTCTCATGGCAGGTTCGGCTGTGCCTCAGCATCCCCTGCTCAGGCCAGCGGGGCACGCAGCGCTTGTCGCTCTGTGTGCCACCCGCCCGCAGGGACAGCGGCGGCACCGCGCAGGGAAAGCACGGGCAGGGCTGGGGACACGGCTGGGGGGACCGAGGGACGGGAGAAACAGGAGGGGAGCGGGGAGAGCAGGGCTGGAGGAGCTGGGAGAGAAGGACCGGAGGAGCTGGGAGCGGGGAGAGCAGGGCCGGAGGAGCTGGGAAAGGAGGGCTGGAGGAGCTGGGAGCGGAGACGGAAGATCGGGTGCAGCGAGGGGCTGGGGGCAGAGCGCTCGATGCAGGCAGGGCTGGCGAGGAAAGGCTCGGAGGTGCCGTGGGGAGCCAGGACGGGGCTGCCGGGAGCAGCGGCCAGCGGGGGGCACTGGCGGCTCGGCACCGCTCCGTCCCCATCTCCATGCCCGTACCTGTACCAGGCGAGTCCCCGCTCGTAGTTGCGGTCGAAGAAGTGGGGCTCGGCGCCGACGGCGCGCACGTCGGGGTGCACCCGCAGGAACTCCAGCAGCGCCCGCGTCCCCCCCTTCTTCACGCCGATGATGATGGCCTGCGGCAGCCGCTTGCTGCCCTCGCCCAGCAGCAGCGCCAGGGTGCCGGCCGTGCCCGCCGAGCCGCCCCCGCCGCCCGAGCCGCCGGCCCGGCTCCCGCCGCCCCCGGCCGGCGCCTCCTCCTGCCGCCGCCGCCGCTGCTTGAGCCGCTGCAGGAGCCGCTTGCGCCGCGCCGCCGCCGCCTGCCAGGGGGGCAGCTCGGCCGAGCCGCCCAGGAACTCGCCGCCGCCGCCCTCGTCCTCCTCGGATGCGGCGCCGGCGGCGATGATGGGTCCGGGCAAGGTCTGGCAGCGGTCGGCCAGGCAGTAGAAGACGTAGAGGGACATGAGGAGGGAGCAGAGCATCACCAGGAACTTCTTGAAGATGCTGCGGGGCAGCGGCTCGGCGGCGGGGGCGGCCGCCGCGCTCACGGCCATGCTAGCCCGAGAGCGCGGCCGGGAGCCCTGGCCATGCTCCGCGGCCGCCCCCCGGCGCGGCCCCTCCGCGCTGCGCTCCGCCGTGCCGGGGGGCTGCGCGCTGCCGCATCCCCGGCGCTTCAGGGGGGCATCCCCCGCGGGGGACGGGGGCAGGGCTGGGGGTAGCGGGGAGCCGCCCCCGCGGCCGCTGCGGGCTCGGAGGGGATGCGGAGCCGGGGCTCGACGCGGGGCTCCCACGTGCGGAGCCCGACGCGGAAAACTTCGGCGGAGGCATCGCCGGGCGCGGGGCGGAGCGCTGCCGGCCGCGGGGCCAATGGCGCGGCGGGGGGCAAAGCCGCCCCTGGAGCGGGCGGACCCGCCGGGAATCGGGGATGCTCTGCCGAGCCCTTGGGGGGAGCGGGGTGTGCGGGAGGCTGACCCGGGGGACGCGGGGATGCTGCGGGGATGCATGTGCCCGAAGATGTGGGAACCCCCCGGGGCTGTGCCGGGGATGCCGGAGGTTGTTCCGGAGCAGACGGATGCGGGAATGCCCCGAGGCTGTGCCCGGAGCTGCGGGGGTGCCCCGGGAGCCGTCGCGGCGGGTGCAGGGATGCCCTGAGTCTATCCCGTAGGGCAGGGAGGAGATCTGGGAACACGTTTCTAGCTTTTCCCTCGGTGCTGACAGCTCTCCAGCCTCAATGGGACATCCCGCTGTCCGCGGGGAGCCTCTCTTGGCAGCCCAGCTCCGCAGGACTTTAATGTCCAGCCTGTGCGGGGCGATTTTGGTGTTTGTCCGACCGCGCTGTCCACCTGCCTGTCCATGCACTCAGGTTTTTGAACTAACACCCCCGCATCCCTCCGGAGCTGAGCACAAATTCCCGATGTGCCCAATAATCCACCCTGACAGCTACAAATGCCTTTGCACGGAACAACAGTCCCCCTTAATCTCAGCGAAGCCCCTGGCAGGGGTGAAAGCACACTCAGGGCATCACAGCAACAGTTCCACCGAGCTGAGCACAGCTCAGAAACTGCCAAAATCTGACTCTTCCCCTCTAACTTGCACGAGCTGCCCCTAGGCTGGCTGCAGGATCTTGCCCAAGGTTGGTAAGAAATATCTACAAACACAACACGATATTGCTCTTGGAATTTGCTCTTGTCCTTTGAGAGTACATAAAATGTGGAAATAGCTCTCAGCTTCATGGCTCGCCTGCCTGATTGTAAGGGCTTCGTTATTTCATTGCCTGTGGGAATGCCCTCTTGATTTGAAATGTTTGTCATAGATTACAGAATTTTCAAACAAACTTGCGCATGAAACACTTGACTTTTTTTTTTTTTTTCCCTTCTGTTTGGTGTGGACCTAGCTGAGGACTTAAAACTTCAACTACTTGGAAATAAAGCTGGTGTATCCACAAATTATGTAATGAAAAGGAGGGAGAAAAATTGCATTGAATTACAATCAGCCATCTGCAGAGCTGGCTGGCTAATAAAAATGTGTTTCCAAATAGCAAGCAGACCAAAATTAATAACAAATGCTATTTGCACAGAATTACTCTACTAGATCTTGGTGTTTGGTGACTTCAGGATACTGTAGTGTTTCAGGTATTTCAATGCTCCAATATATAAGTAGATTTACAAAATGCTATCAGCAGGTTAGGCCACCAACACCTCTGGGCAACTACTTACATCATTAGGAACCTAAATGCTCTTATAAATATGTGCTCTGATCCAGCTCATTGAAGTCAATGAAAAGACTTTGCTGACATCAATGGGCTTTGGACTGGGCCCTGCAGAAGGGCAAAAGTGGTTTGACTTCTTATTATTCTCATTATGATAGGTTTTTTTCCTGGACACTTAGAGCAGTGCTACACTTTATGTTTGAAAAAAACCTGATTGTTTCAAATGGAGAAAAACAGAGAAGTGAAAGTGATGTGGAAGAGTGTAGAGCTCTTTCTGTACCTGTTCTTTTCTATATCTGCTAGGATTGCATTGCAAGACTTATGTTTGCAGCATTTTTCCTGGAAATATATGTGTGAATCTCAGCTTTCCTTTAAAGAGTCACTGGCTAACTAGGGAAAATATGACCAGAGCCTGTATAAAAAGTTTCGGTGTCTAGAAAGCAATAAGCTAAATATATCTATATTTAAAAGAGCCCTATGATATTTAAGGCAAACTTGTGATATTTTTACAGACCCTGACTCATGGTTCCTGCCTCCTGGGGCTGAAGGCACCTGTAATTCTGGAGCCAGGAGCAGCTCTCCAAGAAGGAAGGTGCTTCAGAAAGGGCAATACAGGGAAATAGTTTCACCCGTATTGCTGTGGACTCTGTTAGTACAGCTGCAAATCTGAGATTCTTTATTAGCAGCAGACTGGTTTGGACCTTATTTTTGGATGAGTTTTTCTTGCTACAGAGACCATTTGATGAACGCTGCACTATAAAGCCAGAAAAATTATGTGGCTGACATCATGACATCAAGTGCTGAGAACTTACTCGTCTTATCTATTTAAGCCCTGCTGCAAAAATAGCCTTTCTCAGGAATAACTTAAGGATTTTTAAAAGACCAAGAGCTTGGAGCAAAAGTTGCTTTTCACTTTACTCAGTGTCTTGCACAACTGACTTAACATTTTCAGTACAGCCTCTTTCTTTTCCCCTCGAAATTTCTGTTTGCCTATCTCAGAGCTTTTCATGACACCCAGCACAGACGCAGCATGGATCTCCTGAAGCCTGGCAGCAGCAGAGATGCTTGGATCCCTGGGAGCCCAGAGCAGCTCTGCACACCGTGCTGGGCCCATGGGCATGGTCACTCTCACTGTCTCTGTCACTGTCATTGTCACTGTGACTGTCTCTGTCACTGTCCCCACTGTCTGGCAGGTGCAGGGGGCTGTGGCCACCCCAGGGCTGTGCACCATGGCTGTACCTCACAGTTCCTGGCCCCAGCCCTGCAGCCATGGGCTCAGCCCTGGGATGCTGCTGCAGGCTCCTCTGTGGTCCTGTTTGCCCTTGCTGCTTCCTTTGCTCCGTTCCTTTCTCCTTTTATCTATTTAAAGTTTCATTGCTCACTGCACTCCTGCCTCCCCCCAGGAATGCTCCACTGCTCCAGTCATTCTCATGCTCCTGTTGAGGGCGAGTGGGGCTCCTCTCCTGGCGTGGCTGGTGCCAAAATCCTCATTTCAGCAGCAGCAGCAGCAAAGTTTCCTACTCCAGATGGGCTGACTTGGGATGCCCTTCGTGGGGGCACTGAAGAAACAGATCTGCTTACCAGGAGAGACCTTTGGCATGGAGGCTTTATCTGAGCAACCAAAATCTTCTGCCCCTCCAAACCAGAGCAGAAGGCTTTTATTCCACCATCTGATATTTCCAGGTGCTTTCATACAACTGGGAAAAGGGAGGGCTTCACCCTGGGTGCTTTGTGCACACACAGCCCGTGCCAGCCCCACTGGGGCTGTATTTGTGGCTGTATTTATGGCTGTGTTTTCCCCCCTTTCCCAGTGACCCGTAGCACAGATGGGATCAGGGGTTAAACTGGGAGTATGGTGGAAAAGGGACCGGGAGCCCGAGGCTAGCACAACTTAACAAGTGATTATAAGGTCTGAAGGGAAAGGGAACCCCTGCCTGTCAGGAAGCTGCTGCTGAAGAAAACATCCCATTGTACTAGGGAGATGGAGTATGGGACAGAGCAGAGTGAAACAGATTGATAACCCAGGGGTGAAGTGACCCCACATAGGCTCCTACAACAAAAGCCCCTTCATCTAAAATGAATAGGAACAATGGCTAATGGGGACAGGCCAGCAGTGGCCAAGGATCTGAGAGCCAGGGGAGAGGGAGCAGGCAATGACAGCTCCTGTTCTACCCAAATCCTCTATTGATCTCAATAATCTCCTGGGCTTTCCCCCCTCGAAATCAGACAGAAAGTTCAAGGACTTTTTCCCTTCAGACTGTAGGAACACGCATTGTTCTCAGAGGCACTGAGGTGTTGGGGCAGGCTGAGGGAAGTGCCTGGGGCAGCCTGACAGGCCAGGGAGGAGCTGCTGTGTCCCCAGGATGTCCCCAGCCCTGGGCAGTGCTGGCAGGAGCAACCTGGCTACTGCCCTTGTCCCAGAATGTTGGATCTGTCTTTACAAACAATCTGTGGGTCTGCTGGTAGGTAAGGCTAGCACTGAGAGATAAAAGAAACAATGGGATTGATTCCACTGATTGATGAATGGAAAAAGATATTTGCCTTTACAAACAAACTGTAGGTTTGCTGATAAATGAAGTTGGATACTGAAAGATGAAAGAAGCAATGGGGAAAAAATAAGAATTCTATATGAATTAAAAATTAAAAGGAGGGGTTATACATTAGAGGGGAATCTCAGGTATCAGCTTCTGGGAAGTCTGTACCTCTCAAGTACCTCAGCCCACAGGGAAAGAGAGAGGGAAATGTGGCAGGGAAAGCAGGATAAAAAGGGAGGCTGCATCCTCCAAATATCTGAGAGATCCCAGGGGAATGCCCCATGGCCTGTCCCTTTATTCAAATAAAGTAAAAGGACTCCTCTGTCTCATTTTTTGACACAAACCTCTGGTGTTTGTGGATTAATTTTCCTGACACAAATCCACTGAGATTTTTGGGGCAGAGTATGTGTGGATGCCCAGAGCCTGGCAGAGTCAAATGCTGTCAAATTATAAAAAAAGGAATCCTGGTCTTTCTGTTAGGGGCCAGCAGGGCCTCCTTAGGCACAGCTCGTGCTGAGGGTGTTCAGGGCAGCAGCAGAGCCATGAGGGCACTGGCAACAGGAGCTGCATCCCCAAGGAGCATCAACAGAGTCCAAGCAGACAGGACAGGTGATGGAGAGATGTTGGAAACCTGATCATCAACTCCAGTCCTGGTAGTTTTGTTGAAAGGATATCTTGAAATATTGAGCCAGAGACACTAAAAATATAGGCATGGGATTTTGCTTTGGTTTTTGATTTTTTTTTTCTTTTGGAAGGACAAAAGTATTCACAGGAAATACCACGTAGACCAGGAAAAAAGAAAAAAACTGAAAGTCTTGAGAGACTATTTTCTGCATTCTCTTAACCTGACAAAATGACTTGGTCTGTTGTATAATTTGCCATGCCTGTGCCCAAAAGCAAGCAGACCTGTGAGCAGAAAGGGGTGAAATCTGAGTCCTGCTTTGGCTGGGGCTGGAGGCCACAGCTCTCTGTACCTGATGCCTGGCCATGGCACTGAGTGAATGCACCTTGTTTCTGATACCTCCTGCCCTGCTGGGATGGGGCCAACTTGATTAGAGAGCTGGCACAAGCCATCAGGACATCTGGGAGGCCTCGGATCAGCAGCATGAATTAATAAGAACCAGAAAGAGGAGGAATGTGAATGGCACTCAGAGCCATGGCAGGAGCTCCATGCTGCCAGCCATGGTGCCTGGCTGCTGGAAATGGGCTCCTGACCTCTGGAGCTGCCCTTCCCAAGGTGGCCATCCTGTCAGGGGGAGGGCAGGAGGGCACAGCCTGCCCTGCCAGCTGCTGCTGCAGTGTCCCCAAAGGCTTGGGGGGACCCCTGGGGCCAGCAGGACCATCCTGGCTGAAGCCACAGCTCCCAGCTGTGGTTCTGGTGGCCACCACGGTGCTGGTGGGACAGGCTGGCACGTGGCAGAGCCAGGCAGGGCAGCCTTGGTGCTTGGCTGGGATACTCACTGGAGCCTGCTCCCCAGCTCCTTCTGCAGCCCAGCAGGTGAGCAGGGAGCTCTCCAGGCACCACTGGTGCCCAGCCAGAGCAGGAGCAGCCCATGGGCCTCAGTGCCCAGTGCCCTCAGGGACTGGCACCATGTCTGGGAGATGGAAAAGCTGAAACACAAAGTTAGCTGGCTCAACACATCCCACAGGCAAACAACCTCCCATCCTGGGCACATAAGGGAGGCTTTGTGCACCATGGATGTCCCCTGAACAGCCAGGAGTGGGTGCAGAGCTCCTTTCCCCAGCAGGCTGGGCTGGCTCCATGGGGCAGGGATGGGTCTTGCTTGGCTGGAAAGAGCTGGGAGCTTGGAGAGCAAGTGCATAGGAAGGTCTGGAGCTACTGGGATGGGAGCTGGGGGCTGCATTGAGGGGTCTGTGTGCTGCCCTGGGGGCTGAGAATGACACTGAGAGCTCAAAGAGCTGCACTGTGGGATCTGGGTGCTGAGGCCAGCTCTCCTCTTGTTTTTTATCAAAGGAAAAGGCATCGTGTCATCCTGTGCTGGCTGGAATGACATCCACCCCTCCCTGGCTGTGGGAAACAATGGATTGGCAGCTGGAGAGCCAGGACAGGCAGCAGGGATGGGGACACTGCTGAGCACAAAGCCTCTGAAACCACCTGTTCCACCCCAGTGCTCGTGCATCAGCAGCTCTCAGGCGTGGAAAAGCCACTGTAGAGCAAGCCAGCACACCCTGAGCTGGGCTGTGGTGCCCTGTGTGCTCACCCACACCTGCAGGTGTGCAGGGTGCTCTCTGCACAGCCCAGGCAGTGGCTCTGTGGTGGGGCTGGCAGTCTGGGATGTTCCCAACACCTTCCTGGAGTTCCAGCAGCCCTCGGCCACTGCAGGCAAATATTTACAAGAGCTCTCCAAGGGGAACCTATAAACTGCTCCCTGGTATAGCTTCCTGAGGATGACTCCAGACAGCTATATTATCTGGAACATGAAGTAGTTACACTCCTGCTGCTCTCCCAGTGCTTTTGAAACAGATACTTGTCTCTTTTATTACCTTTGTTTGTGCCTCGTTTTATTTGTGCACTGTGTGCTTCCTTGTGCTGGGCTTGATGCACTTGTGAGTGGATATGGGTTGGAACAACAGTAAATACCTTCCAGGCCTTGTGTGCTTTTTAATATTATTCCCCATTAAAAAAAAAAAAAAAAAAAAGAAAGAAAAAAAAAAAGAGGCAAGTCAGGCAATGAAAACAATACGGGGAAAATTAAACCCTAAATCTGCATTTATGGTTCTTCATTAAACACACAGGGAAGACTGACTGCTAAGTGTTGATAAAATGTTTTGGTTAAAAATGTGCTTTTGGGTCAAGTGGTGTGTTTTGTGGAGTAGGGGTTGGCTCTGATGAAGATATCTACTTGGTAAGGTTTCCCCAGTCTGGGATGGACATTCCAGCTGGAAAAAATGACCCCAACAATGGGACTGGGGAAAAGGTGTGCCCTACATAGGGGTGAGAGTTATTCACTTCCAGCTTCACTTTGCTCCTCCATAAAATGCCTTATCTCTCTGTGCAGGCTCAACCAAGCAGCTCTGGAGTTAAGGGCAGTCCTTTAATGAACTTAATTGGGTATCAGGCAATGCTTGGAGAGCACTGAGGGCTGAATCAGTCTTCCAAAAAGCTGGAAAAAGCATCCAGAGGCTCACCAATGAGGCCTGGGTGTAAAACCCTTGCCAGCAGGTTTTAGGTTGAATGTGGAGGCACTTGTGCCTTGCTCTTGTCATGCAATACCTTTGGAACACACCACTCTCCTCAGAAAGGATGAAACCACAGCTGGGAACACCTGGCCCAGCAACCCCAGAGCCCCACAGAGCACACCAAGCATGGGAGAGGGGCGGTGATGCACAGCTGCAGAGCTGGCAGTCCCTGGGTGCCCCTCTTTGGAGCACTCTGCTCCCCCTGTTCCACCCTGGCTGAGCTGGTGACAGCTCTGCTCTCGGGCTTTGCTGGGCTCAACAGAGCTCTTTAAAAGGAAGCAAAGCAGCAACACAGCCTTGCTTCTTGCTGGAAGGGGGAACAAGGGATGCACATTCCTGCCTTGTATGGGAAATTTGGCCTTCTTGCATCACCCTGAGGGTTTGGGCTGAACACTGTGTTCTTAGCACCCACCCTGAGCCAGGCCTGCTCCTGTGGGGCAATGGCTGCTCAGAGCACAGCCTGGCACGGCTGGGCTTCAGCACACATGAGGACACACCTGGGGAAAAGACTGAGGCTGGGCAGCAAGGGCCAGGCTGAGCACACCTGGAAACCACAGGAGGGGAGAACTGCCCTGCCGTGTGTCCGGCAGTGTGTCCCTATGTCACACTGTGTGTCACACCATGTGTCACACCGTGTGTCATACCATGTGTCCGGCACTGTGTCCCTGTGTCACACTGTGTGTCCGGCACTGTGTCCATGTGTCACACCTTGTGTCTGGCACTGTGTCCCTGTGTCACACTGTGTGTCACACCGTGTGTCATAC
>VRYO01002184.1:2393216-2449773 GCA_009812075.1 Sialia sialis | reverse complement strand
TACAGAGTCTGGAAATATGAAAGCTGAATCCTAGGGCATCAGGGAAGGCTGGAGGGGCAGGATGAGTGCTCCAGGGGCTCACAGAACTAAAGGGAGAATGGCTGGGCACACGGGTGGGTAAAAGCCAAACAAATCCCCCAAACTGCACCTTCCACAGAGGCTGGGCTGAAGCTGCAATTGGCCCAGGAATAGCAGAGCCATTACATTTATGTAACATCATGGGTCTGAGTGCAGCTCATTCCCCAGAGCTCCTGGTAGCAGCAGCACTTATTCCTGACACCCCATCCACACCCTGGAGCCTCCAGCCCACCCTCAAACCTGCTCTGAGGTCATGCTGGAGCTGCCAGCAGCAGTACTCATTAGGAGGGGAATTAATGACAGAGGTGATGTGCTGGTGGGGCTCTGAGGGAGGTGTTGGCTTGTCAGCAGTTAACTCTGTCACCACCGTGCCTTGGGGAGATGCTTGTCTGCAGGTCCTGCAGACCCCAGCACCATGGAGATGGCTGAGGCAGAGGTGGAGCTGGGGTGTCAGTGGCACTGCAGGAACATGCCAAGGGCCACCAGGTGAGCTGGGGTCAGAGCCAGGACTGAGAACAGCTCTGGAGACCTTCAGTGAGGGTATCCCTGCACACCCAGGGCACACAGAACCATCCATGCCAATCTCCTCTGGCAATATAAAGCCCAGGATCTTCTTTCTGTTTTTCCCAACCAGCATTTGCACCTCAGGGGCACGAGGTAATGGACAGTGGCAGGACTGGGATCAAGTAAAATGACCTATGGAGAGGTGCCCATCTGGCTATTCCTAGGACTGAATGTCCTCTGGGAGCCAGAAAACCTCTTGGTTAAAAACCTCCCCAAAGAACCTCTCACTTTTCTACCCAGCACTATCACAGAATCCCAGAATTAACCAGGCTGGAAGAGACCTTTGAGATCATCAAGCCCAAACTGTGACACCTTCTCATCAGCTAAACCATGTCCCTGAATGGCACGTCCAGTCTGTTTTTAAACATGACTCCACCACCTCCCTGGGCAGATGATTCCAGTCCCAATTGCTCTTCCAGTGAAGGATTTTTTCCTGGTGTCTAACCTAAACTCCCCATGAGCTTTAGACTTTGATGGGCTCAGAAGCTCGTGTAGATCCCATCTCTCTGTGTTTGGAGGCTTCATCTGGAAAGTTTTGGTGATGCTTCTGGGGGCTTTGTGTTTTGAGCACCCACCACCGCAAGGCAAACTGAGTGCCATTCCAAAAGTCAGGAGCAGAGCAACAAAAGGAACAAGCAGTAAAGCCTTTCCAGCAGCACCCCTCCAGGTGTTTTCCAGGCTTGGCAGGAAGGAGCCACCACCTCTTCCTGCTCCCCCAGCCTTCCATGAGGCTGTTTTAATTGAAGCCAGCACAGACACCTCTCCACATCTGTTTGCCAGCCAGGCACTCCCTCGTGGTGACTTTGCTTGTGGTGGAGGGTGCTGCTGTTAGCACTTGGTTCCAGCTGAAGCATGTGAGGATGAAAGATAAGTGGAAATAATTTTCCACTGAAGGATATCAGTAAAATGTATGAAAGCTGTCCGTCTCTGAACCATCTGGCTGCCAATAATACAATATTAACAACCACAGCCAATTAAGCTGAGCCTCCCTCAGGGAGCAGGGTTTCAGTTGGGCAGTGGCACAGGGATCGATGTAATCCAAGTTCTGATGCCATTGATAGCAGCTGGCCTGGAAGCCAGCATGCCCAGAGGGTGTCCAGGCACAGCCTCAGCTCTCCCAGGAAAGCTGCTGCCATCAGCAGAGGCTCTGCAAGGATCCTTGAAGGAAGAAGTGTTCAAGGTGAGCTGTGGGTGCTTTGGGCATCAAAAGCCTCATGTTGTAAGGAAAACCACTGGGAGGGGATGCTGGACACTCTGTGAGGAGCTTAAATGAATCCACAGGCAAAGGGAAGAGTTTTGCACTCTCACTGGGACTGCACGAGCTGCAAGGGCTCAGTTGTGATCCCTCATGGTGAGTGTGAATGTGCCCAGTGGTGCAGTCACAGCTGCTTCAAAGGAGACAAAACCTCCCCTCCTACCTTCCTATCACCTGTAAAAACCTTCTCTTCCCTCCAAGCCAAGGGTTTTTCTTGTTTCTTTTTTTATTTAAAGGGTTGAGCCTTGTGACTTGAGAGGGCTTTGCAAACAGGCAAGAAGCAGCTCGAGAAGGTGGTGGTGAGGACATTTGTCACCTTCTGCCACCAGCCAGCATCGTCCCTGGTGCAGCTGAGCTCCAGCCTGTCCCTTTGCAGGGCTCCTGCTTTCCATCCAAAGCTCTCCAGGAATCCAGGGCCCTCTGGAGCTCTGGCAGAGTTTCACCAAAAGACTCCATGGGAAATTGCAGAGTGAGAGGCGGACTGTGCTAAGGATGGATGAACACTGAGACACTTCAGCCCCAGGTCACCCATGGCACCCACAGGTATCCAGGATTTATGTGTGAGCAGGATAATGCCCAGGTTCCAACATCAGGCCAACAGCAGCTCCCCAGGGAAATGTTCTTTGGCTTGGCAGGAGTCACAGCCTGAGATGTCACTTTGGGAAGCTCCTCTGCCAGGGAGGATGGTATTTTCCAGCAGAATGTTCCTCCAGGGTTTTCCAATCAGAGATACTTTCCTCAGATTTGACTTGAAAAACAGAAAAATCCAGAATTTTAAGGGAAATATAGCTAGGTGTGGCTAGGATTTTTTTTTTTTTTGACATTTCATGAAAAATTTGAATCGGGAACCATTTGACAGGAAAATTCTCCACTATGTGGAAATTTTGGGCTTTCAAATACTATCTTTCTCAGCAGCAAAAAATTAATTGTGGCTGACAAATGCTGTCATTTTAATTTTGCTCAAAGTTTTGGTGTGGAAATTTTTACCAGGCTTGACCCATTCCAATGTAAAAAACGTGAAGTCTAAGGGCACAGGGATGCTGAGAACTGGAAGGGGTGGAGAAAACTCTCAGAGTAACAAATGTGGTGGTGTCTTCATAGAATTCAAGAAACAACTCTTGCTGCTTCTACCCACAGAGTTGCTTTGGCACAGAGAATTGGTGCTGCAGAGAAGGAGGAGCTGGAACAAGCAGGACTGATGGGAGGGGTGGAAACTCCCAGCATTTTCCATCGGGCAGCCAAGGGGTTCCTGTTGTGGGAAGGAGGTGTCCAGCCCCAAGGTGGCACCTGACCCCATTCAGATCATCCTTTTCCCTCTTGCCTAATGAGGCTGAAATGACACCCTTCAAACAGAGGTGCCTTCATGGGAGTGTGCAGCATCCACAGCACACAGCTGGGCACAGCTGGAGCACGGCAATGAAAGACACTGAGGTAATCCAGAGGAGGAAACAAAAGAGTACAAGCAGCTCAGGTGAATCTTCACACACGCCAGCTCCTCAGCAGCCCCTTCCAAGGGAGCTGAACCTCCTGCTGAAGGCAGACCAAAGAGCTGTTGAGGAGGAAAAGGAAAATTGCTTACATTGGAAATGTATTGTGTGGCTCATTTCACAATGGTTAAAGCAATTTAGAGCCATCAGCAGGATCAGAGCGAGGGATTTGCTCTGTGATCAGGCAAATCAGCCATGGCAGGAGATGTCTCTGCCTGCACAAGTTCAAACACTGGGGCTCTGTGGATGCCTCCCTGCTCTGCTGAGAGCCTGGACACCTCCCATGCTGGGACAAGCCTTTCTCTCCAGCACCCCAGGCAATCTGCTGCCACGAAGCTGTTACTCCAAAGCATAAGATTGGATTAGGCTTTTCTTAGCTTGCCTCACTCTGAATGTAGTGTTGCCAATCTGTACAGTTTAATGCCAAGCTTTGTGATGTTTGGGATTTTTCTTAGAGTGCCAGTTCCTGGAATAAAGCGATTACAGAAGAACCTCCTTGCTGCCTCGGCTATAAAAGCACATTCCTGCCCCATGTTGTTACCAGAAGGGCTGAAATGGGGAAGGAAGATCTTATTTGGGGGAGGAAAAGAGGCCTCTTCCACCACCCAGCTCTGGGGATTCAAAACCCTTCATGTTGCAAGGAGTGTTCTCTGCTCCCTGAGAACCAGAAACAATCCTGCTCAAATTTACCTTGGAATTGCAGTCAAATTTTCTATTTCTCCAGCACATTCAAAGGGGAATATCATTTCTGGAGCAGTGACAGAAGATCATCAGAACAACCCTGTGGTCCTGAGCCACCCCCATGTCCTGTGTCTGGGGAAAATGCTCACACAGCCCCGGTGGTCTCTGACTCAGAGACAACCTGATGGACACAGGCAACAACAGAATCCCATCCCAAGAGGAGATGTTATTTTTACACCAATTCCAAGGCCGGGGATGGGGATGAAGGGTGTTTACTGTGCTGTAATGTTTAGGCACCCTTGGCCCGGGTGTTTATTGGGGCTGTTTGTAGCAACACGCAGGATGTGCTCACTGTGGAAGTATGTGGCACGCACACAGCTCCAGATGGGAGCCTGGGCTGGCCGTGGCATGGGGAGCAAGAGCTGCTGCCTGCAGCAGGGCTGGAGGGAGGGGAGAGGAGAGGAGGGAAGGAGATAAAGCCTCACCTGCCGGGCTTGCTCTGCTCAGCTGCATCGTACTCGAGCGCTGTGTTTTCTTTTGAGGTTTTGAAATCCCATTGCACAATATTGTAAAAATGCCATAAAATATTTTATTGCATCGTACCACTGAAATGCTGCCAAGAGCCTTAACCCCTGCAATGCCTCCTTCTCCTGGATGCCCAGCATGTCCTCAGTCAGGAACGAGCTCCCTTTTCTCTGGGGCTGGATTTTGAGGCTGGGGAGGGTTTGGGGGGCTCAGAGGTGAGAGCTGCCAGATCACTGCTGCAGTGAGTCTCTTAAGACTGGCTGTAATTAATTTTGAGCCTTCTCACACCTCTGTCTGGGGGTTTCACCTTGATCACAGCTGAAGGTGAGGTCAGTGCTGATGCTTTTGCTCCTCACCTTCACCCCCAGTGCCAGTCCTGTGAATACCAGTGGAAATGCAGTCAGTGCTCTGCAGGTTCCCTGGGTGCATCCCAACCGTCTCATGCCATGCTGATGCAGCTGGCCAGCTATCAAATGACTTTTGCAAGCATTTGGAGTCAAGACCTAAGGGTAGGGAGGTGAAGGACCAGCCCTTAGGAAGGGGCTGAAGGGATGAGCTGCAGAAGCCACTTCCCAGCACTGGACCTTGTCCTCCATAAACAGCTGGGCATGAACAGTTCACTGACCTGCTGCACACAGCTCTGGGGAATTTGCTGCTGAGAGCACCATGGTCTCAGTGTTTCTGGACTGATGGGAGATCTTTGTGGGCCATTGGGGTGTGGGAGTGACATCAGACCCTTCCCTTACACCAGTCCCACGAATCAGGGAGCAAACTGGACAAGGCTGAGCCTAAGCAGGCTCCTGTTCCTTAAAGCAGACCTAGAAACAAAGCCTGGCTCCTTGGAGCATGATTGTGGAGTCCACCTCTGCATGAGGCTGGGTTTTCCCTCAATCACTCACCCTGTGATACCCAGCTATCCAAAAAATGGCCACCTGGTCACGCCATCCCTACTCAACAGAGTGTCATTAACTGGGGGAATATCTCCCATTAGCTGGAAAATTCCAGCAGGCTAGGGGGGCCAGAGGCCTCTCCTCCTGCAGATGTTGGGGCTTTGCTTGCCAGAAATCAAATGTTGACCTGAGTTGTTATAAATAAAGAGCAAAAATTAGCCAGCTGTTCTCAGTGGAGATTTTCATCCCTTCTTCTACCCCTCTAATGAAAGAAATAATAACTCCACAAAAGGCTTAGGAAGAACTTATTTAAGCCCAGGGGAAATTCACCTTGCTCAGAGGTATAGATACCAATTAATTCTCATTTAAAGCCTATTTTGAGCGGTACAACATGGGTGTAAATCTTTGGTGCTCATGTAGAGGTGAATTTTCAACCTGCCCTGAAGGGCAGAATTGGAAACTCTTTTATTTTGTAGTTCTTGAGGACACAATATCAGCTTTTCTAACCCTCCTGGGCTGCAGGCAGGCTGTGGGTTTCAGTCATGGGCAAGAAGAGTCCTTTGTGCTGTAAGGGATCTCAGGGTAACTCCTGCTTTGCAGGCTGCATCACCAGTGGCCTTTCCCACCCTCTTCTAGCAGCTAATCCAGGCTGTGGTGCCTCTGCCCCACAGCCAGGGGTTAATAAGGGACTATTAATGCAAATTTCCCTGGAGTTTGTGCTGAATCTCCATCCCAGAGGCTGGTGAGCTGGCTGAGATGTGCCAGAGAGGAATGTGGGGATTTGCTTATTTGCTTTTCTATCTAAACAAAATGCTTTCCCATAAACAGCCAGAAGGAAAGCCCACTTGGCTGAGCCCCTTGGAAGAAGTGTCTTCACTGGGAATGTTTATATGTTGCCTTTGAAACTTAAACTAAATCAAATGGAGGCTTTGAGCAGCAGCTGCCCCAGCTGTGAGCAGCACCAGGGCTCTGCTGCACGCCTGAGATGGGGTTTTACATAAATTAATTTCATAAATTAAAAGTGCCTCGAAGGCACAGACCCTCCTGGAGCTGAGGACAGCACTATTGGAGCTGGAGGGGAAGGCACTCAGTCCTCTTGCTCTAGCTCAGTGTTCACAAGGGGTCACCACAGCATCCCAGGGTGGCCAAACCTCATCATCTTCTCCAGAGGAGCCTGGAGAGGTGACCATTTGGGAATGGACCTTTTGGGAACTTCTGAGTTTGCCTGGGAGGTCCCTGAGCCCTGACAAAGAGTGCAAAGTGCCCGTGTCCCTGTCCCATGTCCTGTCAGCCCTGGGTGGACAGCAAAGGCCTCTCCTTTAAAGGCCAGAGGGTCTGGCTGTGTTCCTTTCCTTTAAATAACCTGGGGGTGTTACCTGCAGGTAGTGCAAGCTCAGGAGAGCAGTTTGTTGTGCAGCCATGGTGGTGCCTCAGTTTCCCTGATGTAGGACAGAGATAGCTGCACGGAGCACACGGAGTGAGCCAGGCTGGCTGGAGAGCACAAAATGGTTTTTAGCACACCCCAAAGGAAGTCCTTTGGATTATTCTGAGACACTGCTGTGCCTCACACCTTGTGTCAACAGCCTTTGAGCTTCCCAGCAGTCACTGCAGCAGCAAGAGTGTCCTTGGCACTCTTCACCCTCTCCAAAAATCTGTGCACTCAGGCTTTAGAGAATCCCAGCCTGCACCAAGGGGCTGGGAGGGTTTTGCTGTGACAGTTTCCTGTGTCAGAGCTGAACACTGTTGTGTAGGACAGCACAGAAATCACCACTGATTTCAATCAGCCCCTTGGTGCTGGTTTCTCCTCTCTGCTCAGCTGAAACAAAGCACTTGAAATACATTTGTCAATCTTCAGGAATTTAAGAAGAGTTAACCCTCCACATTAACTGTCCCACTCCTGCTCCTCTCAGATTGCCAAGGAGCAGCACTCTGTGAGGACAGGAGACCCTCCTGCATGCTGGGGAAGTCCAGACAGCCCCTCCACATCTGTAAAGAAGGGACTGAACATCACAAAAAAAGGGTGCAAGCAGCCTGAGCTCCCCACAGCTGGGACTGGGACTCTGTGGGTGACAGAAAAGTGCTTTAATTTCCAGCAAGAAATAAAGCACAAGATGTCCCACTGCTGGAAACTTTCAGTGCCAGGCTGAGTGGGGCTCTGAGCAAGCTGGTCCAGTGGAAGGTGTCCCTGCCCACAGTGTTGAAAGGTCCCATCCAAAGCCAGATGTTCTGCGATTCTGTGACAGACACCAATGGAAACAAGAGGACAAAGGCATCCAAGTGCTGTTTCCAGTCTCAGCAGTGCTTCACAGCTGTGCCTGCCCTGGCTGCCTCTGGCCTGGGATGCTCCATGCACTAATGAATTACCTGCTGCAGGGTTAATTACCTGCTGTGGGAAGGCACTGTTGGGTATTGCTTCAAACTCTTTGGAGCTGAGGCTGCCTTCTTTAGAGGTGTGGGACTTAGGAGGACAAGACAGGCAATGCAATGCACACTCATAACCATTTCAGGGTCTGGAATTCCTCTCTGCCTGAGCAGAGGCCAGTGCTGGGATGCAGAATGGGGGGCACAGCACAGGCAGAGCCATCTCCCTCCATTTGATCCCTGTGTGGTTCTGGGCAGGTGTTATCCACCCCCACAGCAATAACAGCACAGATCCACCAAACCCAGCAGCTGCTCTGTGCTCAGGCTCAGGCACAGCGTGTCCTGTCACGTCCCACACAAACACACAGGTGTGCTCCCCAGAACACATCTGCCTCAGCAGCAAACACCTCCATGGCCTGTGAACCAGCCACAGACACTGTGCAGGGGGAAAACCACAAAGGGATGGCTGCTCTGAAAGGGGAGCAAGGAGAAAATAAAGCTGCTAGAGCAGGCAAAGCTCCCCACGTCAAACAGTGAGACATTGCAGCCAGTTCAGTTCCCACTGCCTGCTTTTGTAAGGTTTATTTATGAAATCTGGGAGGGAAGGCAGAGTCCAAGATGGGATGCTCAGCACAACTCACAGAGGTGAAAGCAGATGGTGGCAGTTAACAGGGGACGAGCAAACAGCAACGAGCAGCACAGAAATATAAATAAACCCATGGCTTTTAGGAATTCATCAGAGATTCACGTAGGCACGAGAAAATGGATCTTCAAGGGGAGGCTGGAGCAAAAAGCAGCGTAGCTTTTATGGTCTCTTGCTGTTAACTGCTATAAAATTGCAGTGCTTTACACCACTCAGGTCTTTATGTTCTCTCTGGAGGTGCTGCCACAGGAAGCAAAGCTATCAGCCTGAGCCTGGAATCCAAACCTGCTCTCTGATTAAAACACTGCTGCACTCTGCTCTCCCTCTGTCTCGGTCTCTGGGCACACTGGTGCTGCACCAAGACAAAACCTGAACTTGTCTTCCATAAAGAATTGCCTCTCCTGTTGGGCCCAAGTGTCACTGGTGAGCAGCTCCCATCTTCCATCATGTAAAGGGAAATGATCAAAAGAGAATTACCAGAATTCCCTGTATCTCCATCAGGTACCAGACTTGGTCATTTGGAAAATTAGCAGGGAACATCACTGTTAGGTGATGAAGTTTTTTATGTTTAACATGCCAGGCCTATTTTCTCTTCATTTCCACGTTTGTTTTTGAACTTGCTAATTTAATTAAATCTCTCCTGTCGAGCAGCCATTAAAGGTGACCAACCATGCAGGAAACCTGCTGTGGTGCACCAGATAATTAAAGTGAATGGGAGGCAGCTTGGGGAGAGAAGGAGGTCCCTGTGTTGTGCCAGGGGAACACCTGGGTTTATGGGATCATGTCCTGCAGAAGGAGCTATAGGATATTTTATCACACTGCACAGGATATTCCAATTCCCTTCTGGTGCTGGGCAATGCTCTGAAAATCCCCCCTGGGTGGTTTTGGCCTTAAATAGTCAGCATTTTGTTTAATATGTAAGATCACTTTTGTCTTGCTGTATGGAAAGGCTTTTTTATCACTCCATCCAAAGAAAAAGAACCACCTGGAATGAAGCAAATATAAACGTAGATCTTTTGTTATGTGGATCCCCTCCTTGCAAAGGCAGGGAAAAGAGAATGGAAAGAAGGGGAGGCATCAAATATAACTCCAGAGTGTCCTTTTCTTCTTCCCCTGACCTTCTCAATTATCTGCAGCTTCCAGACATGTTGTTGGCAGAAATCAGAAAGCTCTGAGATTCCAAAGGCAGGCTCAGCAGTCTCACATATTTTATATTTTGTAATGACAAAGTGTTAACCTTGTAGACAGCAACCATGCCTCCTTTTAACCCACACCCATGAGCTCCAGGTTTGTCTTTCAGAAGGAATTTAGTCCTTGACATGACACAGCACTGTGGATCAGAACCAGGGAGAATTTCCCATCAGATCCCCCTGAGAGCTGACACCTGTCTGTCTGTCTGTCCATCCCTCAGCACTGTGTCCTGCTCCAGCAAGGCTGTGCCCTCAGGATATGCTCTGGGGGATGCTCTGGGAGCTCCTTGCTCAGCAGAGCTCTGACTGGCCCATCCCACAGCACTTGTCCAGAGATGGGACAGGGCCATGCTGCCTTCCTACCGAAAACACCCATGGGCAGCTTTAAAACAAGGCTGCCCCGGTGCCAGGAGGAGTGAGATGGCTGCAGATACCTCTCCTGGCCATGTCCCACCTGGAAAAGCAGGGACACCAATCCTGGTGTGTGCAGTGTGATCCTAGGAGGACGCACACAGCTGCCTGTCCTCTTGCTCTCTTGGCAGAATTGGGCAATAAGACCTCATCTGTAGGGAATGAGATGGGAATTGTGCTGCTCTGAGACATCATTAAGGAGGGAAAGACTGAAATTATCACACACTGTCTGATAAAAATGCAGCTCCCCAGAGCCCAGCATGGGCTGGATGGCACTTTCTCTCCTCCCAGCTTTCAGCAGCTTCATTACTTCTCAGAAGGAGCTGGTGAGACCCATGGCTCCTGCTGAGAAGAAAGCCAGACTGTTTCCTGCATCCCTTTGTGATGGGCTGATGCTCGTTTGCTGAAGCCAACACAATTTATCCAGCTCTAAAAGACTCTGAACTTCCTGTGAGTGGCTGTGCTGCAGTTGGGAAGCAGAGGAGATGCAGTGCTGCCACGCTGGGATGTCCAAAGTGTGTCCCCATGGCTCTGAGCCTTGAGCTGCCCCATTTCCATTATGTGCAACATCCCTGCCTGCTGGGGTAAGAGGTGGGGAGGTCCCAGGGACCTCAGGTGGTGGTGCCGGGAGTGGCCAGAACAGACCACAGCCTGGACACCTCAGTAAAGCTGCCAGGTGCTTTTTTTGCTGGTCCTAGAATTGTGAGCCAGACACAGTTAGGGTGACAAGAGGGCATATAATAGGGTGATACAAAGATGGCTTTATACAAGGATCCTTAGATGCGTAATTTGCCAGGCGGAAAACACCAAAGACACACACTCTGCATAACATGTATGCAATTTTTATACATTTTGCAAATTATCACATCTGACAAAAATCCCCAATTAGAAGCACACTCAGTGAAGTCATCCCCCAGTTCGAGTACCTTCTAAATCTTTCTCCCTCAGATGAGGACTAAATGTTGTTTATAAAAAAACGTATCTTGAAGAGCTGGTCTCAACCTTGGTTTCTAAGGAGAACCAAGATAGGACAGGGGTTTTGGAATGTGTTTTGTCTTTCTGCCTAGGAAAACACTGAAGCTAAAGCACAATAATAGACTACAAAGCTACAAATAAATGTGTGAAGAATACAGAGAATATATAAAAGGCAAAAATCCACATGGTGTCACAAGCAAAGCAGGAGGTCCATGTGTGTGTCATGGAGAAAGAGCTCAGGTCACCCCTCTGCCTGGCAGAGAGGAGTGGGACTGTGCCCCTGCCAGGGCAATGCACCTTCTCTGCACCAGGACTGGAGCTGGCCAAGTCCTCTCAGGAAGTGAAGAGGTATCCAAAACTGAAAATGTAAATAGATGCTTTTAAAAGCCCTGCAATATATACAAGCTGCAGCAGGAACACGGGGAGCAGCTGCTGCTTTTCTCTTTGGCTCTCTGCTGAGAGTACACAGGCACATTTTGTTGGTTGTAAATGTTTAGAGAAAACAGTTACTATTGGATTGTTTGAGGACCACTTTGAATCAGCTGGGCACTTGTAGGAGGACTGTGGTGGTGATGAGCTGCATATGCACAGCTCAGGCTACCAGAGCTTTCATCCAAAGCAGGCTCAGCCCAGCTCCTTTTCTGTCACACTGCTATTTCAGCATCAGTCACAACGAGCAAACACAAAGCAAGCTGTTGAAATGATTGTCCTTACGCCTAACAGGGTGTCCCTAAGCTCTGTCTGAACTCAGTGATCATCCCACAGAGCTTGTCCAGCATTATGGGAGAAGTCTGCTGGCCAGGGGACAGCTTATTCTGCTACCCTTGTCCTACTCATAGCCCTTATACTGCTCACCCAGGAAGCACAGATGGGCTGAAAGCAAAATCTCTGGGTCCAAGCATCCTTGGATGCTGCTGGAAAAAACTCTTTCCACCCCTTATATCCTTCTCACCTGTTCAAGAATTACCACCCAACTCAGGATACTGCAGCACCTTAAGGCAGTGAGTTATGGAGAAAGGAAGTGGATGGGTTCATGTCCATAATGGCAATGGAGATGGCAGGAACAATCTTAACCCTGTCTCAGACTCCCCTGTTTCCACACTGACTTTTTACCTTTCTTAGACACCTAACATGCCTGGGGACAGAGGAGGTCATCCCATCCAATGAACTGAAAAGTGACTGAAGATGGGAATTTGGGAGAGGAAAAGGAGGCAAGCACGAGGAAACAAAAAAAAATAGAGAAGCTCCAGGAGCTGTTGCAGAGCCCAGCTGAAAACCCGTGCAGCCTTCCCTGTGCAGAGCAGCAGAAAACAATTCATCCTTTGGGCTCTCTGCAAAGCACTCACTGCTCACCCTGGCCCAGGCTGGAGCTCTCCTCCAGCTAGGAAAAAGTCAGGCAAAAAGCAGCAGAAGCCCATCCTAATGACAAGTGGCAGCTCCTGCTGGGGTGGTCTCCAGGCATAGAAGTGTGACATTGTGTGGGAGCCATGGCACGGAGTGGAGGCCGGCCTGGGCCTCATCCTGCTGCTGGATAATAAGGGATTGATGCTGGAAAGGATGCACTGGACTGTGCAGCAATCACCCATGGCTGCAGTGCTCATCATTAGAGGTGCACAACTGTCTCCTGGAGAACAAAACCCTGTCCCAGCCCTCCCAGCTCAGTGTTGGTGCTGGGCCAGGGCAGTGCAATTGTTGTGCTGATGGACACTGATTCAAAACAAGCCCTCAGGCAGTAATGAGGCTTCTTCAAATTGCCGGGAACTCCATTTGTTCTCCTCTCAATTAACGCTTTCAGAGGAATAATGCAAATTCTTTCCTGATTTGGGGGAGGAAGAGGGGGTGGGATGGAGATAGTGTGGTGAGAAGGTGGCTGGTTCATCAGAGGGAAACACAAACCTCCAGCTCTTTGTGTCCAGCCCAGCTTTGCCTCTTGGACAGTGAAACAGCCCAATGTTGACAAGTGAGTTCATAATTAATACCCTTGGAATGTAATTAATGAGAAAAGTTATGGCAAATTCCAACCCCTCCATGCTGCAGTGTCACAGTGTTCATCAACCCCTGCCCATGTGAGTGCTGCAGCTCAGCCTCTGCACGGCTCTGTGGGACAATTGTGACATCTCGTGACACTGGGATGCCCTGGGTCCAGAGAGCCCAGTGAGTTCTGGTACAGAACTGGGGCACGGGAGAAATATTTCTGTGCTTAGCCAAGGTCTGAAATAAGCCAGGGTTGGGTTTCCCCTGAGAGTGCTCAGTGTAAAATGAACTGATGGAAATCTGTCTG
This sequence comes from Sialia sialis, assembly GCA_009812075.1. Lineage (NCBI taxonomy): Eukaryota > Metazoa > Chordata > Aves > Passeriformes > Turdidae > Sialia > Sialia sialis. The sequence continues at coordinate 2,436,432 of VRYO01002184.1, read as the reverse complement.
TTCTCACCAAGGACTATGCAGAGGGGTGCCCAAGGGCCACCTTCCCCCTCCCTGGTGTCCCCTGTACCCCACACCTGGCCCATCACTGCTTCCCTCTTCTGCACTGGAAATTCCTGTTGTTTGCCATGAGCTTTACTCGTGCAAAGGCAGACCACAGCGTGCTCCAGCCTGACTGATTTGTCACATCAGAAGAGCTAAAATTGGTGTTTTACCTGTTCCATGGAAGCTTCACTCTGACAAAACACATCCCCTTCTTCTCAGCCCCTCTCCCCCTCCCCTCTGCCTGAGCAAGAGACCTGGAGCTGCCCAGAGGACTGGGCAGAGCTTCCTGAGCTCTCACATCACACAAAAAGAGTATTTGGGGGCTGCAAGGTTTGAATAGACTGTCCTGGGGTTAAATCTGGGCCCTCAAATTCTTACTTGCCCTGGGCTGAACATTCCCAGAGCAGAGAAATGCTCTGGGGAGCAGGATGGGGTGGAGGCTCATGGGGAGCCTGGAGGGGCTTGCTCCAGCAAAAGGGCTCAGAGAAGGAGGTGGTATTGAAAGGAAAGAATAAAAACCACTGCTTTGCTTTTGGGGTGAAACATGAAGGAGTCTAAATCAACTGCAGTCCACTCAGTTCTTAAAAATGATCCTCTTTGAAGGAAAAACAAAGAATTCTGATTTTTCAAAGTCTGTGCTTGGTTCCCTTCTGTGCTCAGTCCTCTCCATCTAAAATGCTCTTTGCACTCTGTGCTTGATGGTCATTTTCTAATTAGGCAAATGCCTTTTGGGATTTTTATTTTCCTCCAGAATGAAAACTCAGTTCTCCTGGATAATTTAACTTCTTATAAAATATTGAGAATTAGGACCTAATGGAATAAAAAAAAGCCTTAAAATAAATACTTCATAGCTCTGAAAAGCTCCCAGACTCCAGCATGGAAAGCTCTTAGATACTGCTGTTTCTTTTTCCTTTTTTCTTTTTTTTTTTTAAAGAAGAAAGTTTACTGCTTGGAAAATCTCATAACTAATTTATTTATGCCCCTGGTGGTCAGAGGCAGCAGACTGTGATGAGGGAAGGCAATGGGCATTGGGTGGATTTTAGGAGAATAAACAAAAGGAATTTGCTCCCTTAAAAATATCAGATGGTGATCTGACTCCATTGACACTTTTGTTACACAAACCACTTTTAAAAATCCTGATCCTGGGAAAGCCCAAGCCTTGTCTTTGAGATGTTGGAAGGGGCTCAGTCTCCTTGTAGGAGAGAGCTGAGTGCTGCTCATGGCCAGGAGAGCTGCTGCTTTCCCAGGGCTGGAATCACTGGGAAAACACAGAATTCCCTGCTGGGGACACCTGCACGTCCCTGCTGGGGACAGGGAGGGAGGGGCACTCTCCTGGCCTTCCAGGGAAATGCCTGCACAAGGTGCTGTGGATCCAGCTGCTTTGGAATGGGAAGATTTAGGAATGTTTTCCTGCCTGAACTGCTCAGTGCTCATTCTGCTTTCACACTGGATTTTGAAAGATGCAGGAAGTGCAGAATTTGTGGAAAATCCCCTTTTCTGCACAACTCCTCGGCTAAGTGCAGCCCTGCCCTTCCCTGATCCTTGTCACAGACTGGGCAAGGAAGCGAATCCGAGAGGTGATGGCATCAGGAAGGGTCAAGGGAAGTTTAAGAAGTGCTGTAATTAAGATTAACCCATTTTTCTTTCTACCTAATCAATGAGGTTCTCTATGTGGGTGGACACAAACCCTTTTTCTGGGCAGCAGGCTGTATCCATGCGGGGATTGTGGGTCTGGATGGATCATCCTGAAGGAGGATGGCCCTAAGAGCATCCTGAGGAATGGCAGCTGCTAGAGAGAGGCAAAGTGAAGGATACTCCTATTATCTGCAGACATGTTCTGTAGACAGGATTCCTTTTTACTTTTAATTATTGTTTTGAATCTTTATCCAGAGAGAGTTGGATATAAAGGGGGAAAACTGTTCGGTTCATTATCCCTTAATTATTGAAGTGAATGATTTGGGTAAAATAGAGGAAATTGAAAACATGGAGATGATATTCCAGTCCATTAGGCAACCTTGGCTTCCTAAATCAGTATCTTTAGACTGGCAGAAATATCTTTAATTTATTCTGCCATTTACTGTGTCATTACAGAAAGGACTTTTCAAAAGCTACACATTTTATGCTCCTGTTCTTCTTAACAATAATCTTCCTGTAGCTTCCACCCCTGAGCTGCTGGTTTCTGTTTTAGTTGGGGGTTTAATTCAAAGAAAAAAGATCAGTCTGGCATTTTAAAAGATTGCCTCACTGCCTGCTCTGCTAATCATTGTACCTCACATCCTCAGAAATGGGAAACACTAAAAACCCAGCAGTATAAAAGGAAAGAAAAACTTCCATTGTGGTTACAAAATATTCAATTAAAAACAACATTATGGCAAAGATACAAACATTTGCACTGAAAAGAAATCGGTATCATGAAAATGCTCCTGGAGTCACAAAATCATGAAGGGGTGGCACTTCCCAGTCCTTGCTGGGACCTCTCTGCTGCCAGGGCCAGAGGCAGGAGCAGCATCCCCACACCTCCTCCTTGGGAAACAGCACTGGGGAAATTCATTGTGAGCTTTTCCAAGGATTTTTGCAGAGCAAGGGGAGAGATTCACCCACTCAGCTCCTCCAGCAGCTGCAGAAGCCCCAGCAATGCCAAGGGCTGCTTCCTGCAGTGTGAAGGCAGCAGGCAGGCCTGACCTCCTGTCACTGTCTGCACAACCTGAGCGGGGGTCGTGATGGTTCGTTTGACCACAGGGTGCAAAAGACAACAGCAGGAGACCAAAGGTTTTGTTCAGCAATGAGCAGCAAAGCAGTTTATTTATCATTTTTATAATTATTTATAATAACTCAGTTTTGGGGTAGTGGTGAGAGGGAGAGAGATAAAGGTGACGAAGCAGAGAAAGAGAGAGAGAGAGAGAGAGGGATAGCTACCAACAGATGGGATGTCGTCCTCGGATCATCCGTCGATGTCTTCATCCGTTGGGGAAAAAGAAATCTCAAAAGTCACCTTAAAAGTAATCATTTTTATAGTCTCTTTCCAAGGTGAGTGGTTGCTGGCCAAAAGGTGGGGTGATTTATGGACTATTGAGTTCAGGAGCCCATGGCTACAAGAATCAGGTGCAGGACAGAACGCTACAACCGGAGAGCAGTGTACCATGGAGTATTGGCCAACACAACACAACACAACACAGTCCCTTGGCAAGCATCCACCTTAGCCAGGCCAGAACTCCTGCCCACAGTGAGAGGTGAGGTCCAGGCTCTCAAGGGTCTCAGAATCTCAGTCTCTGACTGTGAGGCAGATCAGGGAATCTTTGCACCGACCCTTAGACCTCCCCAGCAGCTCTCTGCTGTCCCAGAGCCACCTCCTGCCCCTCTGCCCTGAGCCAAACACCTTCACCTCCTCTGCAGGTTCCTCCTGCACTTCACAACACTCTCCTGAGCCTCAGCCTGTCACTCATCTCTCTCAGCTGTACTGGATTCACAGGGATGTGCTGCTTTGGAGCAGACCTCAAACACACTAAGGAAGCAAAGAAGCTCTCTTTGTACATCCCTGAGTGAGATTTGGCTCAGAATTTGCATTTTATTGGGATTTTGGCCCATGTTTAACTTGTGATCCATTTTTACACCAGACCATTTTTCAGTCAATTAGTTTTGATGTGGTACTTGTGCATTTGTGTTCTTCTGAAATGTCCCATTTTACAGTTCTCACTGAATGTTACATTGCTGGGCTCCTAATCAGCTACATGGCTTGTTAAGATAATTTTTGTTCTCATGAGGTGTTTTCAACCAAGTGTGTATTGAAATTACATCTTTCACTCGTTGTTTTTCTCCAGGCAGCACTGCCCCAAGTTAGGAGAGCATCAATCCAAACACTGTCAAAAGCCTCCTTATTCAAAAGCCATCACTTGGCTCTCATTCCCAAGGAGGAAATGAAACTAATTTGACATGTCAGCATACATTTAGGTAAAACTGAGGGCTATTTTTAGCGTGGGAGAGTTGTTGAGTTGTTTAGGAGGGTTTTAGCATAGAGAACAACTCCTTAAGTAGATTTACTTGACAAGACTCCAAAAGCTGTGATAACAGACTGTTGATATACCAATGGCTTTGTCTGATGAAGATAAGATCTCTATATGTCTAAAATAAAGATATTAGTTCTTGGTAAAACTCATCTGGCTTCCGAGTCCATTAGACTCAAACACCAGAACATTTTTAAACTTCCTCAGCTGCAGTTTACCTGGATCTTTTCTTTTCTTCTCTAAAAACACAAACAGCTTGATAATTATCTCATGCAAAAGCCAACACAGAGTCTGCATTTTTTTCCTGAGAGAGACAAAAGTTCATCAATAGTGTTGCTCTTTTTCAGACACTTGCTTTCTCAAGTGGCTTCAGTAAGAGAGGTGAGCTTTGCACATAATGTCTCTGAGTTCGTGGTTGCCTCAAAGTATACACTGCTGATGTTTCCATTATTTTCCATTCTTTTATCTTCATCTGCAATAAACACCATGTCCTTCTAATTTCTGTTCATTGCCTTTTACATGATTACCCTCAACTTGTACACATGCATTTGGGAAGGTGTTTTATTTTCATGTCTAGTCTGAGTCAAATCCAGTCTGGAGCAAGTTCTGTTACATCTTTGGAAGCCCATGAAAGATTTCTGAAAGCCAGACTTGTGCCTTATTAGCTGTATAACTGATGGATCAAACAGATTGACACCAAAAATAAAAATCTGGTTTTAAATGAGTGCTTGAAGACTGAAAGCATAAAAGTGCTGCCTGTCAACATCTACTTTTTATGGATGCCTTTGCCTTTTGCTGCAGACCACTGGGGTGCAAACAGCTCCTCTACCATCGTGCCTGAGAAATTTCATTTAAAAAAAAGGAAAAATACTATTTCTCTGCAAAGACACAATGCAGTGTCCTGGGATTTTGTTCCTATCAACAGTAAATCACGTGTTTCAACCTTAAGAAGTATTTTTACAAAGTAAATTCTTAAAAAAAATATGATGGACCAGCTCCAAAAGTTGTGAAAGGACCCTTAGTTTGCCTTGTGCTTGTAAACCACCGTAAAAATATATACAGAGTTGAGACAAAGTTGACAGTTTTTCCTAACAAGTAAAGAAAACATGCTGCACTCAAATCCAGCAATAAGAAACACATAAAGGTTTTGGGTCTGATCCACAGCTGGTAAATGAAAATAAAATATTTTAAACCAACTCCTTCCCCTAAGAAGGTACAGACTTTTAAGATCTATTTTTACGTAGCTAAATTAGGATGATAATAATTTGACAACTGTTTCCCATGAAGGGTAACTGACAGTGAGTCCCCCAAAATACCAGTTCAAGTGCTGCAAGCTCCAAATTTAGGTGCAAATGACCTTCTTTTCAAATAAAAAAGTGGGGGAGGTTTCTAGCACATCTCTCAAACAATGTCAGCCTGCCAGTTTTCAGGCTCTAATTTTTTCCAGCTGTAAATCAATCATTTTATTAACTCTTCTCTAAAGTCTCCCACTGAGTTATCTGGGACTGGCAGCTCGAGGAGCAGTTCTCGTGGAGCTGGGAGAATAAAGTTTCTCTTGTGCACTGCCGTGATGTCATGAGCACTCACTCCTGGCTCTCACTGATCCTCCTTCACAAAAGCCTCTTTCTTTGCTCACAGCAATTATTCAGCTATTAAAGCACATTACATTAGGTTTCTTATTTTAAGAGTGATATCACTCCTTGCTTTAATGTCCAGCCGATGGAGCAATTTGTACTAACTTCCCCTGACACCGTGCTGGTGCTCCAGTCCCCAGGTTCTGTTCCTGCCTGCATAAAGCTGCTATTGATGGGATCTACATGTGGGGAAGGCATAGAGCTTGTGACTGATTTAAACATGTAAATATGCAATATGATGTGCTCAGTCCACTGGAACAGCATTACCAGAGTCACCATTGAGCTCTGCTTGACAAAGCTTTAAACCTTTCCTCCATGTCTCCTCATCCTGGATTCTTTAGAGGATGAAGCTCCTGAGCTTTCCTGTGTGGATGTCTCTTCCTCACTGCTGGGCCATCATGTGTTCAGATTGGACCAGGACATTGCTGCTGCAGGTATGCAGTTCTGCAAAACCAGCTGGCTGAGTTGGAGAGGGAAACGTGCAAAGAGAAGCTCAGCCCTCCTAGCAGGGAGCTGCCATGAAAGAGCTGATCCAGAGAAAGCTTCATCTGCAGCTCCTGATGAACCAAAACCTCTGTACACGATGCTGTGATGATCTGTCACTTGCCCCTCTGCAGCCCATCACCATCCAAACTGCATTTTGTGATTTTCTTTCCAGATGGAAGCAGAAGAGAGCAAACCCTGGGCTGGTGGGGCCAGCAGAGCAAACCTGTGATGGGCCTGGGAACCCTGCTGGAGTCCATCCATCTCCACGGAGCCACAGCAAACCACATGGCCTGAGTCCCAGTCTCTGAGGAGCAGCTGCTGATGTCCTCATACCTTTGCTACACTCCCTCTTCCTCCTTCCCTGCAAACTCAACTTCCTCCTTCCATCTGACACATTATTCTCTGGCTTTCAGCCTTCCATCAAAGCTGCTCTTCCCTTCTCCCCTGTGCTGCAGTGTGATGGGGAGTGACCACAGCCACAGCTGGGTCCCTGTGGCTGCAAAGCCAGGCTCACATCAGCAGCCCCAACAGCTCCTGTGGTCCCAGTTCAAAACCAGGATGATTGCATCCTCTGCCTTCCACCCAGGAAATGCCCATTCCAACAGCCCTTGGTTCCTGCCCTCGGTCACAGGGAAAGGGCTGATGCAGGAGAGCTCCCTGCCCAGCCCAGCAGCAGGGTCACTTCTGCTCACCCTGGTTCTGCCAGCACGATGGGAAGTTAGGGCAGCCCAGCCCTGCTCCAGAGCATCCTAGTGGGACCAGCAGCACAGGGGCTGAGCCCCTTTCAAAGCCCTGCACATCCAGGTGTGTTCATCCAACTCCTCCTGGCTGGGGGATGCTGCCAGAGCTGCATCTCTACCCCGGCAGGCAGCAGCAGCTCCTGCTGCCCATGGGGGTCACACCCAGCTCCTGCTGCCCATGGGGGTCACACTCAGCTCCTTGGTGCCCATGGGGGCACACTCTGCCCATGGGGGCACACCCAGCTCCTGCTGCCCATGGGGGTCACATCCAGCTCCTGCTGCCCATGGGGGCACACTCTGCCCATGGGGGCACATCCAGCTCCTTGGTGCCCATGGGGTCACACTCTGCCCATGGGGGCACATCCAGCTCCTGCTGCCCATGGGGGCACACCCAGCTCCTGCTGCCCATGGGGGTCACACCCAGCTCCTGTTGCCCATGGGGGCACTCTCTGCCCATGGGGACACACCCAGCTCCTGCTGCCCATGGGGGCACATCCAGCTCCTGCTGCCCATGGGGGTCACACCCAGCTCCTGTTGCCCATGGGGGCACTCTGTGCCCATGGGGACACACCCAGCTCCTGTTCAGAGAAGGCGCTCTGGCTGCTCTGCCTTGCTCACAGTCACAGGGCTGGAGGGGTGCAGCTCCAGCTCTGCTTTCCCTGCAGGTGGTCCAGTGCTCAGGAGGCTCAGGTGTATATATAAGACCTGCTATTTATAGATCTCCTTAATTTCCCAGTTCCACTGGGTATTAACCACAAACCAAGCAAAACATGCAGCAATCTGTTATTTCTGCTATGTCTTACTGGCAAGGTGTGGAGCTCAGGGGCCACCGAAGGACTTCCCACTGAAGAATGTCTACCAAGAGCAGCAGGGCTTAAAGAGCCAGAAAGGGTTTAAAAATGTTTGCATGACCAGCTGCAAATGCCAAATGAAGATAGATTGTGCTGATGATTTGATGCTGATTCTTGCATGGCATGACCAGGGAAGAAATGCCTACCAGGTAATACAATTTTCCAGTCCCTCTCAAAAGCCTGAGCTTGTGACCTGATCAGACTAAATTTATATAATCAGCTGATCAGATCAGCCTAAATTCAGCACTGCTATCTTGTCTAGTCTTAATTAAGGGTTAGCAAGATGTTATCACTATTAACATCACTGTTCAAAGTGCAACTCATGCTGTCCAGGAATACATCAAATAGACGTGTCAATGTTTGAACATTACACTGAATTTTTAACTCCCAGCAGACCAGAAATAGCAGAAGCTGAAAAGAAAGAAGCACTTTTCAAAAGGAGTTTCGTCCAGACCTAAACCATTTGGAGTGAATTGCTCTCTGGACAACTCTTTTCACAACTGAATGAAGGAAAATAAATGAGCAATTGAGTCCAATAGCCTCTGCTAAGCTGCACAGGCCAGTTTGGGTTCCAGTAATGCAGAGAGTCGATTTCATACAGCCATTTTTTTCAGACTGTCTTGACATGCAACAGGACAGTGAAGAGGGAGACTGAAATTCAAGGGTTTCCTTCAAGTATGCAGCTGAGAAGAAGTAGGTGCTATTAAATACTTGGACAATATACTTAGTGAGAAAACTAGCTCAAACTTCCCAGGAAATAGAGCAGAAGCAGCAGAATGGATGATGAAGCCTCAGGAAGGATTTGGTTGTGGTTTCATGTAAAAAGCATGAGAGCTCAGAAATCACAAAAAGGGAAAAGGTGTTGTAGGGGAAAGTGGCAAAGAAAAACATGACAAGCTGCAAAAATGAGTTGGAAAGAGCTTGTGGGACAAGGTGTTATGAAGCAGCTCTGGGATAACAGGATTATAAAGATAACCTGGAGACTGGAGCAACCACATAGCAATGGAAATCCAAGCAGGAGACTCTGGTCTGTGTTAGCTCCCAACAAAACACTGCAGACAATGATCTGAAGATCTGTGTCACTCCTTCCCTCTGGGGTGTGACACGAGGCACAGTGGTGCAGGAAGGACAGGACAGGCTGTGAAGGCAATAATGTGCTCAGCTATAACTAGATGGAAACTGTGGGCTCATGGCACGGAACTGCTGCCCTAGGAAGGCTCTGCTGGGACCACACAAGGACAGGGATTTGCAGGCAGCTCCCAGAAATGAAATTAAATGCAAGGAAGGGGTGCATGAACATTAATGACTTAATCTTTGGCCAAAAAAAAAAAATCCTGGATGACTTTGGGTTACAGAGTCTTCTCTGAGGTTTCCATCTGCATGATATCCTGTAGGATCATTTCTGTGTGGCAGTGATGGGACTCTGGCTTCTGTCACCTCTGGGGTAAACAGACCCTCTGCAAAACACCTAATGAAGGCCCTGCAAATTCACATAAATTTTCATGTGAGAAGAGTGCTATCAAGGAAGAGAAGCTTCCTGCCAGACTGGTTCTAGTGGTTCCTGGCCAACAGTCAGACCTACCAGCTGAAAGGAAAAGAAGAGGAGGAGAAAAGCATGCAGCTAAAGAGGCTTTAGTGCCAAAAAATGTGCTCCAGATGAAATATTATTGGGTCTCTCTGCTAAAAATTTGATAATCACTCTCCCAGAGAGGGAGAGAGTCACCTGGGATGGATGGATGGATGGATGGATGGATGGATGGATGGATGGATGGAGCAGAGTTATAAAGAGCTCCCTGTGCACTGGCAAAATGGCATGATATCTAGGCCTAAATATTTAAAGCACCTTGGGTTTGATGTGGTTTGCTGGGCTCCCACCTGAGTGATCTTTCACTCTGGGTACTGCTGTTGTCCCAGGGTTAGTTCTGGATTTAAGAATTGGCAGCCATTTGTAGCAGTTCCATGGCTTTCTTCTTTCTTTTAATAGCAGACATTTTCTTCATTATGCATGGTGACAACTTCCAGTGCATGAAAAATGTGAACACTTATGGTTTCATCCTGATTCGGACTGAAAACAAAATTAAAGCTAAAAGAGTCCCATGCAAAGAAAATTCTGCTTCTTGAGCAGCTGCAACAGCAGCAGAGCTGAGCCCTCAGTGGGGCACAGGCAAGCAATGCCATTTACAAACTTGTATTTCCAAAGTGGGTGCAGTTGGATGGACAGGGGAAGCCAAACTCAAATTTCTTGCACAGGGAATCCCTAAACCAGACCTGTCTACTGTGATAATATGTGAACAAGAGTCCAATATTTCTTAAGCATCACTATCTGCTATCCATGCCCACAGGAACTCCATAATTATTAGTCTGACAATGTGTTTGCAACCCACACCTACAGCACATACACTGCAAAGAGCAGAGTTTCTCTGTGTAGGTGTAAGGGGAATTTCCCCCATCATTTCTGAGGTGCTGCACTTCTGGATATCCACAAGCTAGGCACACCACAGCCCACATTAGCACAGTAGGAAATCATCACCAAATCTGGTAGTTCACTGACCAAGCTGTTAAAGTCAGCAAGTCTGGGTGTTAAGCATGTTGGTGATCAGAGGACACCACATTTTTCATTGAGGCTTCAACACCTTTTGCCTGCCATGATGTCCAGCTGATTTTGAAAATGTGGACTGCAATCCCAAATGTTTTTAACATGCTCTGACATTCAGGTGCAAATCAAGTAGAGTGGATCATGATAAGGCAAGTGATTGTCACTGGATGCTGCCTGTGGTAAGATTTTCCATCAGGTAAAAATACAATAAAACATGCATTTAAATGAAATAAAATAGTTACTGTTGGAGTTCTGAGAAATCCAGGTAGTAATTTTCAGGGTGAATGCACCCCAAAACCAGCATTTTCAGAGTATTGTTTGTCTTGGAGAAGAAATGCTCGTAAATCTATGGCCTATGCCATTGCAAAAAATTATCTCCGCTAATTCCAGGCCCAAAGTAATTAATCAGCACTTGTTGCCGTATTAATTAGCCAAAAGTGACCTCAGACATATTTGGCCTTTTCCAGCCACTTAAACATAATGGGAGAGTATGCACCTGAGGCAAAACCTAGGCATAAATAGCTGTGAAGCCTGATTCCAGCTGGGTAAATACAGCCCAGACTTCCCAGTTCTGTGGGTTAAACTGGGCCCCAGCCTTGCCTCTCTTTGCATTCTGGCCTTGAGGAACATCCATGACTCTCTGGACTTTAAATCGAGCTCTTGCAACGCGTTATTTATGCACCAGTGGCCTTGGAAAACTTTACAGCAGGGTTTTGGCCGCTCATAAGGTTATGGCTGCAGTATTTCCTTCTGGGAAAGCTGTTTCCATCAGCAATAAACCGTGTGCCAGGGGGGCACAGTGACCTCCACACAGGGAATTCTCAGGGCTGGGCAGCTCCTTCAGGAGCAGGGTTCCTCCTCCACACAGCCCTCTTGCTCTTGATGCCTTTTTCTCTGGTTCTGGAATTATGAGCCAGGCATAGTTAGGGTGTTAAAAATCTTTGTGTGAGGATCCTCAGGTGCACAGTGTGTCAGATGGGGAACCCCACAGATGCACACTCTGCATAACGTGTATGCAGTTTTTATAGATTCTGCAAATTAGCATACCTGATAATAATCCTAATTAGAGGCATGCCTGATGAAGTAATCCCCCATCTCCAGCACCTTCTATATCTTCCCCCCTCACATGAGCACTAAGCTCTGTTTATAAAAACATGTCCCGAAGAGTTGGTCTTAACCTTGGTTTTTAAGGAGAAGCAAGATAGGATAGGGCTCCTGGAATTTGTTTTGTCTTTCTGCCTAGGAAAACACTGAAGCTAAGTCACAATAATAGACTGCAGAGCTACAAATAAATGTGTAAAGAATACAGAGAATATGTCAAAATAAAAAAAAAAGGAGAAATCAAGATGGCATCACTCTGGCATGCTGGAGTCTCCTCTTAATTGCCAGCTTGTTCTCAGCACTAAAGCTGCAAGTCCAACCTCAATAAGCAGAATTTTATCACAAGGAGAATGCCTCCTGTACCTTTCTTTCCATCTATACTTCAGTGGTGGTGAAGGGAAAGCAAATGCCACATCACCATTTGCAAAGTAATTTACAACTGTATAGCCAGTTCCCATTGGTTTTCCTGAATCAGACAATCCTTTTCAGGCTGAAATTAAGGAATCTGGATTTCCCATTCAGGATGCTTTCTGTGGTTTAGGATGTGGAGATAGGTTTTGTGTGCTAGCTTGAGTTAAGCTTGGTTAAGGCAAATCACTTGAGAATACACAAAGCTAACCAGGGTCAGGAATGTTATTCCTATAGATCTGTTATTCCATACAGGTCACTATTCTATATAGGTCTGGGTTTATAGATCCCTCTTCTCAGTTTTATGGTTTTAGTGGGCTTAACTGTGCAATTCTCTGACAAGAAATGATTATCCCCATTGCACAGATGAAGTGACCTGCCCAAGGTCTCAAGTGAGAATCCAAGTCCTCCCAGCAGCAGGAATTCACCTTTGCAGCTGTTGCCCGTGCAGGGACCTGGGCTCCACTGCAACCCAGGATCAGCACAGGCAGGGTAACAAAACACAAATCCAAAAACTCTTTTCTATCAGAGCCCATTGGCTTAGGTTGCAATACAGGATGTGACCAAAGGTATCTATTCTATCACCATCTGTTGACGATGGGGCAGTGATCCTGATCTCCCTGGGAGATATTCTGCTAATGGGCCATCCATTGAAACCAGGTGGGGCAGTGTTCTTTATCTTTTCACAACCCATCCTTCCTGCAGGGAGTTCTCTTCTGCTCATGGCCATTGAGTCCCACTGTGGCACTGATAAAATTACTGCATCCCATTGGGAGATCTCCAGCCAGAGGGGAGAGCCCAACATTTCTTACCAAGATAAAACCAGAGGTTTTGGGACACAAAGGAGCCCTTTCTCCACTGGACTTCACAGGGAAACCGGATTTCTCCACATCATCATTGGATCTTTAGAGGGAAACTGCCCCTTGTCCAGGAGCACTGCTCCAACTGAAGCACATCTGTCACTGCAGGAGGATGCAGCCACCATTGAATGGCACTGCTGCCAACACCCTGACTGACTGACGGGTGTCAGGTTGGATTCTGACTCTGGCAGGGTTTGTGGTTTGTTCTTTGTAGTACTGCATTTCTATTTAAATTTCCCTAGTAAAGAACTGTTATTCCTAATTCCCATATCTTTGCCTGAGAGCCCCTTAATTTCAAAAATATAATAATTTAGAGAGAAGGGGTTTACATTCCCCATTTCAAAGAGAGGCTCCTGCCTTTCTCAGCAGACACCTGTTCTCCAAACTAGGACACCCATGATGGGACTCCTGAAAGCAGCACCAGGGAATCCTTCCCTCCACCAAAGGGATAAAGATGGAGCACCTCCAGCCACTGCTCCAATCCTGCTTATGTAACAGCATGTTAAAAGTTTCTGGTCTCAAGAAAGTCTCTTGATTTTTAAAGTGGTTTTTAATGTACTGGAATATTTTTTTCCTCTAAAGAAGCTGCAATTCCCACTCTGTTCTGTTTAAGCAAAACACCAGTTTTCCTATTGTCTCTGAGTCTCTCTGACTCCTACGAACTTGCTTCAAGAACCTCTTCAACTGAATCATCCCCAGCTGAAATTGCTCACTGCTGCTCTTAAACAGCCATTAACATTTCAAAAAGCTGTTTGAAAACACCAAATCTCTCTTGAGCCACTTCCAAGAAACTTTTATGAATCATGGTTTGTATCATATCACACCATTCAGCAAGACATGGGCTGGAACAAAGGTATTAATGGGCATGAGCAATCTTTAAAATATCCATGTGAGGAATAACAGTTGAACATTGTGAAGGCTACAGCTGGGGATGCAGGAAGGCAGAGGTGAGAGGGTGGCTGCTGCTTAAAGACTCTTTCATTTTCTCCATGTCTTTTGAGCCTGCAAAGACTGAAACGTTCAGAGTAGGAAAAGGGAATTATTTTCTGAAATTGCAGTCATGCCTCTTAGAGTGGTCTTACTTCTGGAATATGACCCTATTATGCAAAGTAACTTAAAATAAGAACAAATGATGTTGGACCCTCCTGGGACCATGTCAGAGCAGGTTTTGAACTGCAGATAGCTTGAAATCAACCACAAGGACATTTGGAGGAGTTCTTTAAGGACTTCTTCAAAAGTGCTGAATTTAAAAGCAAGATTACTGTTAACCACTTCACTCTCCTAACCCAGTTCACCTCGTTATTTTTCACCACAAGTCACAAAGGGAAGGCTCCTCACATTTCACACATTATTCCTAAATAAATGGAGATGTCTTGTTGCTTTTGGAAAGGCTGATTGTTTTGTTTATAAATTTTAAAAATGCTCACTCAACTGCCTCTGACACCCCACTTCTCCAACATTAATGGCAGAAATGGGGAGTGAGGCATTTTCCCCAAATTATCTCCTTGGGCTTCCCTGTAACCCTGCAGGCTCTAAACCCTTTTCATATCTTCACTGAAGATTTTTTTTCTTTTTATTGAGAAGTGTCACTGAATCTTTCCAAGCAATAGGTTAAGGCTGAAATTTAAATTCTACATCAACAGAGACCTGTTTGTTTAATGGCAAGTTGTTGATTCAATATTGATATACAGAGAGAAAGCAGGGAAAATAATCTGACAGTGGTGCTCAGATGAGGTCACTGGGAGGAAATCTGGTCAGGCTCTGCTGCAAACTAAAGATGAGAAATCATTTCAGTGTGCTAAAGACACCTCAAGGTTATTCCTTTTAAAACTGGTGGGTTGAAGTCAGCAGCAGTGCAAAAGGGGGGTATGAACATCCCCTTTGGAGGCAAGGATTTTGGGAAGGAGATGGTTCTTTTGTCCTGCAGTTTGAAGAGCCTTCACTGAAAGGTTCTTTCCTCTGCTGAGGGGTACAAAGGAGCTGGTAAAATAAAACCAGAAGGAAAAATTCCCTCAAAGGGGGTTACTGTGAAGGGAGGGGAAGGGTTTATGCACACAGCTTTTCCTAAGCTTGAAAACTTGTCCCTCCAAAGCTACAAACCAAAAGGGAAATAAAAACTAGCCAAAGATGCAGCTGTATTTTTCCACTGTCTCAACACTTAGAAGATTGACACACGATTTCACAACGCTTTGAGCTGGCAGTATTAATAAAGCTGCTTCCATTGTCAGCATTTCAATGTCAGGTTCATTGGAGCAAGGGCTGGAACTGAGCGATTCTGGTTCCCAAAAGCACACCCTGGCCACCAGGCTGGAGAATCTGCCTTATGCTCACTTTCTAGCTGAGTGCATTCTGAAATAGCCCATGCTAGACACTTCACAGAAGGAAGGACCAAAAAGTCTCTCTCATATGTTGATGGAGAAACTCTCCCACAGAGCAGAGCTCAAACCCTCTCACATTCCAGCAGCAGAGCATTAATTACTGATTTAATGTTGGGAAAAACGCAGTAGCAGCAATATCATAAACCTTCAATCACTAAGGTGTGGAAACAAAAGGTTGTATTTCAGGCTGCAGCAAAAACAAAGATTTTTTGGGTTTTCATTTTGGGGAGGGGGAAAAACAAAAGCAAACAGGCAAACAAACAAATTACTGCAGACTAATCACAAGCATTAAAAAATATCACTTCCTCTCTCCAGACAGAAAAGAGCGTATTTGTACAGCCCATATTCAGTGTGCTTCTCCCCTTTAAAGCCATCAGAGAGCTAATGAAAAACACAAAGGCAAAAGCAGTGTCTGGTCTACCTTGAAGATCTACTGCAATCTTCAGAGAGTCTGGGACAGCAAAAATATTGTTCCAGTAGACTGCCAGACTTTTCCACTTGCATCTCCTCCATGATTTCTGCAATATAGTAAGAATGGGCCAAGAGGAAGCAAAAAAGCTCTCTTCCAGGTCTGGGTATTCTTAAATTTCTAGGTGGGATTTTCAAAGACCCAATCAGTGAATTTCGGGCATGTTACCCATCAATTCTAGTGAAAATATCCTGCATGTTATATGAAGCCCATATTTCCCCCTGTCCTGAGAATTGGTGGGAGGTTAAATCAAAATCAAACATAAAACCCATTCATCACAATAGGAATCTTAACTTTAGTTTCTGGACTTGGCATTTAGAACAGTAGGAACTGAGGCCAAACCAAACCCCAACCATCTTCTCCTGCCATGCCTGTCCCTGCAGGACTCCTGTCCCCACAGCTCCTGGGGAGGGGATCCCACTGGAAGGGCTGGGAAGCCACTTGCTCAGCATTCAGCACTGTGCTGGTGTTTGAGATTTTAGGCTTTAACACGAACATGGCTCAAAGGAGCAGGGTTTGACCCTTTCCCTGCCAGATCCTGCCTGCAATTCTGCCACATTCTGGCCATGAAGAAAACACCTGAAGGTGAACAACACAGATGATCATAGCCACTGTCATGAATCTCCCCATTTCTTCCAGGGTCTGGAGAACCACCAGCCCAGCCCTGAGCTCTGAAATGGCTCCAGCCCCGTGCAGCACACATCAAGGCTCAGTCTCTGTTGCCTCCTCTGGAATACATAAACCATATGTTCACCCTGAGCACAAAGGTGACCTTAGCGCACGGCACACACGGCCAGCAGCACAAAGCAGCTCAGTGTGCTGTGCCCTATCTGCAGGGGGGTGTGCATGTGCCAAACACATCAATCCTCCAAGAAGCCAGGGCGAGCAGAAACCTGGGGGACACGGCCAGTTTAACCCTTTAGTGCACAGCCCTGCCAATGGCCCTGGGACTGAAGGGCTCAAGTCCCTGTGTTTGATGGTGTTCCACATCCCTCTGCCCCCCTGGATGCAGGTGCACTGCTCAGGGGTTCATCCTGACACCCTGCAAACCTACAAATGAAACAAGGCACACTTTGGAGATAATATTAGTATAGGAGGAAATATGAAACCTCCAATAATGGTCTTCATTGGAAGCCTCCGGGGGCAGATAGAAAAAATGTCCACAAAAGCTCACTCCAGCCCCCCCATGGAGTGAATATAGTTTTATAAATTAGCATAATTGACAAAAAGCACCAATTAGGAGCACAAGTGGTGATGGAATTCCCCCTCAGTTCAAGCCCTTTCTAAATCCTTCCCCCCTCAGATGGGACTGTATTTTGTTGATGAAAATGTGTCCCAAAGAGCTGGTTTTGGCCTTGGTTCCCAGGGAGAACCAAGATAGGATAGGATATGTTTTGTCTTTCTGCCTATCAGGGCAGGGAAAAGTTCTGGGAAAACCAGCTACAAATGCAGTAATAGGCTACAGAGCTCAAATATATGTGCAAAGAATACAGAGAATAAATATTTTAAAAAAAAACCAAAACCATTAGGCATCAGTTGCAGTACAGGATGGGCAGCACCCTCCTTAACAAGATACTAAAGCTAGCAGTCCCTTGTGCTTTTGCTTTTCAAAGTCATCTTTTTGGCAATCATCTCAGCCAGGCAGCTACTGAATGTCCCCACTTGCAGCCCCCCAGCCACTAGCTGATGCTCAGCAGTGCTGCTCTCTCCCTGGGTCTGCAGCCCAGACGGGGCAGCCAAAGGGTCATTCTGCATCCCAGAGCCAGGGTTTGATCCAACCCAAGCTCGTGCAGCCCAGAGGACTCTGAACCACCCAGTCTAGTGTGTGCTGTGTCTTTGAATCTAGTGCAAGGTGTCCCTGCCCATGGAGGCTGGAACAAGATGGTCTTTGAGGTCCTTTCCAACCCACACCACTCCATGATTCTGGAATGGCCATCCTTGGGCAGTGCAAGTGCTGTCCACCCCACATGATGCTGCACAGTGCATGACTGATGCACTGAGTGTGTCAAGCTGTGCAGAGCTGTATGGGAGAGAGCAGCCCCAGCTGCACCCTTCCTGCCCCTCTGCAGGATGGAATATCCTGGTTTTATGCCTCTTAATTAAAGAGGGTAGCACTCCTACAAAGGGAAGCAAGACATTTTGCCCAGCAAACAATGGGCCCCTCAATGGAAAGAAAATGCTCCTAGGAAACACAGAGCAGGGGAGTCAAGTGTTCCCATTCATCCTCTGCTGCCACACAAGTCACTCCTCTGACTCCTCTTTCTCACATCCACCCTCCACAGAGATCAAACCTTGCCCAGAGCAAACACCTTGATGCTGTAACCAATGCTTCCCCAAACTGTCCCAGCAAGGCAGAGCCTGTGGCAAACAAGCCCAGCAGGACAGTTTGTGTGTAAAGCAGCTGACCGTGGTTTAATGAGGCTTCATTTTCAAAGAAGGAAATGCTGAAATGAAAATTTTAATGGCAAAAGCATTCCTATTCATGAGTCAGTTTAGAGGGGAAGGCTGTGGATGGCTTTCCCTCTTACCTGAGGGTTCTTAATAACAGCTTGGGGCCATTAGATGAGGAGGATTTTTAAACTTCAGCTGCGCTTTGCCAGTGTTGCAATTCTCTTTTGCAAGCTGGCAAGTTTGTTTTGCAATGGCTTCCTCAGCCAGGTATCAGGATCATCTCTCATTTAAAAAAAAATAATAGGTTTCTAGTCAGGTTGAACAAAAAATCCCAGGCAGAACAGGCTCAAAAGACAAGAGCCAAATGGAAATCTTGTGTTAACAGTTTCCCAAAAATAGTGGGAGTTTTAGTATTTTTCCCCTGTGGTTCACAGTTCTCAGTCTCTTGGAAGGCAACTCTGCTGTGTTCTTTAGTCCATTCATTTACTTTCTGCCCTCATTACAAGTAGAAAAACCCAGGCTGTTATCCCATGTCATGTCCCCACCACCCACACCACCCCTGTGGGAGCTGCTGGGGCAGCAAGGCCAAAGCTGATGGAGCCACCCTGAGCTTGTGTCTCCATCCCACCCTGAGCAGGCAGGAGGGACCAGCTCGGTGTGAAGCACCAAAACCTGCAGGGGACCTGAGCTGAGGCTCTGACCCAATCAAACCCTGACACCCAGCTCCCACAGGGCCTTTGGGAGCAATTCCCATGGCCTGTGTGATTGATTGTGACCATTGGGATGATCAGAATGATTTATTTGTCCTTCACAGCGCATTTTCTACATGCCAGGTGCTGAGCACAAAGAGAACAAACCATTAGACAACAGACACTTGAAAGATCATTAAACCTCGAGCTTGAAGTCTGAGAGGAGGCTCTGGGACATCCTTTTACATCTGCCTGGAGAAGGAAGCAGCCACATCCCCAGCTCCCCATCCAGGGCACAGAAGGTGCCACAAGGCTTTGGAGAAGTTGTTTGTCATTCTGGGAGGCAGCAGGAACCACAAAGTTTGGCAGCATCCAAAACTCCCCACCACAGCCCGTGTGAAGCAGCACCTTCCTTGGAGACAAAGTCACTGGAGCACCTCTTGGAGAAAAGATAAAATACCAAAAAATATTTAAAAACTGGAAGAATGTAGCAAGTGAACACAGAGCATTGCAAAGTAGAAAACAGATCCACAATTCATCGAATTTGGCTCCATTTCACACAACAGACGGTTCAACAGCAGATGTCAAGTGCATTTATGGTGTGGGAACATTTCCAGTTGCTTCCTGGGGTCTTGGTAAGATCTCTGTGATTTGCCTGAGAGAAACTGTTGCCTGGTTAGAGATGAAAAGTTGGGTTTTTTTTCATATTTACAACTCTGGTTTCCACCTTTCATAAACTGTTCTGTGCTGACAGAAGACAATATTCAAAATCCTGCTCTGCCACAAGCATCATTTCCTCCCTCTTTCTCTGTTTTCAAGGGAAAGCATTTCTTTTAAAAAAATTGATTTACAATTGACTGAAACTAATAGCAAACTCACATTAAATTAATTGGGTTATTTGGCAACAAAATGAGGAAGAAAAATGGGACATACCAAATAGAAACACTGGTATATTCCTCTTGAATATGCCAAAAAGGAAAACACCAAAACACATTTTCCTTGGTATTTTCTAGGAAAACTATCTGACATCTCATTTGGAAACCAAGCTCTGTTTCAAAATATACTCATGTTTAATAATTAAAAAGGAGGAAACAGAAAGAATCAAATACAGCATGCTGAGACAAACAAAATGTTTTCCTGATCCACTCCCCCAAAAGCAAACAAACAAAAAACCCAAGCCAACAAAAAACAAAAAAACAAACCCTTAAAAATATATATTTAAGTTTTCTTGCAGGAAATGAATAAGATAAACTTAATTATCTTGGGAAGAGGGTGGTCCCATGAAAGAAAAAGTCAGCAGTTTGCACAGATGTCATCTCCAGTATTTGCTATAAGGGGAGTTGCTTTTGCTGGTGAGGTTTTGATAAGCTACAAATTGGTAGAAAATAAATAAACAAGGCAGAGATGGATCCTGCTGACACAGAGCCCACAGGAGAAGTCACCATAACCTCAGCAGGCACTGGGCAGAGAAGGAGAGATGGTGTCAGCATTCAAACTGTCCACAGGAGGAAGAGAAGACCTTATCAGCTCAAAACTGCAGAGCTAAATCCAGGAGAAAGCTTTTCCCTGCTGGCAAAGCTGTGGCAAATCAGGGATGCTCAGGTTGCCCAGGAGTGACTGAGTTCACTCCCTGCTAGCCCAGGCTTCCAGACCATCTCACCCACCTTGGGGCTGGCAGTTCGCTGGCATGGACACCCCAAATTTCACTCCTCCAAACTGCAATTCTTTATTACTCACTGTCAGAAATCCCCTGGGCCAGCCGCAATTCCTCCCACCTGCTCCCCATTTCCAGTTCTGCCTGGAATGGAAAACACTGGGCAAAACTCAGCCCTGGGGCCAAGGCCCATCCTTTTGTCTGTGCTGGAGCAAACCGGGAGCTGCCAGCCCCAGGTGGGCTCAGGAGGTCCCCAGACCTGTGATATTTGAATGTGAATGCCAAGTGCTACCCCCACACAGTCCATCCAGGGATTCTCCCCCCATCAGGCTGATGAGGGTGCAGCAAATGGGGGTCCCCTGGGGCCAATTAGCAGAGATTTGGGCAGCATCCAGACACTGCTGGGGGTCACTGAAAAGGCCTGAATTTCCAGCTCTCTCCCCTGCCCACACCATTCATTTCCCCAGCGCACAAAGTGGGCACAGGTGGAGCTGGAGCCAAAATAAGAGTTTTGTTTATCCAGGCAGCAGGACTGGAGCACCAGTCATGGCAAGCTGCATCCTGTGTTTGCATCCCAATAAATTCCAGATCCAGGCTGGAATGCAAACAAAGCAATGAGCCTGGGGACAGAGGCAGGGAGCTGCAATAACCTTGTCACCTGGGAAGCCTGTGCCAGGGGTGGCACCAAGGCACTGCCACCTTCCTGGGATGTGCTGTGCACTTCTTTGCCTATGCAAACCAGAGGAGGTGAGGGTGAACTGGCTCTCCCTGCTGTGATGAGGCCCCAGCAGGGTAAAGCAGAGAAATCTGGTTTATCTGGAGCTCTGGGTTGGTGGACAGTGTTTGGGTACCTGCCTCTCCTCTGGAATGGGAGCAATACACTCACATAAAGTATGAACAATTGTAAAGAACAACCAGGATGTGCCTCTGGTAAGTCTGATGATGCCCCACGTGCTGCCCAAAACCTCCCTAGAAAACCAGACACTATTTTTTCCTCTGTTTTTCCACTTGCAGGGATGCTCAAGTGCTCCTTGTAACTCCAAAGCAGCAATTTTTTCTACAGGAGCCTGATGTTTTAAAGGTGATGGTATGTTTTTATGAGGCCAGCAGGGAAACATTTCGGCCACGACTATGAATTTGCTGTCTAGACACATATTTGACAAAAAAGGGACACTTGAACATAACCCTTACAGAGTACTGAGCACAACTGCTCGAAGACCCTTTTAAGCCTCATGCCCCAAAAGCCTTTCTGCCCACAAGCAAGCTCCAGCCAAAGTATACAAATCTCAGGGGCACCCCAAACCCTGCCCTCGTGCCAGGTGCTCCCCCAGCTTCCTGCCAGCCCAGCAGGAATTAAGGGCTGGGTATGAAGACTGCAATTAATAGAAGCACTCCCGACTTCAGACAGCTTCAAACCCTGTTAGACAGAAGGAATATCTGAGTTTCCACACTGTAACCACAGAAAACTCTGTGTGTCAGAGGGAAGCACTCCTCATGGAGCAGGAAAATGTGACTACTTGCAGCAGTCACATCAGCCTGAAGTGCAACTTGTTGTGCCATGGAAACATCCATTTTGGCTGTTCAAGGGCATCTCTGCTGCCCTTTTGATTTCTGCTTGCATGGGGGCCACACAAGGTGGAAACACTGTCAGCTGGAGGACTCTGCACAGATAAAGGGCCCAGCCTGGCAGAAGCAAAGGAGCCAACCAGTGACAAACATCTCCTTCATTGAGGATGTGCTTGCAGGTGTCCTGCTGGGTGCAGGAGGATGATCCCACTATCAGTCACCTGCAGGAAACTGAATCACCAGTCTGAGATGGGCACAGGCAGCACTGGAGTTAACAGAAGTTAAAGCTGCCTGGCAGGTCTGAGGGTTGGGTTTGTCTCACTGATCTCAGCTGATCACAGACACAGGGCATGGCTACTTGTGGCAGAGGTCCTGAGGCACAATTCTGAGCTCTCTTGGCACTGACCCCAGGTTTCAACAGCAGAAGCCATCCCTCTGAGAATGCGACAGCTTCTCTGAAAAGCAGAGACCCCATCTCTAAAGAAATGCAAATTCCGTGTTAAGTTTATTAGCAGAGCACCACAAACTTCAGCTCCAAAAAACTGCTGCAACTGTGTGCACAGGCTGCCTCTGAAGACACTGAAGTGTGCTCTGTGCTTTTCCTGATCTTTTTCCAGTGCATGCAGGGCCACATCACCCCAGAGACTATTCTTGCTGAGCCCAAAATGATATGGGCATTCACATTTTGGTGGGTCTGAGCCCCACTGCACACACCCCACATGAGCACAGCACCACTCACCTGCAGCAGGACACTGGGACAGAAACGAGCTGCCCTGCTCAGGCTGGTATTGATACAAGCACTTCGTACAAGGCTTAAAAATATCTTCTGTACCCTGACCAGAAATGAACCCCAAATCCAGCATTCCTGCCCAGTTCAACACTGAACATGTCATTAACCTACTCTAGAAGCATTCAGAAATGCATTGATTGATAAGGACTGGAAATGTCCCTGTCCCCAAACCCCACAGCTGGCCAGACATGCCCTGGGGCCCAGCAGTGTGGCACAGGGCTCTGGGGACAGGGCCAGTGTGGCTTCAGGTCACACAGCACTGGGACAGGACATTGCCCATCCCAGGGAGCAGGTGGCAGGAAACAAGCCTGGCATGAGACATGGCTGTGCTTTGGCCAAACAAATCAATTTCCAGTGTTCACAACAAACTTTGTATGTTAGGTATTGTGGAAAACTTCCAGCAAAAAGACGTTTAGATATTAAAATTGCCATTTCTTGTTAATCAATGTTTTTCTTCAACTTTCCCATGGGGAGTTTAATTAAAGACTGGGTTTGCTCTCCCCAGCTACCAGCAGCACACCCCTCACAGCCCCTTCTCCCTTCCACTGCCACCCAGGCCAGCCCCAGCTCTCTGGGAGCACGGCATGACAATCTGAAGAGCGGAAAACGCAATTTCTGATGACTTAAGAACCACTGGAACAGTACAAAACATTAAATTTTAGAACAACAGAAGTGTATGTTACATTCATTTCTACAAAATGTTTTATGTTGTTGCCAGATTCTGCAGCTGTTTGTGTCCTGGCAAAGCCTTCTCACAGCAGTGGGTTTGCTTCCTTCTGAAGGTTCAGTGGAAAGGGTGACTGTGCTGTGTCTTTGAATCCCTCTTGTTGGCAGGGAATGATCACACTTCAGTCATGGTTATCCCTCACAAGCTCCTGACCCTCTCCCACAAGTGCAACTCCACCTTCCCAGGCTTCCTTGCCTGGGAACTGCTCTGCAGTTGGGTTTAACACCTTGACAGGCAATCTCTGCAGCAGAAACCTCCTGGTGCTAGTGTCACTTGTACCAAACTTCACAAACATGCCATCAGAAGACAGAGAATAAAGTGAGTGTTGCTGTGAGGTGGAAAAGTTCCAGGTCTTTCCTCCTTCCTGAGGAGCAGCAGCTCCATGGCCCAGAAAGAAGGGAATGGGGGCTCTTGGGTGGCCCCAGAGCAGAGCACAGGCAGGGCTGGGGCAGAGCAACAACCACGTGTCTCTGCTAAAGCAGGACCAGGTTGAGAAAGGAGGTGATGCCATCACAAGGCTTTCATTTAATTTAATTTCATTTCATTTAATTTAATTTCAGTAATCCACCCAGTCTGGGTCACTCAAAGGGAATGGTGAATCCTGGCCAGTGGTGGGGTAGAGCAGCCCAGCAAGGGGAATAGGTTTTAGGATCCAAAGGACACATGAAAACCTCTAGGATGGCTGAAAGAGCTGCTTTGGCTGTGCTGCTGCCTGTAAGAGAGCTCCTGCTGTCTCAAGCTGGCTGGAAGTTGTTCACCTTGGCTCCTCTAGCATCTCTCCAGCCCATGGGATACCTGGCATTTGAGCTTCTACAGACTGATTAAATGCACATCGTTAACATTTGCCATCAGGACACTCCAGATCACAGCAACAGAGACCACACGTGGAGCAGACAGCAGTCCAGACACCAAGCTAAGGGAGAACTGAGGAAAGGGTTACTCCCATAAATTGCAGAAAACTGGGGGGGAAAAAACATTAGAGACTACACTTCTACCCAAGAACATAGTGCATGCTAACTCCAGAAGCCTGTAAAATGTCTCAGCTGCAATATTCTCACTTGGAAAAAAAAAAAAAAAAAAAAAAAAAAAAAACCAAAAAAAAACCCCAAAACAAAACAGAAAGAATTATTTTGCTTTTCATCAAAATGTCAGAATTAGTGGTGAGACTGAAACAAGTCGCTCTCTTTCCACCCGAGGCAGCAGTAAAAGTGCCACAGGCTGAAGGGTTGCAGCATCCTGAAGGGCCTCCCTGGCCCAGCACATCCATTCCAGCTTTCCTGGGGAGCAGCAAAGCTCTGCGCTAACACCAACCAGCCCCTTGGAAGCTGCCAGCTTGGGAAAGGAGCGACACTGTCACTGTGGGACAAAGCCCAGCAGAGAGCCGAGTGGCAGGAGGGCTCCTGGAGCAAAGTGGAGGTCCCAGGAGCTGCCGGCAGGTGGCTGAGCTCGCAGTGCCCCGGTGGGCTCTGCTGTGCCACAAGGAGCAGCAAAGCCCAGCGAGGCTCCCGCAGCCCCAGCCCCCGGGGCTGCCGCTAATGAAGCTGCCTGGCCCTCCTTCCCTTTCTTTTTGCTGGAGCACCCCATCCCGTCAGAGTGTACTTGAAAAGAACAGGATACTTCCTTTGTACGGGGAAACAAATGAAGATTAATGTGTTCGTTGTAATTAATCTGCGATGACAGATTAGCAGAGCAGTGGCAGTGCCTTTTGCTGCTGCAGGAGCCAGTGCTGATAGGACAGCTGGTGAGAGGGGACACCAAATTCAATTTGCTCCTCATTTGCATACATATGACAACCATCTGTGCTAATAGCACTGCAATGTCTCTATTAGGCTCTCTTCTAGTGTGCCAGCTCACCTAGACTCCAATTAGGCCTTTAAGCAAGAAAGCTTAAAGCATAAATATTTGCTGAGGGGAAGGCAAGAGGCTGCACAGTGCCTGCTCCTCATGCTGCAGCCTCAGCCCTCCTCACTCCCTGGCCCAGGATGTTCTGCTGCCGTTCAGCACTTGCTGGTGAGATCTGAACTCCATCAGCACCAGCCCCACGTTATCCAAAAATGCTTTAAGCCATGTGAGAAAACCCACAAGAGCTGCAGAGGCTGGGTGTACATCAGTCCTGCCATGAGGAAGGAGCCCTGGCCAGCGTTGGTGCTTGTTCACCCCAGATTTTCACCCAAATTTGGGAGCTCTGACTCAAGTGCTACCCCCAAGGGTGGCAGAGGCTGCTGAAGCCATGGGGAGCTCCTGTGTGGGAGGTGACCCCTGCAAAGGCTGTGCCTGTCTCAGCTGACACGCCACTCACCAGCTGCTGCTCCTGTGTGGCACCAGCTCCACCCAGCCCAGCCACCAGAGAGCAATGGGCATTTGCTCCAGAACTGAGAGCATAAACCCAAGCCTAACACCAGGCCTAACACTAAACTGTACCCTAAACATCAATCTAGCTCTGACCATAATCATAACACTCAGGTTAACCCAAAGCCCAAGCCTAAATTTATGCTAAACCTAGCCACAACAGTAAACCTCACATAATCCTAGACCAAACCCTTCCATAATCCCAAAAGGAACTCCAACCTTAACCCAAAAATCACCCTAAACCTAACTCTAAACCTATCCTGATTCATCACAAAAGCCTAACCCTAAACCAAGACATAAACCTATCCCAAATCCTAAAACTAATCCTCACCCTAATTTAGAATGTAAAAAACCCAAAACCAACACATTAATCTCAATACTAACCTTAATCCCAAACCTAAAAATAATCCCTAAACAACCCTAAACCAAACCATTACATAAATAATCTGAAACACAAACCCACCCTAACCCTATCCCAAACCGTAACCCATCTATAAACCTAATCCTTGCCCTCATTTAACCCTAACCATAACCCTAATCCTTGCGTAAATGTAACCTTAACCCCCTAACCCTCTAACCCTAACCTCCCATGGGTTGCCTCTCCTCTGCACATGAAACCCTGGGGCTGTGTTCTTTCCTTCCTATGGAGAGGAACTCATTCTCATACAGGAGCCCATGGCCAAAATTTTTATTGTGCCTCCAAAATTCAATACCTCCAAGGACTGCTCCCAGACAGAATCAGCCAGGACAATGGGTTTAGCTGGCCTTGACCTCCCCTGAGATGTATTTCATCACACCTGGAACACTGTGTGATTTCTTTCCTATGGCAAAGAACTGCCATTCTCTGCCAGAAGCTCTTGGCTGAAATTGGGGTTCCACCTCCAAAATTCAGTGCATGCAAGGATTGCTGATGGATGAAAGCTGCTAGGACAGATGAGTCTGGCTGGCCTTGTCCTACTGTGAGCCTCCTCTCATCTGCACTTCAACTCTGGGGCTTCATGTGGAACACTTTTCTTCCTGTGGAAAGAACTGCCCTTCTCCTCCAGAAGCCCATGGCCAGTATTTGCTTGCGCCTCCAGATGTCAATACATCCAAAGATTTCTCCCAGACAAAAGCAGCTAGCAGAGACAGGCCTGGCTGCCTTTGACCTCCCCTGGGTCACCTCTCATCTGCATCTGGAATGCTGGAGTTACAGGATTTCTTTCTTGTGGAAAAGAAATCTCATTTTCATTTTTCAGAGATCATGACCTGACATGACTTTTCTACTTCTTTCTTCCCTGTCCTTGTCTTGCTTTTACCACCTTGGCACTGATTTCCCTTGCCTACCCATCCCTGGGCTCACCTTCCTCTGCCCTGCTTTTCTGGCAGCTTTTTATGGGATCAATCCTCAGATGTTTTTTATTTTGGAGGAGGGAATCCCATTTCTTTTGAGATGGAGTTATAGTTCCTCTCTTTGGCAAATACACCAATTTTGATTCCACACATTGGGTGGTCCCTGGTGAATTTAATTGCTTTTCCTGAGAGGCAGCTCTATGGGCTAGACCTGCTGAATTGTTAGGTGGGAATGCAAACTTCAGGCTGCTGCGTTTTTAGTCCTGGCACCTTTAGTGTGGGAGCAGTGCCTGGTGCTGTTTGTTCTGTTTGGATCCTGACCCTGTGAGACTGGAGGATATGACAGGACACAGTGCTGAGAAGGAAAGTGAAGACACCAGCGTAGTCTGATGGTGCAGTTGAAGTTGTAGGCAGTGAGATCTTTCTCAGCTGGCACTTTTGTGAGCTCTGTTTTTGCCGGATGTTTTCAAGTTTCAATTACAGACGGACTCTGTGAGAGTGAAAAGACTTCTTTTCAGAGGAATTAATGTGTCACACCCTTTGGGTGTGCAGCAAATACACAAATACAAGTTTGTACTTAGAAGAGGAAGGTCAGTGAAAACGTTGTGTCCTGACACAGGTTATTTGGGAGCAGGGATGTTTGCAGCCTGGCTCTGGGGTGGTTTCGGGCTGGGCTAGGTGCGTTTCCCTCTTTCGCGAGTCAGCAGTGCTCTCGTGTGGTTGTTCTGGTGAGAGCTGACAGTGCCCAGGAAAAGCCAAGAGCTTCTCTGTCCCGGCACAGATCTATGCCCCTTCATGCATGTTCAGTCTCACAGAGTCACACTACAAAACGAAGAACGTTCAGCAGCTGGTCACACACAAAATGTTCTAGAAGAAAGAGGCAGCGCTGGAATTCACTTTTTTTTTTGCAGCCTATAAACTGCAGAACCAAGGATGAGACAATTCATCTTGCTTCCCACCCCTATGCAGGATCAGGTTCTTCCAGTCTCTGAGAGCCAGGACCCACAACAGAGCTCTCATACTGATGGGGATGGGACAGAGAAGCTCTTGGATTTTTCCTGGGCACTATCAGCTCTCATCAAAACTCCCACATGATAGCGCTGCCGACTTGCAAAATAAGGAAAAGGACAGAACCCAGCTTGAAACCACCCCAAAAACAGAGGCAAGCCGCAAACGTCCCTGCTCTCCAATCAGCTGTGTCAGGATTGAATGTTTTCTAAATACAAACTCTTATTTACACCACATCCAAAAGGCAACATGAATTTATTTGTGCTAAGAATTTTTTCACTCTTGCAGAGCCTGTTTACAAACTTGAGGTGAAGCTACTTGTTTCTCTCTGGACTCAACAAACAGAGTTTTGATGCTGTCTAGAGGGCTTTGGGCATTCTAGTGGAAGCTTTGAGCTGTAAAAGAGGGCTTTGGACCCTCAAAAATGGACTTTGGGTCTTCAAACTATGTCTGTGAGAACTGAAAATGGGCCTTTGGAAATGAAAACGAGGGCCTTGAAGTTAGGTTTTGTGCCCTCAAAGGATGCTTCACTGCCACAACAGAAGGTTTTTCCTCCTAAAAAAGGAACTTTAGGGGCTTAAAAGCCTGGAAGAAGCTTGGAAGAGTGGAACCCCCAGCACTCCAAGTGTTCCAACCCAAACTGTGACCAGGCTCATTTATAGCCCTCAGCAGCCTTTGGCTCCTCTGGCTGCTCCTGGAAGGGACAGGAGCTCTGCTGACAGACAAACAGCCCCTTGTACACAGCACCTGGTCCAGAGACTTTCAGCTGTGAGAGGTGCCCAGGCCATGGGGTTCTGTAGCCTCAAAGGGACATGTCCCCATGGAGTCTCATGTCACAGAGGGGCAGACATATGGCACTCACCCAGCAATTGTGATCTCACGTGCCTAGTGCTGGGTATCCTGAGGACTCAGCCACTGACAGCCAGTTGGGCTGAGCTGGCCTACAGGCTATCTAGGCTCCTTCCACTGTGGGCCTGCCTTCTTCCAAGCATTCTTCATCCTTGACAACAACTACAAGCACTGCCAAACCTCTTTTTGATAGCTGAAGGTGCTTTGTGAGTCATGTTTGGGGTTTCTAAATAATTTTGTTGAGCTACAGTTAATTTCCTTTCGCTTCAAATGATGGGATTGGTGTTGACCTGACCGTTCTAGAGGAGATCTTTCTAGGGCTTTGCCATCCAAAGATTTCCCCTCTGTTCCCAAGAAGGGTGATGGCTGCAAGGTGGAACAGCTCCTGTGAGTCTTGGAAATGAAAGACTAGAAGTAAAGGAATGTGGCCTGAGGCCCAGAAATGAGAGTGGATTTATTGGACTTTTGGCACAGTACACAGGAGAAGAGTTTTCCAAAACTGCTTCCCTGCCAGTAGATGTCAGCAGGGTGTTAGGCTTTCCCTGATGTTTCTGAGTTGTCTGAGTTTCTGAGCTGTTGTCCTTGGTGCTCCTGTAGACAACTGAATATCCGAATATGGTTTTGAGTAACAACATTGACTCATCTCTTTTCAAACGTGGTCTCCCTGCAGACATTGCCGAGGGAATGGCTCTGCCACAAAGGAATGTCTCTCTCCCAGAGAAGATCTGTATGGACTGGCTGCAAAGACAGAGACCTGGAGCAGGACTCTTAAACCTGGGCAATTCTTGCTACATCAATGTTGTCCTGCAGTGCCTGACGTACACACCCCCTCTGGCCAACTACCTGCTCTCTTCCAAGCACAGCCAGGCATGTGAGTACCTCTGGGAGCATCTCCTTGTAAATCTCTTGGGCACATCCCAAGGATTCCCAGAACCTGCAGGTTTAGGAGAACAGCAGTTCTTATTTCTCGGCTTCATGAGCTTATGTTATTGGAGCATCAGCTAAAAGATGGTGCACTCACCTGCAGCAGAACACCTCTTTCTAGCCCCAAGTTTCTGTCCCTGCAAGATGAACTCTCTTGGCTTATTGCACAGAGCACTTCAGCCACTTCAGCCTCCCTCTGAAGTATGTTTTCTGTGCACTAAGAAGTCCTGGACTTGTTGAAACATTGGCAGTTTGGGAGTAAATAAGAGGAGACTGTTCTTAGAACTTCAAGATCTCCATTAGGTTTCACAAGAAACTGAGATGCTTTGTTATCCTGAGAATCTTCTGTCCCTCCCTTCCTTGCTCCCTCCCTGCTTCCCTCTTCAGGTCAACAGCAGGGCTTCTGCATGATGTGCACCATGGAAGCACACGTCAGGAGGGTCCTGCACACCTCAGCCAGTGCCATCCTGCCTGGAGCTGTCCTCAAGGACCTCAAATGTAAGTTGTTTTGGGTGCTTCGACAGGTTTTCCTCTTTGTCTTCCCTTCTTCTAGAGGGGAGCTACTAAACTCTTTCTTAGTCATAGGAGAAAGGTTTGACTATGGCAGGCAGGAGAACGCCTACGAGTTCTTACGCTGTACTCTCAGCGCCATGCAGAGAGCTTGTCTGAGTGCAAGCAGCGAGTAAGCACAAGCAAATTGCAAGTTTCAATCTTCCCAAACCCACTGGTCTGCTTGATGTGCTCCTATCAAGGAGAACTGACGTCCAGACCTTTCAATGCTAAACCCTTGGAGAAGGTAACTCTGCCTTGCCACTTATTTCCAGCTTGGACGTCTCTTCACAACAAACTACCATCGTCCATCAAATATTTGGGGGCTTCATGAAACACACAGGTAAATTAACACAACTACTGCTTTACTTAGCTTGTCTGTGCCCTTCTGTTTGCCTGTCACAAGCAGCTGGTCCTGTGATGACTGGCATAGGAGAACCCACAAGCATAAACCAGCACAGTCAATTAACTTCACTCATTTTCCTTCCAGTCACGTGCTTGAGCTGCCAAGAAGTTGCTGATTCCTACAAGGCCTTCCTGGATGTCTCTTTGGATATCAGAGTAAGAAGTTTGCAACTGAGCTTCAAGACATTCCAAGGCCCCTGTAGCTTTGCAGAACCAAAGCACTTGTCTTAAAAACCTATACTGCAAGATTAAGGGGGCTTGGTGATGAGTGGGAAGGGGAGAGCACAGTGTCACCAGTGTCCTGCACACTGGTCTCCCTGTGGTGCTGGCTTTGGGCTGGGCTAGCAATCATTACCCCCTCTGCACTCTTGACATACTCTCCTACTCCTTTGCCCTCCCTCAATACCCATCTGGCTCCCAGGCTCATAGGCAGGATCAGTTTTCTCTGTTGATGCACGTCCATGGTAGCTGAGTTGAGTGGTGGAACACAGAGGAAGCTCTTAATGGCTCTGGGAGTCCCTGGGACATGAGGGAAATGTTCAGCATCACACCCTCCTTCTGCCTCCTCCCGGGGTAGCGCTGGGTCTCATCAGCATCAGCTGCCTGCGTCTTCTTGTCAGCTCCTGGGAAGTGTTTGGGTGAGAGCATTTCCTGCAGGTCTTTTCTCACTCCTCCAGGAAGCCTCATCCCTCACCACAATTCTGGAGGACTGTGTGACAACCCAGCCGCTGGATCAGAAAGAGTGCTTCAGATGTAGCAAGTAAGATGATTCCATACAACATAAAAACCCCAGATCCATGAGAGGCTGCATGGCACTGAAGTCATCTTCTCAAGGAGGTTTAATGCACAATAACAAGACACAACTTTTTCCATGTGCCTCTGAATAACCTTGAAATAGCATAAGGATGTGTGAGACAGG
Organism: Sialia sialis; assembly: GCA_009812075.1. NCBI lineage: Eukaryota > Metazoa > Chordata > Aves > Passeriformes > Turdidae > Sialia > Sialia sialis. The sequence continues at coordinate 2,404,714 of VRYO01002184.1, read as the reverse complement.
AGAGGTTGCCTGGCCTTCTTGGGGAAGGATTGGGTGCATTTCAGCACTGGGTTCTGTGCTTGGTTTCAAGGTGTAAGAAGAAAGATGATGCCTCCAATAAGACTACAATCCATCGTGCACCCAGAGTCCTCACGCTGTGTCTGGAAAGGGCTGACCAAAGGAATGGCACAAAGATCAACAAGGTGTGCATGCAAGTGAAGTGCAGCTTTCTAAGGCAGAAGATTCCCCAAAGCTCTGTCACAAATTGCTCATATTGGGATTTTCGTGTTCCCTTCTGGGGAGAGAATTCCCATGAAAAGACAAGTTCTGACAGAGCTGCTTTGGCTGAGAACAGTTTCCAGCCACCCAAGGCATTACATGCTGAAAGCTATTTTTGATGTGGTAGCTGATCTTCATTTCTGAGCCCTCTTGGTCTCTCTGTAGTTTGTGGAGTATCCTGAGTACTTGGATCTTCGGCCATACATGTCTGACACAGCTGGAGAACCCCTCCTCTACTCCTTGTACGCCGTCGTGGTTCACAGTGGGGACACCTGTCTTGAAGGACACTTTTTGTGCTACACAAAGGTAAAGAGCAACTTCCATCCTGACATGGAGAAATGTGTGTTGAAAAACACAAACTTTACTGGCAGCCAGAGTTTTGGGGGAGAAGGTCTCCTTCAGGCTGGAGTGGATTTTTGTGTTCTCCTGGTTTGGCAGTTTTCTGCCTTTGGTGTAGTGGAGAAACTCTGCAGTTCTCTCAGAACTGGATGCCTTTCTTTGCAGGCCAGCAATGGGCTGTGGTACAGGATGGATGATGAGTATGTGGATAATTGTGACATCCACACGGTTCTAGGGCAGCAAGCCTACTTGCTGTTTTATGCCAGGTAGTAACCAGGATCATGTGGTCAGAAAACTTTTCCTTATCCTGTCTTAGCTGTTTGTCTTCTCATCTTCCTGAGTGTTTCTGCCATAAGAGACAATTCCTTCCTACATGCCTCAATGCTGTCATTTCTGAGCTACCTCACTCCAGTCCTCCTCTTTCCCTGCTGGGCTTTAGGGTGCTGTGGAAACTCCCCCTTGTCTGCTCTCTGAAGCTGGTTCATGTAGAGAAGAGGACTTAAAGGGAGCCCCTAGGAAAGATGGGGAGGGGTTCTTTGTCAGGGAGTGTACTGATGGGGCAAGGGGAAATGGTTTTAAAGTGAAAGAGGGAAGATTTAGATTAGATTAGATTAGATTAGATTAGATTAGATTAGATTAGATTAGATTAGATTAGATATTAGGCAGAAATTCTTCCCTGTGAACACCTGGCATAGGGTGCCCAGAGAAACCATGGGTGCCCTATTCCTGCCAGTGTCCAAGCCCAGGCTGAACGGGGCTTGCAGCAGCCTGAGACAGTGGAAGGTGTCCCTGCCCATGGCATGGGGGTTGGAATGAGATTTCTTTCATCCAGATTCTAGGATTCTGTGAAGTGGAGGCCACAGGGGGTAAAAAGATGAGGACTCACTCTGACAGTGGCAGACCTGGTGGGAGGACCCTAGTTAAACTTACCACTGGTGACTTTAGTGAAGTCTCTCTGTTGCTCCAAGAAAGCAACTGAATCCCAGAGCAGCCTACAAGGAATGCCTGAAGCAGAGATAACTCTTTTTTCCTGCAGGTGCTCAGATGTGAAAATGAGAGAAATGAAGGCTTCCTCTGCAGCAGCACCATGTGCCTGTTCCACGTGGGGTCAGGGAGGAGGCAGCCACCAGCAGGCAGCACCTGCAGTGCCACAGGCTCTGCCTGCCAGGATCAAGGTGGTGCACAGCCAGAGGAACCACACCAGGGAGAGGGCCCGAAGCAGATCCCCACAGGGGCGCAATGATCTCTTGATCACGAACAGCACCACCAAGAGCAGTTCAACAGGAAGGAGGAGGAAGAGAACCAGTCCTTTAGGCCTTGACTGTGCTCCCAGGAGTGCCATAGCTCCAGGGCCCTCCAAAAGGATCAGGATCTGCCAGCAGGTGTCTGTACCAAGCTTTGTTTGGGTGCAAACCTTGCCAGTACAGAGAGAGCTGGGCATATCCTTATGGCCGGACTATGGTCTCTGGAGCCATGTTGTGGAGATCACGAGCCCTTACCAGTCAGTGTGGAGGTTTGAGCATCCCAGAGAAGTATATCACACAAACACAGCCTGGATGATGCTGCAGCATAACATCTGAAATGAACAACAACCCACCTGTTTGGAATCAACAAGCAGAAAAGCCAAAGCCAGAATTAAAAGCCCTTGTTGGCCTGTGGAGGACCAGATCTTAGTATGTTTTGTCTCAAATATTCTGATTATTACAATAGGGAAGGTCATTGGAGGAGACAGTCCTGCAGAGGTGGGGCAGCACTGTGCTGAGCCAAAGTCCTGCCCTGCTTTGACACTCCTGCTCACTTCCCAAAAGAGCTGGCTGTGCATTCATGAAGAAAACAGCCCAAAACATTTAGCCTGTGTCAGAGGTAGGCATCAAGCTAACTATCAAAGGAAGCCAATTTGCCCCCCAGCTCTTTTTTTTTTCTTTCTCTCTGGCTTTGTTTGTCTAGCAGTCCCAGCTCCAGACCAGCCACACTAGAACCAATATGGGATCTATGGACTGGTGATAAGCTTTGTTCTCTCTCTCCTTTTTCTGTCCTTATTTCTCTCCTCACTTGCTTTGTCTGGGCAAAACATGGCTATGATATTCTAGCCTGTGCTTCACACTGAAGTTTGTTGAGGGAGTGGGGAGCCCCTGGAAGTGTGTTGTGGCTTGTTAACCAGCACTTTTGAGGAGCTTGTGGTGGGAGCTGAGAAATTACTGAAATGTACTATACGAAATTGAGGGCTTGTTAGCCACGACTAGCAGAAGCCTAATGTAGAATTTAAGGGTTTGTTAGCCAACAACTTTTGAGCCTAAATATTGGGCTGATTGCCAGAGTTATGGAAGCAATAAGCCACAAAAAATTCCGACACATCCTGCAATGTCTTTGTTGAGCCTGATGACAATTTACAGTGAACATCATGCCTCCGTTTGGTGGGTTGTGACATGGTCTTGTAAGAATAATTTAAAGGGTGTTTCCTTCCTCCTAGGTTTTGAGGCAGCTGGTGGAAATACCCACTCTGTGATGTTTGTGTGATAGGATTTTGAAAGCTGTGTGCTTGCATGTTCCCATCCAGCAATCTGTTGCTTTAAAACATGGAGTTCAAGTCACTCTAAGAGACATGGGCTGGATATACCAGTATTGGGGGGCCAGGAACAAACAGCATCTCCCAAGGGTCAGGGCCTGATGCTGTTTAATGTCTTTCTGAACTGGATGCTGGGACAGAGAAAACGCTCAACAAGCTGGCAGAGGACACCAGGAGTGATGCTTGGCTCAGGGGACTCGTGCCACTGCAGCAGTGACAAGAGCAGATGATCTGAGCTCTGCAATGCCAGAGAGGAAGGAGTTCAGGAAGTATCCAAAGTGTCCCCAGTAGGGAGCAGCTTGCACAGAGCACCAGACTGCCCTGACTCCCCTCTGAGTGCTGGCTCTAGTAAGGGAGCACTCAGACACACTGCAGAACCTCACACAGCTCTGCCAGCTGTCACTCCTCCACGATGAGGCTTGGACACAAAGAACAGAAGTCCCTTCAGAAGTTCCCTGCTCATCCAGGCCGGTTGTGATCCCCACAGGGACAGCAAAGCATGCTGCTGTGCCTTCGAGATTACTTTCTTGAAGTACATCCATCCTTCCTGGACCCCTTTGTGTTTAAGGGTTGTTTTCCAATGAACTTTCCAAATCAGTTTTCTGAAAAGAAACCAGAACCCAGTGTGGAAGTTTTGTTGGTGCCCCCCGTGGTTTCACCAATTATTGAGAATTCTGTTATTTCATAATCATCAGCCTGGAGGTTATGATTCAAACAGTAAACTTGCCTTCAGAACCAAACCCTGTCTGAGGTGGCACATTAATTTCTGCAGAGTGTGACCAAGCAAGAAAGAACAGGGGTTTAGTTGTTTTTTGGGGTTTGTTGTTTGTTTTTTTTTTAACTGGGAAAAGAGCCAAATTGCCTGAAAAGAAGGCTTTAGAGAGGAAAAATCCTGCTTGGAACTCACAAAAAGAGAAGTTGTGAACTGAAACATTCTCTGGATACTAAAAATAAGACTTTATAGCCTAAAAGGAGCTGATTAGGAAGCCAGAACTAAGAGCTTGAGAAGGAAACATCAGGTTTAGGACCATCACAAGGTAGATTTGCAGACTAAGCAGGATTTCTGTCCAATAAATGAGGGTTTGTACTCCAAAGATGAAACTCTGTGCCCTAAAAAAAACCAGTATAAGAGAAACTAACATATGAGAAGTTGAGAGCCCAAAAATCAGGATTTTGGCCCCAAAATAGAGGCTCTAGTCATGAAAAAAATTAATTGGTGAGATGCTACAAATGACCTTGTGGACCCTGTAATGTAGGTGAACCTCTCTGGCCCAAAGAAGTAAAGCTTTGGTGCTGACTAGGGGGCTTCAGGCACTCCAGTGGAAACTTGGAGTGGTAAAAGAGGGCTTTGGACCCTCCAAAAGAAGGTTTCGGTCTTAAAAAGAGGGCTTGGGGCCCTAAAAATTGAGCTTTGAAAACACAGAGTTTGAAGACTGAAGTTAGGTTTTGTGCCCTCAAAGGATGCTTTGTTGCCAGTTTAAAGCTTTGCCCCTAAAAAGAGATGTCCTGGAATGTCTGTTTCCCTCTGCCTCCCCCATCCAGGATGCCCCTCTCTGCTTTTCCCCCTCGCTGTGGGGGCAGCAGCCCTGCACCCCACATCCCCAGGGTGTTCTGGTCCCCTTAAGGGCCCCTGGCCAGCACTGGCCCCGTGCCCTGAGCCTGACAGGCGTTCCCAGCTGCTCCACCATGGAGGAGACGTGAGTGCACCAGGATCCCCAGGGCTCCCCCGCCGCTGGCACCCCCTGAACCCTCTGTTTCCGCAGGGTGCCCTCGGTGGAGGCCTACGAGGCTGCCCTGGTGCTGAGCGGGGTGGGGGACGCGCTGGGGTACCGGGCAGGCCGCTGGGAATACTGCACCTCGGGCCCCCAGATCCACGCTGAGCTGGCCCAGCTGGGCGGGCTGGCAGCCATCAGCCTGGAGCCCCCCGAGTGGCCCGTGAGCGATGACACCGTCCTGCACCTCGCCACCGCCGAGGGGCTGGCCACAGGTGCGGGGACTCCGAGACACCCCCTGACAGAGAGGACTGGGTTGGGGTCCCCGTGGTGCCCCAGGCTGGCACTGCAGGGGGGTGTGTCCCCTAGGTTTGTCCCCCAGGGGGTGGGGGGTCCCAGCTCTGCTTCTTGGGCTGCCCGGTGGTGTCTGGGGGTGCGGCTGGGTGTCCCCTCACAGCCCTGGGATGTGTCGGGAGGGTGCCAATTAGATCTCTGGCTCAAGCTGGAGGATTGCTGGGAAGAGATCTGGGGGGGCTTTGGGGAAACTTCACTCCATTTCCTCCCACCTTTTAGGGGGTTCCAGGGAGGCTTGGGGGAATGTGTATCCTCGTTTCCTCTGGGTGGCATTGGTGTGGGACTGTGAGTCTGTCTGTATTTTTACTCATTTATCTGCTCTTTCCTCACATCCTGAATGCTAGAGACAGGGATATTTCCCCCTCTCACTTCGGGAACCTGGCAGGGTACCTCTTTTCTCACTAAGTTTAGAGCACTCAGGAGGATTCCCCATTTCTCCACAAAACTTGTCCGGTTTCCCCTGCAGTTCTGGTGGTTTTTATGGGGCAGTATTCCCTTTCCCCACATTTTTGGGGGTGGTGCAACAGTACTTCTCCCATTTTAGTTTTGGGGGGTGCATGGGGTCTCTCCCTGCCAGCCTGGGTAACCTAGAGGGTCTTCACACCCCTGCACAGGCCTGGAGGGGGAACCCCTCCTGCAGGAGCTGGCTCGCCGCTATGTGGCCGCCATGGGGGACATGGAGGGACGCAAGCCCGGACCCAGCAGCATCCTAGGTGAGCAGGGCCCAAGGATCCAGGGAGAGGCAGGGGGGCTCAGGGAGCCTCACGGCCCCGTGTCCTCTCAGGCACCTCGCAGCTGCGGCCAGGGGAGCCCGAGGGCTATCGCATCCCCTTCAACCCCCGAGGCACTGGCTGCGGGGCCGCCATGCGCAGCCTGGCCATCGGCCTCAGGTGGGCACGGGGACACCGGGGACTCGTGGGGACAGGGATGGAGGTATCAGAGCTGGGAGGGTGGAGACAAGGATGTGGAGGTGTTAGAATGGGTGGAACAGGGGAGACAGGGACTCCACACAGGGACACAGGGAGAGACAGGGGACATGGGTTGAGGATAAGGGGACATGAGGATGTTTGGGCTGGGGAAATGGCAGTGCCAGAGCTGGAGGGAAGGGGACATGAAGGGATGAGAGTAGGGTAAGAGGGACATGAGGATGTTGGAGGGAGAGGAATGGGGAGAGAAATTGGATTGGTGAAGCTGGAGAGGACAAGGTCCAGGGCTTGGGGACATGTGGTGCTGGAGCTGGAAGGCTGGGGACAGAGAACACGGGGACAGCAATAGGGAAGAGGGACAGTGGTCACAGAGTAGCTGAGAGTGGGACATGGAAGTGACGGGGCTAGGAGATGGGCACAGAAGAGACAAGGACAGCAGGGACAAGGCTGGTGGTGTGGGAATGGGGACAAGGCTGGAAATACAGGAGCAGGGGGGTGGGGACTGGTCTGATGCCAGTGCAGGTACCCACATGCCCGGGAGCTGCCGACCCTGATCCGGGTGAGCATCGAGAGCGGGCGCATGACCCACCACCACCCCACTGGTGAGTGTCACACTGGCAGGGGAGGGCTGCAGGGGATGGCAGAACCCCCTGACCCCCTATCCCCACAGGGTACCTCGGAGCACTGGCAGTGGCCCTCTTTGGGGCACTGGGGGCTCGGGGTGAACCCCCAGAGCGCTGGGGGGCTGAGCTGCTGCGGGTCCTGCCCCTGGCGTGGGACTACGTGGAGGGCACCAGGGTGGCCGTGGAGGACAATGCTGCTGCCTGGCCATTCTTTGGGGAGGCGTGGCACCGGTGAGGGGGCACTGTGAGGGTTCTGGGGGGACACTGGGAGCACAAGGCAGGGGCTGGGAAGGATGCTGAGAAGGGCTCAGGGTCTATTAGTGCTACTGGTGCCAGCTAGCCTCTCTGCCAGCCCCAGCAAAGCATCACAGCGGTGTCACTGGTGCCACTGGTGACCCTGATGCCCAGTCCGTCCACAGGGCTGGCAGTGCCCATCCTGTCCTTGCTGCATCCTCACGTCCCTGCCAGAGATGCTGTCCTTGGGGACAGTGACCTCTGTGTCCCTGGGGTTCCTGGGACACTGGGTTTCCTTGATGTTACTGGTGTCCCTGCTGTGCCCAGTGCCATGACACACCCCAGGTTTCCTGATTGTCCCCAGTGTCCCCACAGGTATCTGGGGTCACAGGGGCTGCTGGAGAGCCACAGCCCAGTGATCGCCAGTGTCACTGGTTACGCCACTGTCTGGTGACACCAATGTCCCCAGTGACCTCAGTGTCCCCATGTCTCTGCAGGTACCTGGACTCCCGTGGGCTCCTGGAAGGCCGTGGCCCACCACGCGTGCCATCTCTCCCATCCCCAGCTGAGCGGGACACGGAGTACCTAGGCTGGGCACTGGAGGGGTGGCCAGGGCGTAGTGGCCACGATGCACCCATGGTGGCCTTGGAGTCGCTGCTGGCAGCTGGCAGGAGCTGGGAAGAGCTGTGTGCCAGGGCAGTGCTGCACGGTGGGGACAGTGACTCCACGGGGACCATCGCTGCTGGCTGCTGGGGGCTGCGGGAGGGGCTGGCCGGGGTCCCGCTGGGGCTGCACTGCCGCCTCGAATACCGCGGGCGGCTGCGTGACGCAGCCCACCGGCTGCACGAGCTGGCCTGGGGGCGACCATGAGCCTGTCCCTGCTGTCACCTGCTGTCCCTGTCCAGGGAAAGCTCCTGGGGCTGCCAGGGCACAGCAGAGACAGCATGGGGTCACGCAGGGGTTTGGGAGCTACCGGCCTGGGAGACCCTTCAGGGTGTGCTGGAGCTCAAGGCAAGCCCCAGGGAAACGACCCCAGCTGGTCTCCCTCATAGTCCTCTCCAGAACTGCCCAAGGAGCCTCAGCCACCCCCCAGTAAAAAACATCTCCTCCAGAGTCACTCTGGGTCTGGATTTGTGCCCTGCGCCTCTCATCCTTCTTCTGCCCGGGCTTAAAGTCCAAAGCATTACTCTTCAGATTCAGCCCCAAGTTTTTCCAGTGACAACCTTTATTTATCTAATGCAATCCTCAAAAACAGCACCACTTTTGAATCACCAAAGCCTATGCACTTGGAAGACCAAATAGTCAATTGAAGGTCCACACTGACATTTTCATGGTACTAAACCACATTTATAGATTCCAAGGTTTATGTTTTTGAAGTCTAAGACTCATTTAGAGAGTCCAGAGTGTCATTTTGAAGGTCCCAAGTTTGATCTCAGCATGCCATCAGTGTCACCCACCGCAGACAGACCCATGGCCGCACACTGCCTGAGAAGGGCTGCTGCAAGTCCCAGGGACACTTTGGGGTGTGCTGAGCAGTGCTGTATTTGCTCTCCTCTCTCGTATTTTTGGGGATCCAACCTCCTGCAACGTTCTGCGGGGGGATTTGGAGCCGTGGGACTGCCCTTTCCAACCATTTCAGGGGGAATCTTTGCAATTTGGAGGTAATCCTTCTAAATATTGGGGTCCTCTAGTGGCGTCCTGGGGCCTCTAGGGGCGTCCCTCAGACTTCTCCTAGTCTTTCACTGGTTAATAAAAACAGGTTCGAGGTTCAGTTGCTCCGTAATTTGTCGGTGCCCTCCCCCACTGCCTCCGGCTCTGTTCTCCCCCCATTTCCAGCCCAGACGTCCTGCCGCAGACCGTGGGACAGGCACAGGACAATGATCAATGGCGGCCAGGGCCCCTCACGGAGCAAGAGAAGGGGCGGGGCCTACTACAGGCAGGTGCGGCTCCACCTCGCCCCAAAAATGAGTGACACCTGCAGTAACCAATGGCGCAGTCGGAGCGGGGGCGGGCTTCGCCCGACAACCAATGGCAGCGGGAGGCTGGGACAGCGCAGAGCGGCTAACGGCGTTGCTATGACGGGCGGCGCCGACAGCCAATGAGCGGCGGGGGCGGTGCAGCCAGCCAATGGGGCGGGGCGGGGCGCGGCTGAGGCGCGGAGATCGCGGCGGGCGGTGAGGCTCCCCCGATGCGGCAGGGCTGCTCCCGGTATCTGTCCGCTGAGCGTCACCGCGGGTCCGGGCCGCCCCCAGCTCCCTTCCCTCGGTACCCCCAGGACCGGCCCCCGAGGCCCTGGGATCCCCGCTGCTCCCCAGGCAGCAGGCCCATGCCCATGGTTTTCCCCTTGTTCCTCTGCATTCTCTCCACCCCTTCAAACTGCGCCCGCCCCCAGCGGAGCCCAAGTCAGCAAAAGCTCTGAGGTCCTGTCCGGTCACCACTCGGGGTGTTGTGGGCTCCCCTTCCTAATCCGTCAGTGATTGGTCCCTGCACTCAGCAGCCCAGAATCCACCCCAGCTCACCTGTCCCGAGCCCTCCAGCTGGGGTCCCTTTTCCCGAAGGTCCCTGTGTGTTCCGGGGTGCCCCTGTCTGCCGAGGGTCCCTCTGTTCTCCGGGTGTCCCTGTCTGCCGAGGGTCCGTGTGCCCGCAGACGCCCTGGCGCCATGGCCGAGCCGCGGTACCTGCAGGCCGAGTGCGCGTTCCGGCCCGGGGCACACACGGTGCGGGTGACCCTGACCCGCAGCACCTTGCGGGTGGAGGTGGAGGCTCACGGCACCGCCGACCTGTGGAGGGGCGAGTTCGATGCCAGCTGTGAGTGCCGGAGGGAGCCAGGGAGGCTGAGGGGATCTCCCACGATTGCCACTGACGGAAATACTCCCCCTGCTTGCAGTCATCGAGGACCTGACCCGCAAAACGGGGAATTTCAAGCAGTTTGGCATTTTCTGCAGCATGCTGGAGTCGGCACTGACACAGGTGTGGCCGTGCTGCTCCCCCACACGGCGTTTGGGGGGTACCTGGGTTGGGTTGTGTGTCCCACCGAACTCTCCTGCTTTTCAAACTTTCTGCAGAGTAGCGACTCCGTCAGCCTGGAGCTGCTTACCTACACCGACCTGGAGACCCTGCACAGCCGGAAAGTGGGGGTCACCCGGCCTCCCCCTTCCACCCATTCCCCGCTCAACACCAAGCGCTACCTCATCCTCGTCTACTCTGTGGAGTTCGATAGGTGACAGGGGACGGCAGGCAGGGGTCACAGGGGAGTGACACCAGCCTCACCTCCCGCACGTGCTCTCCTCCAGGATCCATTACCCACTGCCCCTGCCCTACGCAGGGCGGCCGGACCTCGTGGCGCTGGTGCGGGAGCTGCAGGAGCAGCTGGCACAGCTCCGGGCCCAGCGCCTGGAGGAGACCCAGCACTTGCGGGACGCGTGAGTGGGGCCGGGTGACAGCCGCAAGGCTTTGGGGGTTCCTGTCTCACAGGGTGAGGAAGGAACCCCCAGACGACCACCTGCCATCTCCCCCAGGCTGTGGCAGGCAGTGGAGGAGAAGCGGGCAGCAGAGGCCCGGCACCAGCGCGAGTACCGGCAGATGGCTGCAGAGGTGGGAGGGGTGGGAGCTGCTCTTGGTAGGGACAGGGGCTGCCAGATGCACAGTGAACCTTTGCTCCCTCTTCACAGCTGACCCAGGCAAAGGCATCGGAGAAGAGGCTGCAGCTGCGGGTGAAGAACCTGACAGCTGAACTGGCCTCCTGCAAGAGGGGGTGAGGCTGGGGTGCACCCTGCAGGAGGACACTCATGACCGTGGCGTGCCCCCTGTCCCCCCTGATGGTACTGGTCCTCTTGGCAGCCGCCAGAAATCTGCCAGCCCAGCCCCACGCACCCAGGAGCGACGCTCAGCATCCCTGGAGAGCCACAGGAGCAGCCGGGGCCACCCCTCACCGAAGTCCCCATCACCTGCAGGTGTGGGACACTCGGGAACACACACCCAAGAGTGGAGACAGGACACAGCTCCTGTCCCACTCACCCCGACCCCCTCCTCTGCCTCCCCCTGCCAGGCTCCCGCCCACCACGCTTCGACCCCACTGCCTTTGTCAGGGCCCGGCAGTGCCGGCAGAAGGAAGCTGAGCTCAGAAAGTAAGCGGTGATGACTGAACTTGTCACCCTCCCTCCCTCCCTGCTACTTGAGGGGCTTCCTCCCTGCTTCAGCCCCGTGTTACCTCTCACCACCATCTCTCTTGGGTGCAGCCAGCGCCGTGGAGGGGCTTCTGGCAGCACCAGTCCTGCGAGGAGCCACAGGCGCAGCTCGTCAGGTGAGTGGGGAACATGAAGAGCTGGGGGTGCACCCACTGACGTCAGGGCTCCTTTAACTTCCCCCATGCCCGTTTCTCCCTGCAGCTGAAAGCTCCCGGAGCTGTCACTTGGGAGGGAGCTCTGGCAGCAAAGGCAGTGAGCGCCCCGAGCCCGTGCCCTGCAGGTAATGCTGGGGTTGGGCA
>VRYO01002184.1:2348055-2381743 GCA_009812075.1 Sialia sialis | reverse complement strand
GGTTTCTGCATTATATTGTCTAAATAATACAGTAAGGGAAAAAGCTTCAAATTCATTCCTCTGTGCCACAGCTGATAAAATCTGTTTTTGCAGAAATTATACAAACTCCATTTGTATAACCTATAGCAAAACAAACCATTCCTCCCTTCCATCTGTCCCCATGTGTATGAAGCTCATCTACCAAACACTACACCCCAGTCTCTTGTCAGCAAAGGGTTCTTCCCAGAAAAACCCTGACTTGAACTGATAGAATCACCCTTGTGTCTATATTCTGTTTCCATTGATTACAAGAGAGACAAAACTCACGGGGAACTAGTCCAGCTGACCCTTCCCATGGTGTTCTGCTTCATCTGAAGTTCAGTGTCTATGAATACCCATTCTCACAGAATCACAGGCTCAGTTGGATTGGAAAGGATCTTAAACATCACCCACTGCCACCTATCCATGGCAGGGACACCTTCCACTGTCCCAGGGTGCCCCAAGCCTGTCCAACCTGGCCTTGGGCACTGCCAGGGATCCAGGGGCAGCCACAGCTGCTCTGGGCACCCTGTGCCAGGGCCTGCCCACCCTCCCAGGGAACAATTCCTGCCCAAAAATTCCATCCATGCCTGCCCTCTGGCAGTGGGAAGCCATTCCCTGTGTCCTGGCACTCCAGGCTTATGTTCAAAGTCCTTCTCCAGTTCTCCTGGAGCTCCTTTAGGCCCTGGAGGGCGAATTAAAGTCTCCCGGAGCTTTCTCCAGGCTGAACAACCCCAGCTCTCATTGCTGGCCTTGTTCAGCCTGGAGAGAACTATCTTCTTTATAGAGTGAGTTCATCTTAAAATCTTCAGTTTATGTAAGATGTACAAAAACACTTTGAGTGTCAAGGTAAATTCATTTACAAGACAAGGAAATAGAAATAGAAATAGAGTTTGTGTGTAACAAGCACCGTTGAAATGAGTCTTTTGTTCACCAGACATATGCACCAAAGCTGATTCTCCTGGATATCACAGACATCAGCTGCATTCGAGATGTAGCTAAGGAGATCCTGAACTGCTATGGCTGTGTGGATGTGCTGATCAACAATGCAAGTATGAAGGTGAAAGGAGCAGTGCAGAGCATTTCACTGGAACTTGATAAAAAGATAATGGATGCCAACTATTTTGGGCCTATAACATTAACCAAAGGTATTTTAATTTTTTTTTTTTTTTTTTTTGCTGTTACCACTTAAAGCACATGGACAATTAAATGGGTTAATGCTGCAGCTAACTCTGCCTGTAGAATTCAGGTGAAGTCTAGAAGACAATTTCCAGCTGTTGGATTTTGTGATACTTTGGCTTGCAGTGTTGAGACAACCTTCATTGAATTTGTGCTGTTCACATTTCAGCTCTCACTCCTTTTCCCTAAATACACTCAGCTCTTTTATTTATGTGCTCTTTCTTGTATTTCTCTTTTTGCAGCCATTCTTCCTAACATGATCTCAAGAAGAACTGGCCAAATTGTTCTAATTAACAGCATCCAAGGGAAAATAGGAATTCCATTTCGTGCAGCTTGTAAGTTATACATTCAAAAACACATTACATTGTAATGCATAAGCTGTGAGGAGCCCATGACACTCATCATAGGTTATTAAAAGTGCTAATTTGCCTCCAAATTCCATATTACTACAGTATTTGGCTGATGTTTTTGTCAAATCGGAACTCAGCTGGTTAAAATGCTACCTTTGAAATGTAACTGCTGCCTAGGGGACTTCAGAATAGAATGATAAAAAATGTGACAGCAAATTTTAAATATATATATATAAATATATATTGTGCAGTTAAAAGATATCTGGTCTATATTTGTGCATATTGATGGAAACCTTCACAAAGAATAGAGTGTAAATATAAAATATGAGTAGATAAGAGCTACTGCTTTGTGAAGCAATAATGTATTCAGGTGTGGGAGTTTAAAAGACGTAGGAATTGCTTTCTGCTTGGCTTTCCAGAAAATTGTTGAAGTCTTTCATCCAAACCTCCTAAGGAATCAAGGCTGTTCTGAATTATGATGGAAGGTCTTTGAATTAATAAAATACAAAATTAGTGGCCAGAAAATACAGGAGAGATGTAAATAGACATTTTAAACTTGGGACAGATGTAAAAAAACATTTTTAGCTTGACAGAAAGAGTAAGCAATGGGTTCTAAATTAAAGTCTGTGATACCTCAGAATTGTGACTTACACACCCATGAAAGCAAACTACAGTGACATAGACTGTAAGGAAAACAGCAGGAAAAATAAATTAAAACATGTCTTATGTCTTTGGAAATTTCTGCATAAATCTATGCAGAGCCCACATCTAAGAACTACAAACAGGCTGAAAAAGGAAGCAACACATTGATGTGACATCTGGAACACTTCCCATCCAGGATACAGACAATTGTGTCAAGATTCATTGTATGTGTGTAAATCCGTAAGAGGCAGAAGAGCCAACAGAGAGTTTTTACAACGCCCCTACCAATATTTATTTGCATGAAATGAAGCTGCCAGAAGGCGGGCTGTCAGAGTGAATGCATGCAGAAGCATCTCTCTGTTCCCAGAGCCCCCTGCCCTTGCCTAGATGTGCACAGGTTGATTTTCACTCTAAAATGAGTCAAATAAAGGTGGTTGGGCACTTTGCAGCTCTGCTGCACTGAACACACAGCTCTGTTTGCTGGTCAAGTTTCACATTCTATCATCTTATTCATACTGTTCTCTAAAAAGACTAAAAGCAGATAAAAAAGTCTTGACATTTAGTTACTTTAAAATTCACTTTAACATTAAAAGTAGCTCAGATTGCTGCTGCAGGGCAAAGTCCTAATCAGTTTACAAAGCATGAGGAGCCCTGCATTCCAGCAGTGCACATGTATTTCACTGCATTTTATGGATGTGCTACAAACTGCAGAAACAGAAGGTGAGAGGACTCATCTCAGGGACAGTTCCATCCACATCCAAAGACATTTTTGAACTGTAATGATACCAGAATTGTTATTTCCTAACCCAGGATGTGCTGTTTCTGACTGGGCAATGCAGCCACGTGCTGTTTGACATGTCCAAGAGACTGCATGCACAATTATCCTGTACAGATAATTTCTTACTGCTTGTTTTAAATAGGTCATATGATAATTTCACTGGGTGAAATAATTCTTTTGCATTTTTGTTAATCATTCAGTGCTTATTTTCCCAAACATTGGTGCTTAATTATACACCTGCTTCCATGAAACCATATATCTAAACATGCATATTTGTGCTTTTTACTCTTAGATGCTGCTTCCAAGCATGCTGCTGTAGGGTTTTTTGATTGCCTTCGAGCTGAAATGGAAGAATTTGATATTTCTGTCAGCACTGTGAATCCAACCTTCATCTGCTCCTACCATCGCCAGCCAGCACCAGGCAACTGGGAGGCATCTATTTGGAAATGTAAGTTTGGGTGGATGAAGATGAGGCACATAAAGCAGGAGGGAAGCTTTTCCAGGGTAAAAAAATAGAGGAAAAATAAAGGAAATGACAGAAAGGATGAACAGGCATGAAAAGCAAAAAAAAAAGAGATATTGGAGAGGTAATATTGGCCTGGTGAAAGGAGAAGAAATGTGGAATGAGACAATGCTATGTGAGAAAATAAATACATCAGGGCATCAGGAATGGAGGGGGAGGAGAGCTTGAAAGGTCCAAAGGGACAAGTCTACACTCAGATTGCTCCTTTTCTTAGGGACTGGAGGATTTTATGTGAATTATATAAAGATCTTGGCCACAAGCTGCTGAGGAGAATGGATTGGAAGGGATTGGAAGTGCACAGAAATTAAACTGATCTGACTGATTCACTAGTTGTGTATCTTTATAACACCATTCCCTCAGAGCAGCTGCCTGCCTGCCTGTCTGTGTGTCTGCAGCTCTCACTCCTCTCTCCTTTTCAGTCTTTTTCAGGAAGGTGTCCTATGGTGTGCACCCTGTGGAGGTGGCAGAGGAAGTTCTTGCCACAGTGAGCAGGAAGAAGCAGGAGGTGCTCATGGCCAATCCCATCCCCAGAGCAGCAGTTTACATCAGAACATTCTTCCCCGAGCTGTTTTTTGCCATTGTTGCCTCAGGGATTAGGGAAAAGCTGAAGACAGAAGAGGAAAATTGATTTTGTTCAATTATTTTCCTTGCTATTGATCTGAAAAAAAAAAAAAAAAAGGTTTCTGTTTTGAAAGTGGGTGACTTGTGCTGCTTGCCATGGGTGGAATAATGCCACTATCATTGACACACACATTCATCTAGAAAGCTTCTACTCCTCTGGTTTTAGGGATTATGACAATGTGCCATTGGAACCTAACTGCTCTTGCTCATGTAACTTCCAGCTCCAGCTCACTCTCATGCCTCATTCTTCAGCAGAATCACTAAGCATGACAGGAATTCTGAGGGCTAAGGAATGTCTGTCATCCTGCAGGGACATGAACCTTTTGCTGTATCTCTAATTAAACTGCTCTGGCTCCAGGGAACTGGCTCAGGGAGGTTCTCACACTGGGATGAAGGGTCAGTTCACCTGCTGGAGCTCCATCTATTTTCTGCTGTAGCACTGAGGTTTCATTGTAGTGAGTGAACATGTCTTAACTGGGAAGTCAAACAGGCATTTTCAAAATTTCATTTTCAAAATTTTCTTAGGCTTCAGCAAAACTCTACTCCTTCAAACCAATGTGATTTGCTGTGATCTCAGTTGTATTTTTTTCTTTACCTCAGCAACAGCAAAGTCCCCCACATTTCCATAAGAACAAGATGCAGAATGAGCATGATTTCATCAGGAAAGGATCAGGCACCACAGAACATCCCAGCTAAATGTGAATCAACATGGTTTGTGGCTGTCCCATCCCTGTAAATGTCCAAGGCCAGGTTGGATGGGGCTTGGAGCAGCCTGGGATAGTGGAAGGTGTCCCTGCCATGGTTCTTTAAGGTCCCTTCCAACCCAAACCATTCTGTGATTTCTATGATTTCTATCATTGTTCTTCTTTGTTGTAAAACAAATGGATTACACATTAAAATAAGCTGAATAATCCTTCTGCTCCATTTTGCACGTTCTAGAGATCACAGAAATTCTTCACACAATTTCACTTCAAAAAGTGAGCAGTTCAAGGAGCCACAGTAGAAGGCAATGAAAGTGAAAGAGGTAAAGTAACACCTGTATCCTATCAAGAAAGTTTAAAAAAAACAGATGTATTTTTTATCTAGAAAGTAGAGGAAAGTTGTATCTTGATGAATTTCAAAGTTCTAAAATGTTCTGCAGAGAAGGTAGGACTGTTCTGCATTTCTGCTGGAGTAGGACAATGTGCTAAAATTACTGCAAAGGAGATTTACAGGGACAGCATTTTCTGCTAAGAATAGTTAAGCACAAAGGATAAATTGCCACAGAAATTTTCAAATGCCTGTCTTTGGAAGCTTTAAAGAAGAGATTAATGAAACATCTGTAAAAAAGCAATGTAGCTTTAATTTATCTGCCTGGAAGAAAAGAAGGATTAGATAACCTTTTAAATGGGTCACACTTTCCTCTAATTCAGTGGCTTTTTCTCATCTTGAAGATGATGTTTCTCCACTGGTATTTCAGATGCAATTTTTGTTTTCCTCTGGGGAAATCTATTATTTAATCTGAAGTTTTCTATTTCATTCATTGACCTCTGTTTCTCTGTCTTACCTGTGGATGTATGTTGTACATAAAAATATGATGAGAAAAAGCAATATTAAGATGAGTTCAGGATAACAGGAATTGCATCCCAGAGGTGTCTGTTTCTCTCATTAACTTCCAGTGGTAACCAGGACTACTTGAGCCACAGATGTCTGAAATTTACTGAAATGCCATATTCATCAAAAATGATCGGATCTAATGAATCAGAATAAAAATGCTGCTGGTGTTTTTCCTCTGCTTTCCAATCATGTGGTTCCAGGACTTTCTGGGTGTCAAAAGTTAAAATAAAGGCCAGAATATGAAATTGTGGCTTACAAATAGGGATAAGGAATCTTGTATTTCATTAGTTGAATTTATTTACCAGATATCCAGCAGAAAACATACAGCTTTTTGAGTGGCTAGCATGAGAAAAAAAGACAGTTAGAAATTTAGGAATGGATTTGGATGTATTCTTGCTGCAGAATTATTTAAAAAGCCCTTTCCCACCTACAGCACTAAATGCATCCAAACCAATGTAAGAAACAATCCTGAGGAAACAGCGTGGCAGAGACTGTTAGGCTGGGTTAGTAACCTGCAGGCTAAGAAAAAAAGTCATGAAGCACTTGCTTAAATTGGATTTTTCAAAGGACTTGCAGGCATCAACTAAGTATGTTCCCGGATGAGGTGGAAATTCTTCCATGACACCCAGGAACAACATGAGATGGATAAAAATCCATTATATAAAGAGTTAGGGCTGACAAAAAGCAGAAAGTCAGATGGAATCAGGAAGAATTCTTGTATCAGTGGAAGTGTTACAAACATATCCATCACAAAGAAATGTGTGAAACAAGGGGAAAGAATCAAGATTGTGTGTTTTGGTCAAGGGACTGACCAAACTTCAGCTTCTAACAGAGTGGGCACCAAACTCTCTAGCAGCTGCTTTGTTCTGCTGCTGAACTGAAGGTGGCAGTTTCAGAGCACTGTAAAGGATAAAGACAGACTTTTCTAAAGATTAAAGAGGAAATCTTAGTGCTGTCTGCAGCCACCTAGTAGGATGGTACAGGGAGTATTGAGCCAGATTCTTCTCAAATATGCACATCAGAAGAAAAAAAGGGAATTGGACACGAACTGGAACCCATGACATTCTGATTTGATATCAGGAAATAGTTTTTCTACAATTGCAGCACCTGTTGCCAACGAGATCAGGAAATCTCATTTCTTGAATATATTCAATACATACACAAAAACTCTCTTACCACCAATGGTTTTCTTCTGACTTAATGATGCTTCTGTGTTACCAGCTCCACTTTATCATTGGCCATAACCTGACCTGCTTTGGGTCCTGCTGCCATGACAAGCTCAAACTCTATTTATTGCCTGAGTAAAAATATATAGGGATTTTTCCAAACCCCAGAGCTGCTCAGTAGACTGTGTAAGAGCTGTGCCACCAGAGCTCACAGGTGTGTTTCCCAAGGGACTCAAGAACAGGAGTATTCACCCAACATGAAGAAAAGCTGGTGACCAGCAAAGTTCACAGCTCAGTTCCAGGAGGAAGCTCCATGTTCCTGACCTGTGATGATTGCCATCATTTTCACCTCCCCATCTTTAATGTGATTACAGATTCTTCACGTATAAACATAATCAAATTTGGATTCTTTCTGACTCTGTTGCCAGAATGATTCCTGGAGAATTCCATAGGTGAGTTGTGTGCTGTCCACAATCATGGATTTTTCAGATTTCAGTTTGTCTTCTCATGAATCATCCAGATTTCAGTTTGCTTTCTCATTTTAAGTGTTTACACTGAAAGCCTATTCCCTCTATCAGCTTTCCTCTCACATCAAATCCACTGTGTGTGTGGTGAAACTCTTGAACCATAAGCTGAGGTGCACAAATTTTGTAGGAGAGATTTCACCTTTCATAACAGAAAATTATTCAAGCCATGCACCACATGCCTTATTTGCTGCCCTGCTTTTCATGGTTTCTAGATGGGATTTTTTACAGTCTTTTTAATAAAGAATCAGGGTGGAGTGATGCTCTAAAATTCTAACAAACCTCACATACTCTCTATCACCATTAGAGACCTCAAAACCTAGAACTGTGGGGAACCTGTGGCACTGTTATCTGAGCTGAGACACCTGAACCTTCTTTTCCAACACCAAGACTTCCTTGAAACACCCACAGAAATATAATTTCTTTATTAAGAAAAATAAATAATGCTACACATTGATACATTTTATTGATTAACACTGTTTTGTTTGGATCTAGTAATGTAATTTACAGAATGCTTTGAGATCTGGTTCAGCTTTACAGGACTGAAATAGTGGCCAGGTGGCGCAGACTTCTTAATGCCTGTGTGGGGTCATCTGTGGTGTTTTGGAAAGAGTTCACATAAACATTGCAAACTTTCTCTGGAGCTGTGTGGTCAGCAAACCTGTATTGAATCCTAAAGCTCCTTTCCAGCTTTTTTCTTTTGTGCTTGAATTCCAAGATAGTTTTTGTGTATTTGTTAATAGTGGTGACAGCTGCAGCCATACAGCAAGCGAAGGAAGTCCATGCAAGGCTATAAACAAAAAACCCAAAAATTATCAGAAATTAGCAGCACATTTTCATATTCAAGTCCTTCAATTTATTTTTGAAAATACTGCTTATGTGTGATTGTGTTGGTGTGTATCAGGGAAAGAAGAACAGGATAGGTGAGGAAGAAATTCTCCTGGTTAATGACCATTTACAGGCCTGACTTGTAGAGTTGACCTTTACACATTTGTTGCAAGATCTATATTTAACATACTTCCAATTTCTCTATTTGAGATCTATTCAAGCTTTACTCTTCTATTATGCTTAGAGCTTAATATGATAAAAATTTATAAAAAATGAGGAATGCATATAAAGTTAATAGGTGTTGTTATTAAAGTATAAATCTCACAGGGGACACCAAGAAAAATGTGAGTTACCCAAAATTGTTAAAACAGAAGGCACTGTTAGCTGGGTAATAGATAAATTATAATAATATAATAATATAAATAATAAACAGTACGTTCACAGCATTCCTGAGAAAATGCATGGCATGAATGAACAAAGAGGAAAGGACATCAACTCTGCATCAAGTCTGAAATGTTAAAAGTAAATCCCTAAGGAAACGGAACTAAAAAAATTATATTGAAATACAGCTTGTTAAAAATGTGTGAAATTAAAAGCAGCATGTAAAAATATGGCCACATGAGCATGAATTGGAGTTCACAGTGCAGAACTTGCTCATCAGTATCTTTCTAAAGATGGCAAGGTTACAATTATCAAATGAAGTGTGCCTTGGTGGAGAAATCAGTTTGAGAGGTTCCTGTTTATCTCACCTCTCCCTCAGAGCTGTGTGTAACCCCATCCTTGATGATGTGATTCAACAAACTGATTTACATTTTTAAATAAATCCTTCCCCCCCACCACCCACCTTTCTCCCTCCCAGTATTTTTGGCCAGGATTGATCCCCAGAGCAATCAGAAATCAGAAGTGTGGACAGAATTTGAGGACGGTGGACTATGGCACAGTGATGTGAAAGGCTCCCAGAAGCAAGAAGGGGAGAAGCTTAAGCTTAAGTGTTTGCTCCTCACATATTCAAGTCTCAGATAGGGGAGCTGTAGAAGAAAAGACAAACAGCAGCAGCATCCCCTCCTCTCTTGCCCTTAGATGAGGTTTCCATGTGCAGTCAGTTGGAGAGCAGCTAAGGGAGGCTGCAGGTGAAGGTTTGAACAGCAGGGAGGGAGGTGCAGATGCAGCATATCAGAAGAGAGATAACATTGCATGAAAGAGGACATAAAGGAAGAAACCAAGGGAGACCACTGGGAGGAAGGTGGAGGACCCTGTGTGTATGGCTTTTTTTATTTTTAGATTACAGTAAATTCACGCCTATAAGGTGCACTGGATTATAAGGCACACTTCTGGGTTGTCGCCAATTTTCCATACTTTGTCCACATACAAGGTGCACCGGACTATAAGGCACACTTATTCTTTGCAGCAAGGATCTGCGCACAACAAAGTAATGAATTAGTAAAGGAATCACGGGATTTACTGGCAGCTGCTCAATTTGCAAATGTTTTTCATGGATCGGTGCAGCCTTTAAACGCATCCCCAGGCACCCTCCCCGTGCTGTGGGCCCCAGCACTCCCACCCACCCCCAGTGCCGGCTGCCATGGCTCTCACGGCTCGCACTTCTGGGTTGGCAAACTCCCGAACTCTGTCCATATATAAGGTGCACCGGATTAAAAGGTGCACTTGGGTTTTCGATCAAAATTTTAGTCAAACGGGCGCACCTTATAGTCGAAAAATTACTGTACTCTTTCTGAATAAATTCACTAGATCTCCTAAGATATGTACAAAATAACGTGGATGCTACCTAGAGATATTTTCAAAAGTTTGAATTTGGCACTGGTGAGGCCGCAAGCTCGGGTGCTGTGTCCAGCTCTGAGCCCCTCGGTTTAGGAGGGATGTGAAGATGCTGCAGTGTGCCCAGAGAAGGGGGTGAGGGGTCTGGAACACCAGTGCTGTGAGGAGCAGCTGGGGATGTTTATCCTGGAGAAGAGGAGGCTCAGGGCAGACCTCATCATTCCCTACAAGTCCCTGACAGGAGGCTGCAGCCAGAGGGGTCGGGCTCTGCTCCCAGGGAACAGTGACAGGACAGGAGGACACAGCCTTGAGCTGTGCCAGGGCAGGTTCAGGTGGGACATCAGGAAGAAATTGTTCACACAAAGGATGGTTGGGCATTGGGATGGGCTGCCCAGGGAGGTGGGGGAGTCACCATCCCTGGAGGTGTTTGACAAAGCCTGGATGGGGCACTCAGAGCTGTGGTTTAGTTGACAAGTGGTGTTGGGTCACAGGCTGGATCTCAAAGGTCCTCTCCAACCTGGTTAATTCTGTGATTCTGTGAAATCTTTCAGATACAACAATCTGAAGCATACATGTGATAGGAAAATCTGAACCTAAATGACTGAACCTGGAAGAATTTTAAACAACTTCGGCAAGACCATTGTCCTGGGAGATGAGTATGCTAAACCTGGGTTTGATGTGTTTGGAGAAGAACCTCTGCTTCATGCAGGGCAGTTGGACCTCTCTGTACTGTCTTAGGGATGGCAAATACAAATCTTGCACACTTCTACATCCTGGGCAATAATTTCAGACAAGATTTACAAAAATGACACCCGGGTACTGAACTGCATCCTCAGAAGTGAAATAGGGTAAAGGCATTGCTTCTAAATTAGATATAATTATTTGAACAGAGGGTGAAGTGACCGAAATGTAATGCAAGAACCAAA
This sequence comes from Sialia sialis, assembly GCA_009812075.1. Lineage (NCBI taxonomy): Eukaryota > Metazoa > Chordata > Aves > Passeriformes > Turdidae > Sialia > Sialia sialis. Next base: position 2,370,816 of record VRYO01002184.1, on the reverse strand, counting down.
TATAAACCAGTTAGTACCCATAGGACCAGCCATAATCCCAAGTGTGAGGTCTCCAGTCTTCAGGACCAAGATTTACAGTCATCTGAAATACAGTTGTGTACATCATGTGAGCAACCATGCCCAGAAGACCTAAAAAATACAATGTTATAATAGCATTAGAAAATGTAAATTGAGGACATTCTTCTTTGTAGTTATCCCTTGAACTCCTGCAGAATATTTTATGAACCATCTGAATTCCACAAAGCACTCAAAAACATTGGAAATTACCACTTAAGTGTATTTAATGTGTTGTGTGTTTGCCACTTGTACACTTGGTTCTCATCTCTGAAAACTTCTTAGCAGTGAAATCCTGAGTTATTACAGCCAAGTGTTGCTTTGCACAGGACACATTGCTCCCAGTTTCAGAAACACTGAGTGGAAAGATTTTCAAACCCTCTGCTGTAAATTTATCAGATTTATCAGTTATGAGGCTGGATTAAAAAGTGGACACACACTAGAAAGTACTGCAAATCTAAGCTATGGAAGAGGCTGATATTGGATAATTTAATTTTAATTACTCAGATAAAATCAAGAGTATGCTTGTACAAGAAATCACATCTTCATTACAGATTCGGGCAACTAGGTTTGGTTTAAACCTACAAGTGATTCATACATAAATTTAACAGATAGGACAAATATTCTTCCCTTTTTCAGTATTTCAATAAATTTTACTCGTGGAAGTAAACAGAATGTCCAGGATAAACTTGCTGCTTAATACTTTGGCCCAAACCAAAAATAATATTAATAAAGGAGAATATTCATGATTATTGGGAGAGGAGAAGGCTGCTAATAGTTGGCAAAATTGCCTGAGGAGTTAAATAAAGCTCCCATCTCTTTCTTTGAAAACAGACATGAGAGTGGATCATGAGGATTGGTCAGATACAGGAGAAATTCTGAGCAATTAATGGAACTGGTGATAGAGATTTTTAAGTGCTTGGACATCTTTCAGGGCAGTTATTAAGAAGAAAGGAGATAATCCAGTCACAGGAAAGGCTGGGATTGCACTCTGGGCTACAGAAAGCCATTTTCTCATGAGTAAAAGTTAACTGCAAAGAAAAAAGAATTATCTGCTCTATTTCTTCCCCATTTTCGTGATCAGATCTTGAATGAGCTTCATTTATTTACCCCAAAAAAGAGATTGGTGAATTAACTAAATCTGTGATTTTGTTTGAGAGGAAAAAGTATAACAAAAAAACCTTTCATTCATAAGAAAAGGCAAAAATGCATGAACATTAAATCCAAAAACATTAGGATCAGGATAAAAGCTAAATATTTTGATGGAGAAATGTAACCTTGAGATTAACTTTTTTGCCATCTGCCAGCTGTCTGACTTGCAATTAAATGTCATAAAAGATATGCTATCACCAAGTAAAAAATCACTCTGAACTCTGAACAGTCCTGGGCATGTGAAGCAGAGTGGCATGTGCTCCACAAGAAATTCTAGTGAATAAATTTACTGTAATTGCTTACTGCAACATTCCTCAGTAAAAATTCTGTAATAGAGATTAAATCTTTCAGGAGCCTTCAGAAATCTCTGCTCCACCCTCCTCCTGCCCAACAGACTATAAACAGACAATTCAGACCAGATTGCTCAGACTGGACTAGGGGGAGTTCTTCCAAATTGAATTTGCTAAAATCCTAAGATTAAATAGCACTGGATTATGAAACAACATGCAGAAAATGGAAGGAAATTTTAATTACAATTCTCTATTAGCAATTACCCAATTCTACTCCCTCTTAAAAATGCTATTTGAGTTTGACTATCCTTCATAGTCAGCATGTTGGAAATAAAAAATTAAGTTACTTAGAAGATAATGTTACTTTTTAGTCTTTGGCAACCAACCCAACAATTAAATGAAAAATTATCAAATTAAAACAGTGAAGATAGAGACAGCAAAAGCCACAAATATAAAATTCAAAATAGACCACATTATGAAATAATTGATTGAAAAGAATATTTTCCCATAAAGCTTTGCTTCACTTTGTACTGTTAGCCTCTCAGTAGGTATTGTAGGAGTTTTGGAGCTTGGACACTGTTATTAAATTTCAGATGGAGGACTGTTCTGGGTGTGATTAATGGAGATGCTGAACTGTACCTGCCAACACGGTGACCACTGCAGAGAAGGCGTTGATCTTCAGCCCATCGATGACAGAGCTGTAGTAGCACATCTCCACTGCCATGAGAATGTTCCCAGTCAGGAGCAGAAGGACGTAGAGAAGCTCTGCCACAATAGACAGCCACAAAACCCCTGGAAACCAAACCAACAGCACTGACATTATCAGCAAGCATTTCCTATTTCCATTTCCTTCTCCATTTGTGTCGTTCACACAAAGTTACACAGAAGCACAAAGGCTGTGAGGATGTTGGGATAATGAGAACATCTGTGGAAGACTCCAGGGCCAGTGGACACCCAAAACTGCAATTCTTGGAAAAGCAGTAGCCTGTTCCTGTTACACACTTAGAAGCTCACAGTGCGAGTGGAACAGTGTGGTTTATACTCAGTAGCTACCCTAAAATCACCATGAACCAAAGTTGATACCAAAAGAACCAAAGTTAATAGAAAAAGAACCAAAGTGAATACAAAAAGAACCAACGTGAATGTAGACAGAACCAAAGTGAACACCAAAGGAACCCAAGTGAATACAAAAAGAACCAAAGTTAGTATAAAAAGAACCAAAGTTAATATAAAAAGAACAAAAGTGAATGCAAAAAGAACCCAAGTGAATGCAAAAAGAAGAACTGTTGATGGTTGTGAGTGCAGAGGAGCACGCTGGAGCAGCAGACCCAGCTGACAACCTGGGGCCATGCACACATCTACCCTGCCTGGGGTCCTGGTCACTCAATAAAATCTTCCCACAGGCTCGACTTCCAACCAAACAGGATCTTGATTTTTTGGACAGAGAAGCCTTCATGAGCCCAGACAGCCTCCAGGTTTTGCTGAGATTCATTTCTCAGCTATCTGCTAATTCCTCTCCTTTTGGAGATCTGGTAATTACATCTTATGCAAGAAGTTAATCCTCCCATTGAAGTCTCTCAGCCTGCTGTTGGACCTGTAGCGTGCTGATGTCCCACAGCCAGGAGCAGGAGGCCTTCTGGTGGCCAAATTCACAGTAGCAAGATCTGGCAAATGATCTTCCCCAAACTTTCTGAAAAACATCTGTTCTGAGACACCTGGTTGTAGATTGGAGCAGTGATTTCACGTGAGGACACACACAAAGAATCATAACTTAAAAATCGAAACCCTGCTGAGACACATCCATGTTTAGCGGCCACCCCCTGGGGCAGGAGGCAACGTTTGTGTGGTGTAAAATCCCAAATGCTGGCCTTGACAATGTCTGTGGGACTTGTCAGGCTCGTGGGCCATTTGGACATGAAATTCTTGAGCCAGGCTCTGTGTGGGTGTTCCTGGACATGGTTTGTTTCTCCAGGAAATCTGTCTCAGTAAAAAAAATTGTGATTTTCATTAGATTCCAGATGTTGCATTGCCCAACAGTTCTGGCTGCTCCGGCTGTGAGAGTTTGCATGTTAACATTTCTGCTCAGTGAGCTGTTCTGAGAAATGCACTGAGCAGCAGTGATCACCCCCGTGTGAGACCAGGGCTGAGGAACTGGGGAGGGCTGAGCCTGCTGCACCCCGAGTTTGGATCACACAGCAACCACAGGCACGTGCAGAACACAAACCTGTGTTTGCTCATGCAGACTGGGAGAGATTTCTGGTTTTGAGTTCCTAGCTGCTTCTTGGCTGTCTCCATCTGGTCTGCCAGTGCTGTGACATTTGCTGGTGCTGCTCGGAGTTGGTTTCAGCTCTTTCAGCAGCTTTCCTTGCACATCCAGGATAATGCTCCAGTCCCAGTATGCTGGAAAGATGAGTTTTGTTTTTTTTTTTCTGGATCAGCCACTTTTGAAGTGATTGGTCTAATCAGATCAGTGATGGACTGATGCTTTCATTCTGGGGATCAGGCACAAGGAAAGTATTTCCATTCATAAACAGCAAAGCACACAGGAATGTTTCATAAGAATGTGAGTCCTTCTTTGAAAGAAGAGAATGGGAATGGCTCCTCACAGCTCTGAGCAAGGCACAGGGAGGGGATTCAGGTTCCACCAAGGCTGATTTGGTGCACAGCACATCTCCCTCAATCCTCTCAGCACACAAACCTCCTGGGTGGATGTCCATACTCTGCCACTGAATTCCTGGCTGCAAATATGGAGCTATGAGGACAGAGGGGGCAAAAATACACAATTTTATACAAATTTTGACTTCCAGTATCCATACTGGAATTTCAAAAGCCATTCATATTCAAGTGATGTGTCTTCAGAAAGATATTGATTGATATTGTAAGTCACATGACCTTCATTTTGAAGATGGAAAATTAAATAAAGGACAAAAAAAACTCACTGAGATTAAAGCAAGCATTTTATAAATTAATTAATTTAATTTAATGCAGAATACTTGTATTGGTGAGTGTGATCAGGAGAGTTTTGACTACAGACAAAAAATATGCATATCTACCTCGATCAGAAGCTGGAGTCAGACTGATAAAGCTTCTGCATTTCTCACCTAAAAAACATAAATTAAATCAAATTCAGGATTATTTTGTATTCTGTAATGATCTAAAGAAATAGATTAATAGGAAAAAGAAAATGCAAAATCTACCCTGTAAACAGAAAGTGAGATGATGAGGAGAAGCTGTTTGCAATGTACACAGAGACCCTGGTTTATCAACCTTCTGAGGCTTAACTGGAGAGTCCTCACAGATTATTGCAAGGTAGAACCAGAGCCTGGAAGACTCAGAGGAAGGCTGTGAATTGATTTCCATGAGCTGTGAATGCCAGGAGAGGAAAATTCCTTGGCAGAGCTGGCAGGCTGGGTGCAATCCTCCTGCTCTCCTTACAGCAGCGAGGCTGCTGCTCACACAAATTCCCTCTAAGCTCCATTCCAATTGCTTCCTGTAAGCTTTGATTTTTCAAACCCATATGACCTCCTGGCCCCCACACAGATGCTGTGAACAAAGCTCTTGGAATTAATTCTGCTCTCATCTGAATATGCTGGGTGTTTTTTTCCAGCTCCTAACTGCACCAAGTGGGAAAACATGAGCTTCCACACATGAATTTCCAGAGCAGATGCTCAAATTACACAACTCTGGTACCCACAGTGTGGATAAAAGGTGTCTTTTGGACTGGTGGTTGGCTCTGATCTCTGACATTTGCCCCTTAAAACGGCACAACTTACAAGAACTTCTGCTAGAAATGGATCTTCAGGGCAGGTGACTGTGAAAATATTTGCTTTTATAGCACAGGTGACAGCTGCTTTGATTTCTCTGAAGTTCTGTTGTAGCTGTTGCTTGTAAAGTGATCAGGGCAACAAAGGGAGAAACAATGTTGATCTGGTTTTACAATAAATGTTTGAATTCTTGAACTAGCAATTCCTTTATACAAAAATCCAAAATTACCTAGAAAGTTTCTGTAATGGCAAGCTGATTTAATTCTAATAATATTTATATATTCAAAGTGTGATCCAATTAAATGCCACCCCTTATGGCTGGTCAGTCTCCATGTCATGTTTTAGAAGGATGAAAAGAATCCTCTTCTGCTTTGATTTATGCAAGTTGAGATCACAGTAAGAAAGTAGAAACACTTGTGCTCAAGAAGAAACCCAGGAACTAATTTAGATCCTACAGATATATTAGTGTAAATGATTTTAAAAAATCAGTTTGCATTTTTTATGTTGTCATAGGGGATCAGAAGGAATAATTTAAAACAAGTATGTTCACTTTTGACTAACGGAATAAAACCACTGGAAAAATGAAACTCATTCTGCTAAAGTAATTTAACTCGCAGTTATGGTGAGTAGATAAAAAACAAATAATCTTCATCAGTGTCACAACTGCCAGCTAAATCAAAACCTGACCTGTCATGCTAAGGATATTTGCAGAATTTATTAGGAATTTCCTAGGAGTTAACTGGACATTACCCACTAATGTCCCCTTTGCCAGAGAAGAGCAACTTTTAAGGATACAAACACCATAAACACATAGGAAATAATGAAGCAGATGGGAAGGACACACCAAGTAAGCAGGAAGAATCATGACCACTTTATGAATCCAATTCCCATGAGGTTACTCACCATCTTCATTTATCATTTCTTCACAGGAGTACCAGATGCCAGCATGAAACTTTTTCTCCACGAACTTGTCATCGCCTGTCTCCCAGATGTACTGCACAGCCTGGCTGCTGTTGCCATCGGGGCTGTTGAAGCGGATGCACAGATCCCCTTTGCTGTCTCCTTTACAGAAAGGTTTGGCAACTTTCCTGGTGCCTTCACACCAGTAGCTGCTGCTGAATGCTGTGATGGAGAAGACTAAAGAGAGGAAACTCAGAGAAAATGCTGCTGAGGCTCTGTGCCGCCCGTCTGCCTCTGGGATTGAGGCTGGCATCTTCCAGAGCTGCACCAGCAGTTATTCTAGAATTAGTCTAGAAACTCCCTCTTGCAAATTCATGCATCTGTCTGCCTGCTGAGACACCTGCCTGCATCCCCCATCCCATTCTCCATCCCTCTCAGAAAATTGTGCTGGCTTAGGAGTTTAAGACAGACAGCAGAGATCTGGGCATGACCAGAAATCATGTGGCAGGGGAGATTAGGAATAAAGGACAGTGTTGCTTGGCAGCAATGCATTGTGAAAGAAATATGAGGAAGAGTGACAAGAAATGATAGTTTGCCCCATGAGTCACACACAGAACACAGAAGCATTGGAAGTACCCCAGTGTGCAATCATTAAAGTTTTGTTTATACAAATAAACATGCCTTTTTGCCCTGATCAGAGGTGGAATTACTGATGGAATCTATCTCTTAGCTAAGGAATAAACAAATCTCACGGTTCCAAACGTAACACTGAACACTGTTTAAATTGAATACAGGTGTGACTCTAACTATAAAAATCTCGTAAGGAGCTGAAAGTGGTTGGCCGGCTACAGCATTTCACAGCATGCACACTGGAAAGGTGACTGCCAATGTTCAGAGTTCCTCCAGTGACAAATAAATGTGATAAATTCCCTGACTTTGCTCTTGATGGTTTCCTGTCCAGTCTGCCTCCATGAACACACAACACAAGTGAGGTGAAACATTAAAAAGAATGCTGAATTATCCTTATTTTATATGTGCATCTTCTCACTCTGTGAAATAGCATTTCATTTTCCTTCATCTGGGAAACACTTCCCTCCTTGACATGTTATATATGTTGTTTTTTCTGCCTGTTTGGTGATGCAAGTAAGTAATGAAAAGAACCAAAAGGAGCTGGGGTGTTAGTAAATAATCCACTGCTTCATTTTACAACTGTAAAATTAAAACATGTGCCCTGGAGAGTGGTTCCACAGGGCAGACACTGAAGTCACAGATGTGTCTCCTAATGAAATTTATTTGGATTTTCAAGACAACTCTCTACCCAAAGATGTCAGATGAGTCCCAGGAGGAAACTCAAGGATAACAGAATAATTCCCTGCTTTAGGTGGTTGTGAAGAGCTCAGCTTACAGAGCTGGCCAGCAACAGAGTGCAAGACTGAGCAGGTCTGGTCTGCAAAAGCAGAGCAAATCTCACAACCCAAAAACCAGATGTAGCTCGAGCCAGGAGTTATTTTTTCTACATCTTTGTCTCATTTTCTTTGTCTCATCTTTGTGCATTTTTACAAGAGTGTGGCACTTGTGAGAACAGGGAGCAAGTGTGAGAGCAGGAGGAACAGGAGGGAGGAAAGGAGGGGAATCCTGAGGATTAAACTTCTCTGTGCTCCTATTCCTGTGAGTAATCTGCATATGGCTGCAATTCAATATATTTTGAGGCCTGGGAGACCACTGATACCTTCTGGATGACAACTGCAGTCTGAGATGTTTCACAGAGACAGTGTTTTGCTCGTGCCTTAGCAATGCTGGCAACACAACTTCCAAATCAATTTTTCATGCAAGAATGCTCCGTTTAATCGGAGAAATGGATTGCATGAGTAGTTATTGGTTACTTCTGTCTAAACTGTGAAAAAAGAAAGAAACTAAGGGAGGAGCAAATCAATTTTCTGAACCTTCCTTCATGCAAAGTGTTACATGGAATGAAGTTGTGTAAACCAAATATGTGCTGGTAACACCAAGACAGCCACGATTTCACACTTCAAGAAGCTTTGAAGAAAACACCAAAAATCACAAGAATTGTAGTAAAACTTAACTGCTAGCAGCATCACTTTTTTCACACTTGTAAGTAAGAGATTCTCCCTGATCCTGTCCTGGCTGTGCACATTTGACAAAATGTGGTGAAAAAGCGTAAAATCAACTTTTACTGAGCTGCTTTCTGACAGACACTGGGAGATATCTGCTGCCCACACAAAGTTTTTTGTGTTCTGAGGTGTCTTTTATTGGTTTCATGAGGTGTGCATAAATACAGATCTGTGTGGTTTTGTGGAACTGGATTGCATTCTGGAAAAATCACTGGCAAGATTCCTGTGGAGCTTAAAGGAACAGGATCAGCCCTTTAATGTTTTAATAGTTTTCTGACTTCTTATTGGCTAATGGACAAGCTACAGTAAGCAGAGTTGCTGTGAAGTTTAGACTAAGCTCTCTCTTCCTTTAATCACAAAAACCAAGTTGGAGTCTAGCAAGGCTAAACACTTCAGGAGATTTCCTCACTTATTTGGAAAGAAGATTCACAGAACAGTGGCATTCATAAAAGAAGACATTTTATTTTTTTTTAATTCTTTTTTATTTCTTTTATTTTTTTTTACTATAATTGATCCATAAAGTGAATTAGCAGCATATTGGGAACACAAATATTTGGATGGGCATGGTGACACTTTTTGCCCTCTGTTCCAGCATGGCACTCTGGGCCAGGACCCCTCCAACATCTGCCAGCTCCCTCCTGATGCTGTTTCTGGTGAAACAGGTAAGCGATTCAATCATTAACCATGGACAAAAGGGAATTCCTAGCACGTAGCATTTTAATTGTCACAAGCAGCATGATTGTATCAAAAATCCTTCCAACGTAACAATTTATTTTTATTACTAATTAGTCATGAGAAACAGCGCCGCAAAGCTTTGGAGTTTTATATTAGAAATCTCTCTGACTGGACATTTATTACAAATTAATTCTATTACTCCTCATTCATACAGTGAATAAATTACATTTACAACCATTTGCACAATCACTTTTCATACAGGTATTGATCAGTATGGAATTATATTTGTTTTTCAGTTTTCCTACCAGATAAAAATACTATTATGAATCACATTTATTTTTTACTGTCTTTTCTCTGTTCTAAACCCAGCTTTGATTTGTTTCTGGCACTACTCTTTAGCCTCTGAGTTGTGAGCATTGAATTTCCAGCTTGTGAAATCTGTAAAGTCATTCTGCACCTCATCTTCATACCGAAAGCAAATAAATCTGTGTGAGATTTCTGCCTTTATTTCTTGCAAAGTTCCACTAAAATAATTTATTTTTATTTTTTTCCCTAAATCTTTACAAAATTCTAAATGCTTACTTCTTACTTCTTATAACTTGGAAGGGCTTTAAGTATTTAATGAGGAAATATCTCAGTGTAATTCACTTAAAGGAAATTTTCACGTATGTTTTCAGTGATTCTTATTCATTTATTAATATCAATCTTGATTTCAATAATTTTTTTAAACAATTATGATATTTGGTAATTTTTAATTTAGCTGGATACAATTCATGCATATATTTAGGGTAAAATTCTATGAAGTCTATGGGCATCAGGACAATAAACTGAAATCAAAAGGTATTTCTAGCCATTTAATCTCCATTTTCTTGGGTTTCTAAGAAAGTGGATTTGCAGCTGTATGTGCTGTAGAGCCCATAGCTGTGTTTCTAACATTTTTATAAAAAAAACCCTATCAGGAGACAAATATATATATATATATATTTTTTTTTTTTAAATATTTCTAATATTTCTGTATAATTCAAATCTGGAGCTTCTCTGCTTAGAACTTTTGTTTATAGAAATGAAACAACTCTCAGATTTGTGAGACACCTCAGACAAAGCATTAATTCCATCAATGCTGACAGAAAATCTCCCAAATACTTCTGTGAGATCAGAACTTTGCTGGACTAATCACAGTGAATTAATTTGTCATAGTGGTTCATGCAACTTGTTTAAAGAAATATGTGCTGTATTTCTTTCTATTTTACTTCAAAAGAAAGAAACACTGCAAGGAATAACAGCCATAAATCACTATATCCGTATTTTCTAGCAAAAACCTCTATAGATAGGAAAAATATCCATCAGACTGAAGGAATGAATAAATATTTTTCAGCTTTTATTTTTAGTTTATGCCTAAATTGAAGGGGCTTTTTTCTGTCCATAAGAGCATAGGCTGAATAAACAGAACCATTTTATTTCACTGCTAGCTTAGTATAAAATCTTAAAAGGGAGAAATTCTGACTGTACTGTGCTCAGTTATGAAAAACTTAAATTTAAACTGGTCTGCAACCAAATATAATCCATTTCCTAGATGAAAGCTTCAGGCAGCATTTTTTTCTGCATCCAACAAATTTCTAAAGAGTGGTGTCTTGGTGCAATCTCAATAAATGGCCAGACATTTGCAGAGAATTTTGATTGAATTTCCTCATGGGTGAACTTCAGTGCAAGCAGGGGCCAGGCTGGCGGGTGAGGCAGCTCCTTTTTTACCAAAATAAAATTAAAATAAGCTGAAATGATGTCCAGTGTAGGGCAAAAGATCCTTTTGGACTTTCTGAGCTTCTGTCTTGGACACCGGAGTTGAATTTTCCCATCAGAAGTCCTGTTTAAATGCAGCAGATCCACAGCTGTGTGATTCCCCTGCCTGAGATGATGGGAAATGTCCCTGCAAGTTTGTGTTTCTGCCATGGAACTTGCACTGTACCTCACCCCAAACTGTGATCACAATGGGACTTTTGTAGGGTTTGTAATCACAGCCTGTGCCAGAGGAGTTTGTTGGGTGTCAGGGCAGCCCCAGGGAGCACAGCCCATCCCTGGCAGTGTCCCAGGATGGGTCTGGGAAAGTGGGAGGTGTCCCTGCCATGGCAGGGCACTGGACAAGATCTTACTTGTCCTCAAGGTCCCTTCCAACCCAAACCTTTGTGTAATTCTGTTGTTCTGTGACTTGGCTTTCTGCAACAGGACAAAACCAGAAAAAGCCTCAGCAGTGATTTCTGTGCCCCTCATGCTGCCCAACTGGACACCACCCTCCCCCTGAGAGACCCTGAGACCCTTTTCACTCACACACACAGAGAACATTGAAGTGTCTCACCTCCTTCATTTCCCCTTCTCTCTAAATAAGAGCCTCATTCCCAGTCTCTTTGGTTTGCCTTCCAGTGGCAGCTTAGAGGTATCCTGCAAAAATCCTCATTTTAGAGGTACAGTAATTTCACGTTTATAAGCCACACCTTTTTCATTGAAGAATCCAGCCTACCCCAGTAGTGCAGCTTATATTCAGGTGCGGCTTATCTATGGACAAATCCCAGTGAAATGCCAACTTGGAAATGAGAGCCGGCCGGGGAGGGCGCCTGGGGCTGCCTTTAAAGGCTTCGCTGGTCTATGAAAACTGTTTGCAACTTGAGCACCTGACACCAAACCCTGCACTGTTGCAATTCTGTTACTAATTTGTTACTTTGTTACACATGGATCCTCGCTTTTAAAAAAAAAAAAAAAAAAAAAAAGTGCGGCTTTTATTCAGGTGCGGCTTATATATGGACAAATCCTGTGGTCTACCTGGCTACCGGGAGGTGTGGCTTATATTCAGGTGTGCTTATAATTGTGAAATTACTGTATCCTGCAAAAATCCTCATTTTAGAGGTATCCTGCAAAATCCTTTCCTGTGACCCAGTCCCAAGGGGAATGGCATGAAGCTGGCTCAGGGCTGGATACAGGGAAAGGTTTTCCCCCAGAGCACTGCCCAGGCTCCCCAGGCAATGGGCACAGCCTGGGGCTGCCAGTGTTCCAGGAGAGCTTGGACAAAGCTCCCAGGGACAGGGTGGCATTTTGGGGTGTCTGGGCAGGGCCAGGAGCTGGACTGGGTGATCCTCGTGGATCCATTCCATCCTGGGACATTCTGTGATTCCCACAGCACAGTAAATAACTCTAAAAATGCAGTTCATTCAGAAAAGCCTTAGCAGGCTGGCCCACTGCAGAACAGACTGAAATCTTCTCCCTGGGGCACCTGCATCAAAGCCTTTCACACCAAGAAGAAACAAAAGCTGATTTTCCTCATTCCCAGGCACTGCCAGCATTCCTCAGCCTTTCTCTACATTGATGTCCTTTCCCAGGGTGGAGACCCCTGCACATTCAATAGTCACGTACAAAGCAAGTTTGCTTTTTTCAGCCTATTTTTGTTGGTAGTGCCTCTGAAAATACCTGATGCTCAATTCACAAGTTGCTGCCATTCAAGCCATCATGGTTTCCTGTTGAATATCTGTTTATTATTTTTTTGAAAATATAAACTAAAGGGGATTTCTTAGTCTTTTAGATCAACCTTTAAGGACATTTGGGGCAGCCACAGCTACTCTGTGAAATATTTCGTTCTGATTATCAATTTAAATTTTTTAATATGTCCTTCTAACTATGCTTGCAATTAATTTTTCAGGTCAGCTCACAGCTCTTAACTTTTTTTTTTTATGTCAGCTGAAGCTCTGATTCTGTGTAGACCCGATTCTTTTAATCAGAAAGCTTTATGATATGATACAGATTTATCTCACAAGTATTGACATCAAGTGATCAGGTATTGGCTATGTGACCAAAACAAATTTATCTCACAAGTACTGCCATCAATAGTGACCAGGTGCTGGCTATGTGCCTGCAGATATGAGGAGATGGACAATTCCATCAGCAAGTGATGGGGAACTGTCATTTAGCTCCTCACTCTTGTTGAGTGAACTTCTCCATGAGTGTGTATGGACCTCATCTCCAGGAATGGAGCCAAAGCAGCTGCCTGGCAGCCTCTGTGAAGTTTCCTTTGGATTTCCTTGCCTGTTCTGATGCCTTAACTTTCAGCTTTCATATTTCCAGACTCTGCACTGCACTGGTGTGTGACTCTGAACTTCACACAAAGTGTCAGCAAGTTCTCCTCCCAGCTCAGGCACACAAAACAATCCTTTCCCAGCCCAGAACCAAGGACACCGCTGCAGCTTCAGCCCCAAAAAGTGCAAACAGCAGCCAATTGAGGAGAGGATCTGGGAGGCTGGGAGTGCAGAAGCTGCAGCTGGAATTGGACAATGAAGGCCAAGCTGGAAATGGCCCCAAAGTGATGCAAGTGTGAGAAGTGGTGACTCGGATCCACCTTGGCTCCATCTTGGCTGGAGCCAGGGCCGGGCTCTTGCAGTGCCCAAGGTGAATCCTTGGAAGGGCTTGGAATAAATCCCTGCTTGATTCCTTCAGCTCTGCCCAGCCTATGTCCCAGGTAGCCTCTCCAGGCTGCAGTTCAATGCATTTGTTTATCACAAACTGGAGTGCTCTTCCTTCACCAAGCAGTCCTGTTAAAAATGCGTCATCCCCAATCTCTGCCTCTCCAAGCGAGGTTCACTGACCCCTGGGTGCCTGAAGAATCTCCCCTGGCTCCCAGCATTTTGAGGCCCACATGAGGGAAATGTCAAGATGCTTTTTTATTTTGGAAACATGCATTCCTTTCTCATGGCTGCTGTAAATATTCTCTCCTTATCTTGCGAGCCCATCCATGGAAGAATGATTATCGTCCTTCTACTCTCTCAAGCTTAAAGTGGGTGTCTGAAGTTAGCTAAGAGCAGAGTATTGAGCAGGCAACATTTTACCCAGCAAAACCATGCATGGAATAGTGATCCTGCATAAGAGCTAACTCCTCAGAACACTGCTCTTGTTTTGAAAGTAAATAAATATGATTTTCTTCATTAAAATAAAAATGAACCATAGGTTTAAAGGAACAAAGGTGAAGTTCCATATGTTGTTCTGTTAAATATCTCAGCCCTTGGCACATCACCATGTTCAGTCAACATCAGGACAATGTTAAGGCAATTTCAAAGAAAGTGTATAGTCCAGACAGAAAGAAATTGACTTTTCCTGAAGAACTGAAAGGTATCTTCTAGTAAGAAGATTGTTTAGAAAAATTATATTTTGTTAGCACTCCAAAATTAGAATCTGTAACGTTTTCAACCAGAAATGAATTTTTCATTTTTGGTGACTTCTAGCAATAATCTTTGTCTGTGGCCTCTCAGCCCTGGTTTCAGGAGAGCAGGGGTTTATTGCACAGGGATGGGGTTCTTTTCTATGGATAAATAATGATCCAGTCCTCATGGAACACTGAGCTGTAAGCAACATCTCCCTTAATCCTTTCTGAACTGCTTTGCGGCTAATAAGGCATTTCTTCACCCAAATTACCAAGTGGTTTTCCATTTAATTCTTCTGGGTTTTAGCCATTGCTTTCCTAAAGAGTAATTATCAGCCAGGACTCTCTTAAAGACCTCTGCAGTCAGTGTTGTATGATAAAGACGTGTCTGTCATTTTATTATCTGGGAAATCTAGAGGGGGAAGCCTCTTCTCACCTATGGACACAAGAAGAGAGCAAAAAAGTGCCCTATTGAGGCAAAATAGGCAACACAGTGTGAACGGGCAAGTAAAGCTAAAATTTACAAAAGTTTCTCAAAAAAAAAAAGGGAGAAAAGAGGAATGGAAAGGTGTGTATGGCACAGTTGCACCTGCAGGTAAAATAAGTGGTCTGTGAAGTGGGCAGGAGTACAGGGGAAAGGTGTTAGTAGCTAAATAGCATTGTTATTTATTACTGTTTAATGAAATGTTGTTTGCTGTACTACTCAACCAGGAATGCATGATTATCTTTAAAAATATTCTAAAATCAAAAAGCCCTTTAGGCCTTTTTTACCTAGTAATCCTCTCCTCTCCTCTCCTCTCCTCTCCTCTCCTCTCCTCTCCTCTCCTCTCCTCTCCTCTCCTCTCCTCTCCTCTCCTCTCCTCTCCTCTCCTCTCCTCTCCTCTCCTCTCCTCTCCTCTCCTCTCCTCTCCTCTCTGTGCTCAGCCCAGAATTTCCTATAATGGAAAGAAACTTGTAATTAAGGATTAAAAGGTGCTAATTGATTTTTCTCCTGTGTAGTATTTTCACTCCCAGGCCAAAGGTTCTCTGCTGGAAAAAACCACTAGTGGCTGGAATAAATACAAACAGGAATGCTTGAAAATGCTGCAGGAATCATCTGTAGATAGTGGTAAGGAATTAAGCAATGAAGAAATTGATTAACACTGACAAATATACAAATATTGTCTTGCTGTATGTCTGTTCCTAAACTCTATATGTAGAACAATTCACCTGACACAAATATTAGCCTAAAATCCCTTGTTTATTCTCCTGTCTCTGTGGTTTTGGATGCTCAGATGAGCAGCAGCACACCTATAGTGCCTCCCTCCTTTGATGGGTGCTCAAGGTTTTCTGTTTGCCAAAAGAGGACTTCCTAATCTGCCATTATTTCACCCCTAAATGTGTAAACTCTGCTCAGCAAGGAGTCTGACTTCAGGAAAGGATGGCACAGGTTTGGTTTGAGCACTTGGAGAGAAGTCCAAGGTGTGGCTAGAAGAGAGATGGCTGCTGTTCACCCAGGAAAGGGACAATCTGAGTTCTCTGATTTGGACTCACTGGCTATAGGCAGGCACTGAAAGCACCCTCACCAAATGTGTTGGTGATTCCAAACTGGGATGGGTCAGAAGTTGGAGCCATTTGTGGAAATTAAGGAAGGGGAAAACACAGAAAACCAGGGCACAGAAGCTTCCATAAGTTACTATGTGACTACGGCCAAGGAGGCAAGAAAAGTGATGAGGTCTGCAGAGGGGACTAAAGATTTTATGGAAAGCAGGAGAGCAAAGCATACACCAGCTCAGCCAGTCCACCTGCAGGATGGCTTACAAGTGATGCTGAGGGGAAGAGAGGAGCAGGAGAGAGCAGCTAGTGAACACCTGGTGTGCAGAAAACATTAGCATGATGCAAAAGAAGATTGTATTTTGCCAGAAAAGCAGGGAATGGTGGCTTTGGTGTCAATTAGAACTAAGCCAGGTGATCCAGCAAGATATTAGAGGGCAGTAGTTTGTAGTGGGTAATCAAGAGAACTGCAGGGCCTCAGGACTTCAGCTTTCATGAAATTGAAAAAAAAAAAGGTATTTTTCTCCTGGCAGCCTCCCCAGTCCACTTGAACAAACAGAAATCGGGGAAATGAGCAATAAGAATGCAGCTATAAATGTTAACAGCTACACAGATCATAGCACACATGCTTAGCCTGAAAGGTACAGCAGAATATATGAGAATGCCCATCCTGTGCTCTGTATTTTAGCAGCAGCACCCCAAAAAGATGCTGGTGAGACAGCACAGAGCTGTCTGTCTTGCTCCCTGTATTCTTCTTCTCAAAGTATTGCTAAGCACTATGGGAAATAATTTGGGATATTCTCTTCTGGTTTAGGATGAGCAAAAGCATTAAAGAAAGAACAACTTTGGTGTTATCCTAAAAAAAAGACAGAAACTAACCAAGACATTAGGGCAGCCATTAATCCATTTTATTTTATGTTGCTGTCAGCTGCCTGCACCATTTCAATTCTGCATTATCAAATGTTTTATCTTAACCTTCCATCCTGTGAGTGATGTGATAACCGTGAAGATTAAAACTGAGATATAACCTCTGGTAATATCTCTGGGAACAAGAGATATTTAATATTTCAGGGAATATGAGATATTGCCCAAAGGCTAAAAGGAGTTGCTGTGAGTAACTGAGAGGTGAGACCTGGTGTCCCAGGGGAAGGTGGGAAAGGTGGAATATTTTCCATTCCCAGTGTGCTGCATGGACCAAACCAGTGAGGAATAACAGGCC
The DNA here is from genome assembly GCA_009812075.1 of Sialia sialis. Taxonomy (NCBI): domain Eukaryota; kingdom Metazoa; phylum Chordata; class Aves; order Passeriformes; family Turdidae; genus Sialia; species Sialia sialis. The sequence goes on along the minus strand of VRYO01002184.1, from coordinate 2,353,924 downwards.
TGGGATCTCAGTGTTACATTTGGACCTGAGGAGCCTCAGGATCACACAGCCATAAAATGGCAGAATATCCTGAGCTGGAAGGACCCACAAGGATCACCCAGTGCAGCCCCTGTCCCTGCACAGACCCCCCAAAATCCCACCCTGGGCATCCCTGGAGTGATGTCCAGGTTTTCCTGGAGCTCTGGCAGCCTCGGGGCTGTGCCCATTCCCTGGGGAGCCTGGGCAGTGCCAGCACCTTCTGGGGAAGAACCTTTCCTGATACCCAAACCTCCCCTGGCACAGCTCCAGCCATCCCATGGCTCCTGTCACTGTCACAGAGCAGAGATCAGAGCTGTCCCTGTGCTGTCCCTCAAAAGGAACCTGCAGACCTTGGTGTGGTCTGACCTCGCTTCCTTGTGATTTCAAGCAATTAATTTATCTCATGGTGATGCATGGTCCCAGGGAAGAAGGGCAGCTCCTGTTCCAGCATTGCACAGTGATTACACAGCATTTATCTCCAATATCTTGTTTCTCTGGAGTAGCTTGCAGGCTACCTGGAGCAGTACAAAATGGTTTCATATTGTCCCTTGTCTGGAAAATTTTTTGTAAAACTTTCATCTGCTTCTCTTCCCAGGAGTACATTGCAATGGGACATTTGATCAATTTGTTTGCTGGCCTTACTCACCCCCAGGAAATGTCTCTGTTCCTTGTCCCTCGTATCTGCCATGGCTGGAAAATGGTAATGTGAGAGTGGTAACTTGTCTTGAGTTTGAGCCAGGAATTCAACTAAAGTACAGGTGATGTTTGTCTGTCTTGCCCAGTGTCCTCTGAAGTGGATGAGGGAGAAAGAGTCTCACCTCTTTCTACCACTGCTGAACTGAGGCACAACATCATTTTTGATGTTTATTCACTTTTTTCTCCATCTGTGCTTGCCCCAGCTCTGTAGTGTCTGCTGTGAACATTTGCAAGGTCAGGTAACCACACTGCCAGGGTTTTGTTTGTAGGAACAGATTCCAGGTTCAGCTTCTGACCTTCAGCTTCTGGGGTCCCCACTGATCCCAGACAGGATTCCAGAAGAGGGGAAGAGCCAAACCCAGGGATGTTCCCAGCACCTCCTGCTCCTGCAGGGAATGCAGCAGGGAGGCTCTCAGGCAGGGGGATGAAAACACCTTCAGGAGCAGAAGTGCTGGAGACCAGAAAAGATTCCCACAAAGGAATGGAGGGGCACTAACAGCACAGAGCAGCACTTCAGAATCCTGCTGAACACCCTCCTGAGCTGCTTCTCTAATTCCTCTTGGAGGGACCAATTCTGCCCCAGTCCTCCAATTTATGGGAGACTTCTGCAGCTGCTTTCCCCAGCTTTCTCCAGCCCAAGCCACACATGGTTTGTTCTTCCATATCATTTATCCTTTTTTATGCTGATAAGCATTAAGACACCAACTTTCTATCTAATCTCCCAAGCTGCTTCTGCCAACCATTTAGAACAAAACCAGCTCTTCATAATAAACAAAAGCATCTTGCCTCCATGGAATGGAGACCTTTTATTAATCTCTGAATTTCTACAGAAGCAAGATTTCTGATCTCATTTCATGGATGGTTTAAGGTTTTTTCTATTGTCTAGTATTCATACAGAGCTCCTGCTCCATCACAACAAACTGTGCTCCCAAAGCAATTCTCTCAGCCCTGAGCTGAGCAAAACACATTGCTCAGATATGTTCTGACATATTCTGGTTGTTGCTTCCACCCTAAAACACTTCCAACCCAAAAATGATTGGAAGAGCTCAGGTCTGATCAGAAATAAAGGGATGGTAGCTGTTGAGGACAGCATCACACAAACATCCACCATGGTCCCCACACCATTCCTCTGATGCTGTGGGCAAATTCCCAAGAGTATAAACTGGGACAATGCAGTGAAAACCAAGAAAACTTCATCAGTTCACCCCAGCTGCTGAAGGGGCCCCAGAGCACAGAAATGAAACACCAGCCTGCAACATCAGGTGTTACAGAGGAAGATCATTCCCTAATCAAATTCTGGCCAATTAATTACCTATTCATGAGTTTAATGAGGACAAATTAATAAAGGGAGATGTAGGCTCCTCTTCTGGATGTACTGTGTGGGTTTTCTTGTAAAAAACAGGTATATTCTGGGAATTTATTTCTGCTGGATTACATTCCTGCTGTGTCCTATGTGAATATTAAAAATACATTGACTAAGACAAAAGAAAAGTGGGTTTTATTCTTTTTTTGAGTATGGGTGGTACAGAGTCGATTGTGGAGGTGTAAGGCAGAAATCTTTCAAACGTGTATGAAAAATGAAATCTCTATTTTGACCTTTCAAACTAAAACTCTGTTTACTTTCAGGAAGTGTAGGACATGTATACAGAGTCTGCTTGGATGAAGGGATTTGGCAAACAAAGGAAAATTCCACAGACATTTGGCGGGATAGTTCAGAATGTTCTGAGAAAAATCATTTCCAAAAAAATGTAAGTATGTTTTATATTACAGTTGAAAACTTTAATCTTCTTAATCCTTTCTTGAGTAACTGACAAAACATTTCCATTTAATACCTGCAAAGGATCTTCAGATTTCATTTAAATTACCAAATGGAAAGCTGTTATTTTATTTATAAGAAGCAGGCTTTAGATGCCACAAGTTATTTTCTGTTCAGAGTCCAGTGTTCACGTTTGCTGATTTTCTCTTAATAAAATAAAAAAACCACCACAACTTGTCAAGCAAATGAGCATCCCAGCATCTCCCCAAATCACCTTAGTCTGTCAAAGACAACTTTCCTTCTGAGCCTTTCAGCATTTAATGAGCTGTTAATTGGTTATTTCAAAGTTAGTTGCTCAGGGACTGCATGATTCCAGCATCCTTCCTGCATTTCTCATACTGCACCAGGCCAGGGGCTGCACTTTGCCAGCCAAACTTCTTTTGCCATGGAGCTCAGCTTAGCAGATGTCAGGATAGGGTCTCTTAGGTAAGCACTGTTACCATATTTTTAATTTTTAATGCTGACCAGGTGCTGTTTCTTACTTTATCAAGTAACACTGCTTTACTGATTACTCATGAACCATTATTAGTTTAGTATCTCTGTGTGTTACTGCATTTTTACTGAGCTCTTTATGTAGTAAGCACATGAATTTCCAAACTTTTGGTTTATTTATGCAAATGTAATAAATGTTCATAAGTTTTGAGTGTTTTCCAAGGTTTGTTGACCATTCTGGATAGCATATTTGTTTCTGCAAGACATATTATTCCATCTTGTGTGACAGCAGACAATTTCCTTGAAAGCTTTAAGCAGCTTTCCTACCAGCATTAAATGTGGGCTTGTACCTGTTTTATTTAATTAGCTCAAAGTTTAAATAGTTGAGAGGTAGACATAAGAAAAAATAGACAAAACTTAGGAAAAAGAAATGTTAAATTAGGCAAATTGAAGGGAAATTTGTGCAGGGCCAGGAACTGGACTTGAACAATCTTTGTGGGTACCTTTTAACTCAGGATGTCCTGTGAAAATCTATGAAAGCGTGAGTAGTTCCCTTCCTCCATGAGGAATTTGTCATCCAAAGACATTTAGACAGCTCTAAGTTAATAATGATTTCCCCTGTGCAGACACAGCTCATCTCCGGCCACACACACGCTCTGTGTGCAGCTCGGGGAGTGATGCTGCAGCTGCTCCCCCAGCATCCACTTGGGGCAGGAATCATGGCAGGATCAGCTGGGATTTGGACTCAGGATGGTGTTTGTGCAGGAGAAATCCGCGAGTGCCTTTGCGTTTAAGTGAAACTCCGGGTGCAAGTGTCTGTCACCCACTGGGGCAGTGCAGACAGCAGGGATCCCTGCCCTGGCTCCTGGCAACTCAAAGCAGCTGATCCCCAAGATTTCTGAGCTCTTTCTGCTCTGTCCCCCTCCCCACATAACACTTTTTTCTTTTTGTTCCCAGGAAGAAGAACATAAACTACTCACCACATTACAGCTGTTGTACACTATAGGTTATTACTTTTCTCTCATCTCACTGGTATTAGCTCTGGTTGTACTTTCTTTACTCAGGTAAGTACAAATTTACGTGCATTTTAAACATACAGAGGCCTGTACTTATATTCTTCTTTTTATGAAATTGGAATTATTATTTAGTTATTACCTTCCAGTACCTGAAGGGGCTACAGAAAAGCTGGGGATGAGCTTTGGATGAGGACATGGAGTGACAGGACAAGGGGAATGGCTTTAAGCTGAAGATGGTCGATTTAGATTAGATATTAGGAAGAAATTCTTTACTCTGAGGCCCTGGCACAGCTCATCCAGAGAAACTGCCCCATTCCTGGAAGATTTTAAGGCTAAGTTGGATGGTGTTGGAGTGTATAAAATAGAAGCCTCCCTAAGTCCCTCAAAGAGAAAAGAAAACAGAGATTAAATTAAAGCCTTTAAAAAACCAAAATATATTAAGCCATGCAGACATGAAGTAGAAGCTAAGTTTTAGTTTTAAGTAAGTAGGAATATACTTTAAGTGTCTTAGGACAGTGAAAAGCCCTAAAGGCTAGTTTAAAGTTCAGTAACTTAGCCCCAGACATAATGAAAACATAGCAGAACATTGCTTGCATTTCTAGATAAAGCAGATAGAACCATTACGTGAATAGATAGAACTATGTGTAAATTCTGTGTAAGAACTGACACTACTTTTGTACTTTAGAACTGAGCTCTGATAGGTGTAGAAAGAATGTTTTAGAGCCATGTTTTAGCTGACTGGATGATTTATGAATAAAATCCCCCATACTGAGGTGGGAGATATAAAAAAAGAAAAGAGGAAGAAGAAGAAAAGGAGGAAGAAAAAGAAAAAGAAATGCCAGGGAGCTGCTGTTGCTGGTTCTCAGGACTCTAAGGCAGAAAGCTTTAGCACAGACTTTAATACTCTGAATTGTTTAATACTCTGAACTCTTTGCCTTCAAGACTGATGTGCTCATGCAATAAACAACTTCACAGCAACCAACAGCTGCTCCTGTCTCCTTGAAGGCCCAGACCATGAAAAGCTCAGCAGGATGGGCCTGGGAGCAACCTGATTTAGTGGAAGGTGTCTTGCCCAGGCAGGGGGGATAGAATGAGATGAGCCTTAAGATCCTTTCCAACCCAAACCATTCTGTTGATTCCATGTAAATAATTTGTATTTTTCCAAGGAGCAGTACAAATGCAATTTCTAAGCAGAAACCATTGATATGAATACAATTGTTTTGCTGGGTTTTTGTCGGTTTTCAAAAATTTTATTTCTGCATATCAGATCTATTCCAGAGGATTCATACATTATTTTTTTCTCCCACAGAAAACTTCACTGCACAAGAAACTACATCCATATGAATTTATTTGCATCCTTTATCTTGCGTGCTGCAGCAGTTCTTATAAAAGACTCTGTGTACAACAATATTTACTCAAAAAGACCAAATGATGAAACTGGATGGATATTATACCTCAGTCCAGAGGTAATGTGTTAGTTCATAGCTAATAGTAAATTTGTGCTTCTAGTGGTTATAACAGTTACAGCTTTGGAAGTTTGCCCTGCAGCATGTGTTGAGGTGTTTGTAAGCTGAGCTTTGGATGCTGAAATTTTGTTGATAAAAGTTGGGGTAATCAAGATGAAACCCTGATTTATTTTAAGAGATAAGAGATTTATTTGCAATTAATAGAAAGAACATATTAATTGACTGCAATATTTAGAAGCAGCCACTTAAGCAAAACAACTCACACCTTGTAATTTTCAGAAAGAAATCTCTGTGTTTATTCATTTATGACCACTGTGAATAAATTATTCTTGTATGTTGTAGGAATAAAGCTTGCCCATGTCAACAAGGAAAATTATCTGCAAGATGTTAATGATGACTATGTGATTTACCAAAATATGAGTATT
>VRYO01002184.1:2245469-2347055 GCA_009812075.1 Sialia sialis | reverse complement strand
CTAAAATCCTAATTTCTTTAACATTAGTGTTACAATGATTTGAACAGCTCATCAGTAAAAACTCTCACATGCAGATCATGACTTCTGTATTTCCAATGACTCCTGGTCTCTCATTCCTACAGATTGTAATCATTTGCAGGACTGCCCAGTTTTTCATGCATTACTTTGTTGGGGCAAATTACTTCTGGCTGTTGGTAGAAGGAATTTATCTGCACACATTGTTGATAACTGTGGTGCTCTCTGAACGACGACTGCTGCAGACATACATTGTGATAGGATGGGGTAAGTCCTGAACTGTTTCCAAGCACTGATTGGAAAGCATTCCAAGCACTGATTGACTGGTGCTTTGCTGAGTCAGTGGAGGATGTTTCGTAAGGAAGAGGAAAAAAAATCTGAGTTTTGTTTTATTTGTCAGTTTTGAAGCCAGCAATTGTAAATGGAGATATGTCAGCAGTGGTACTTTGGCTGCTGTTCAGCCTGAGCTGCAGATACAGGAAATCAGGGAATTGTTTAGTATGAAAACAGATGTCTAGTGGGCAGAACAAGAAGAAATTTCCTTACATTGGGCTGTATATTGTCATCACTGAGTATTATGGTACTACAGCAACTTCATTTCCTCCCTTTGTAATAGAGCACCTCTATAGCAAAAGTACCAAATCATTGGCAATTTTCATTTAAATGCTCCCCTTCCCAGCTCACCTGAAAGCTCTAAGGTGTGCTTTAAGTTAGGAGACAGTCTGAAACACTGTGTGAGTCAGGTCTTGCATTTCAGGCATTATCCATGAAATAAAGACAATTTTAAGGTAATTACTTTTGGGGATCCTTCTCAGCATCCATGCCTGGATTTCTCTGTTCCCTCTCCCATTCCTCCTTAAAGGACCTCGGCTATATGAGCACACAGGTTTCTGATGCACTAATCCACTGCCTTTCATGGTTTTTAGTGTTGTTGCATTCTTTGATCATCTCCAAATCCCTCTGTTCCACTGAGCACCAGCTTGTTGGAATGGGGATCAGTCATTTCATTCCTTGTTCAAACTGCAATGGACAAGTCTGCTAGGGAATTTGCTCCCTACCAGAAGAGTATTATTATTATTATTAATTATTTGCCTGTTGGTCGTTGTCCACTGGTCCCATCACATTCACCGATTTTCTGAAGGCTGTCCCCACAAATCAGCTTCATTTTTTATTTATGTTTATTCCAGTCCCTGCTAAGATGGCACACATCTTACAGACGTGTAGTTCCACTGCTGCTGAGGCAGCAGGGCTGACCCAGGGCTCACACTAACATTTCTTCAGCTGAGAACATCCCCTCATCACCCTGGGTGTCACCTTTCCTCACCTCATCTCCCCCTGGATCTGCAGTTCTGTTCCCAGCTGCTCCAATTGTTCCTGCAGATCCTCTTTGCACATCTCCCACCCAAGTGAGACCCCTTTCATCCCTTCCCCTCTTTTACCTACTCAGAGATCTGTTCTCTTGGGAAGTATTTTATTTCTGGCCCTTTCTCTGCTGCCACACTCCATCTTTCTCCATGACCTTGGTCAGTGTCCCAGAATCCTGAACTGTCCCTGTTCTGGTCCCAGGGACCCACACCTGCTTTAATTTCTGCCACATCCACCAGAAAAATCCCCTACGTGTTATTTAGTTTAGAATTCAGTGGAGCACCACTTTAGCTGATGATTTGAGACTTTTGCTTTCACACTTGTAGTCCATTAGAACACTCTTTACTTTAGTTTTATTTTTTTTTTCAGCCTGCAGTTTATGATCTCCAGGAAGGGTTGGGATTCTCTTGAGGGGGACCAGGACAACAATCCTTTGTCAGCTGTTTTAATTAACCAGGCAGCATCCCATACCTTCACTAAAAACTCCTTTAAAGCCCAACAGCTGTGCCTGAGGTCATCTGTGAGGCCTCCTGTGCCAATTACTTTGAATTCTCAGGGTCAGAAATTTAGAAGATTTCAGCAGATCAGCAGTGTGTTTATGTGATTGTATTCATCAGTCTGAAAATGCAAGATTCAACTACACCATGAAAAGTCATTTTGTATTTGAACTACAAATGGGGAAAGCCAGCATGAAGCTGATTTTTGTACTGTTCTAAATAGAAAACTTGAAAAGCACACATCTTTGCACCACACACTTCTACAAGCTTGGCTGCAATAGATTCTTCTTTTCTTTTCAGTTGTTCCAATTCTCTTTGTGGGCCCTTGGGGAATAAGCAGATCCAAACTGGAGAACACTGGGTAGGTTATTAAATCAAATGTTCTTTGCAATCCTGACTCTGTTTGCTTGGCTGAAAACCTTTGCAGTACTTGATACAAGAACTGACAGCAAATTATTTTATAGCACCTATTGATACCTGACACATGTTCAAGGTTCCCTTTAGTACATTAAAGAACTTCTAGGAATTCTCAGATTTACTTATGCATTTAGTGAGGAGTAGAATGAGCTTTCACTGCTCCTGAAATGTCCAGCCATTTACAGGAAGCACCAACATCTTCATGGAGAGATCCTGCCAGCAAGGAGAGGAGAACAGTGCTTTCCTTGGGGACACTTTGAGTTTAATTCATGTTCACTGTCACTTTTAAAGAAAAAAAGTCAATTTTAATGGTGACAAAACCTGATAGTCCCTGAGATTTGGTGAGGCAATCAGTGACATTAACATCTCTAACAAGCACCAGTTTCTGGTCTTCAGTGAAGCTGTTGGTGACATCACATAAACTTTGTGGTTGTTGTATGGAACCTTTTGTTCTCCTCTTATTTTGTGTGGTTTCTGGAGAATTTTATTTGCAACGCCAACATGGATAATAAGCAACATCCCAACCATAATTACAAAGTCAGATGTCATATAAATTGTAAACGACAAGCCAAGATCCTACAGAACCTCAGGCTAGTTAGCAAGAAGAAATAGGACAAATCAGAAGGTTAAACAGGAGAAAAGGAGACAGCTACAAGGAAACAGTATGCCTATTTTTAGCAGGTCAAGGGGCATGGTCACAACTCCCAGTTTATTCATTTCCAGTCTCCAGTTTCAGAGAGATACTTTGAGTAGGATTAATTCCATTATGAGGGTTTGGTGTCATGTTTTGTGGATTCAAAGACTGAGTTTGCCAGATAGTTGTGAAGTTTTTGGTCTAGGGACACCTTTATCAACATTCATGGGGAAAGATCTTCAGAGTTTTTGGTGGAACTCTTCCTTTTATTCCATTTTGGTGGGGGGGAGGGGGTGCACCTGAAAAAGTTGAACTTCACCAAGTTCCTTTTGAAATACATATACAAGTTATATGAGCATTCTTTTTTTTGTTCTTACGAAAATAATTGTACTTTCAATTATTCACCAGGTGCTGGGGAACAAATGAACACATGGGGATCTGGTGGATCATCCGAGGACCAATGTTGTTTTCCATTGCAGTAAGAATTATACACCCTGTTTTTTTTCCCTCCTTGGTCTTTGTAATTAGGGCCATTTTTATCTTTCAAAAAAGTAAGATATAGATTCCTGACACAAAAATATGAAGGGAGACATGCAGTGACAGAAGGGATAAAGTTTTGTTCAAAAGATGAGGAAGCAGGGCTCTGTATTAAAAACCTGAAATGTAATTTTGTAATTTTGCATCAAGTTATATGTCAGGCTGAATAAGGCAATGCTAAGTTATTCAACTTTGCATATTCAGTATGTGACAATAATCTGCCTGTACTCCACCCTCATCCCAGCTGCATTCCAGTTATTTGGTGGCAGGTTTTGCAAGTGTTTGATAACAATTACACATTTATTTAGTAGTTAAATGATTTGTGTCATAACATCTGCTGAAAGTAAACCATTTGTATTTTCCTTCGAGGTTAACTTTGTCATCTTCTTAAAAATTCTCAGAATGCTGATTTCCAAACTAAAAGCTCAGCAGATGAGCTTTCATGACTACAAATACAGGTATGTAACAAAAGACACAGAATTCCTGGCCCCTTTAAAAATTTTTTTCACAGCAAAAACTTGTCAGCTTCCCATAAAGATGTACCTACCACCCCCAGATGTAAGAGATATTCAGAATATGGGAAATAGATATATTCTGAGTAGATATTCTGAATATTCTGAATAGATATTCAGAACAGGAAAACAATCGTTTCCCTGACTGAGAGGCAAAGGCAGCTCAGCACCTGTGCTGAGTTTTGGGGCATTTTCACAAAGGTTTGCAGTGCAGTGAGATCTCTGCTCTCAGGGATCTCCTCTCCACCTGTGGCCTCTGCTTCTCTGACACATTTTTCCCTTTGTCACCAAAATTTGGGAAGAAAAAGAAAAACCCTCCAGCACTGTGTTTGTAGCCTGACAGAGAATCAGGCATGGCTTTATTCTGGCCAGGATGTGCCAGAATAATGAACCATTGCATTTACACATGCCTTTTAACTTCCCACAGATTGATGCATACATTTTTCTCAACACCACAAAACTGCTACTACCATTCCAAAGTCAGAATATCAAAGGCATGCTTTGGAATAATTTCTTTGAGTTTTTTTGGCACCAAGGATATTTACAAAATATAGTAATCAAACATTTTCTTTTTAAGATTGGCAAGATCTACACTTGTGTTGATTCCATTGTTGGGGATCCATGAATTTGTATTTACCTTCATCACTGATGAGCAGGTGGAAGGACTTTCACGACACATAAGACTTTTCATTCAGCTGACAATGAGCTCATTCCATGTAAGTACTGCTTTGCAAGTTTTGTTTTTAGGGTTCATAGATCCATGTGCATTTGCTGCTCAGCACAGTTAGAGCGAATTCTGATTTAATATTACATCCCAGCCTACAGTGTCTCTAAATACAATGTTCCGGTAACAAGAGAAAACACTCACAAACTGCATACTCAAATATGATAGTCCCAAACTGCAAAAAAAGAAATCTGACATTTTCAGATAAAAAGGTGTCCTCTGGAAATAGGTAACAATTCATCACAGACCCCTGCAAACAGGATTTAAATGGCCCATTTAAAACACTCCCAGCCAAAATCTTTACCATAAGAATGCCTCCTCCAGGGTTTGGTTTCCATTTTCCTGAAGAATGTTTGTTCACCTTATCTGCAAAGTGACACTGCTAGAGTACACTCACAAAAGTGCTGTACATGTGCATCAAATTTTAGTTAGTTTTAGAAGAAAATTTGTCAGAGCCCTCACATGGATGGAACAGAAAAATGGACCAGTATCTGCAGGAGGAAAAGAAGTTCCTCACCATGCAGTCAGGAGTGTTTTACTGTGTTCAGGGCTCCTGCCTTAGTGAAAAACCTGGGCTGAGGATGGGAGTGTGACTGGGGAAACTCTGCCCTCAGATCTCAGCTGCAAGACTCTGGGGTAAAGGAGCCACAGTCCAATAAAATATCCAGTTCTGAGTGCACAGTGCTGCTGTGGCCTCGTGTTAGAGACAGAAATGAAACACACACTTTTCAAAGCCCCACTTTAACGTTACTGCCCATTTTTATACAGTTTTCAGTCACTGTGTTTAATTTTAATTGCTTGATAACTTTCTGGCCCTGCAATTCACTGACTAGAAGGTGCTTGTGTGGTTATGTTCTAAGATCCTCTCTTTAGACAGATGTTTGCATTTTTTCTTCACAGACTCTCATGGGTAGAATCCTTTTCTTCACAGGTGCAAAGTGGCTTTTTACAAGAACAGATTGTTGTGCTAACTCATTCTTACTGCTCCAAGATCCCACTCTCATGGGAACTCCCCAGACTAGCTTAGCCAGAATAACAAGGCCTGACCCATGTTTTACAAGGGCTTTCTCATTGAAGGTTTGACCTGTATTTACCAGATTCCAGTGAGCTGTGGTGTGCTTCCCTGTAATTATTTGCTCTCCAGTTTGCTGAGCCACACAACTGGGCACTGGCACAAAACATTGTTGTCTGCCTCTGTCTTGAGTTCTGCACTGTGCTAAGCCATGAATTTTTGAGGTAATGTTAATGAACCTGCTCAGCAAAGTTGTTCTTCACCCACCTCTTCCTCCCTGATCTTCCTGGGGCACCCTGGCAGCAATTTCCATATCTCAATTTGCTGCAAAGCCCAGTAATCCCTGTGGCTCCAAGTGGCTGCTCCTCAGTAATTCAGTGCTCTGCTCTCTTCTGCAGCCTGGGGGATGAAGCCAAAGAGCATTGCTGCCCTTTGCCCACAATTTCTGATGATCCTGGGTTTTAACCTTTGCATGTGTGCACCTGTGCTCTGCTGGATGGAATCACCAGTGCTTTGACACTGTTATTGAAGCTATACTTTAAAATTTCCACCACAGCTTGAGGGGAGAAATGTCCTGAGTGTCAGCAGAGAATTCCTGGAGAGCCACAACCCCAAGGAGCCTGCTGACATGGTGTTCACAAAATCACAGAATTATTTGGGTTGGAAGGGACTTTAATGTTGGAGTGTAAGTTCCTTGGTTAGACATATCCTTACTTGGAGAGGTTGCAGTGCCTAGATGTTATTTTAAAAGTGCAGAATCATTTTAAGTGAAGATTTTATTTACTGGCTTGTAGAAAGAAATCTGATATATAAACCAGCTTACTCATCCTTGCTAAAGAACACAAACTTCATTCCTTTTAGAGAAACATGCATGTGCTTGGCAGCATGCCATTCTTTAGAAGCAAAACTCCATTAAAAATCACCCAGAGATCTTAGCCAATGTTTATTGCACATTTTCTTTTTTAGCTGCAGCATTATTTATGAAGGGATTAGCCAAAAAGCACATAAACTGTACCCAATTACATTTGTTTAGTCTGTAAATCTTCTCAGTAGTTTTAAAAGGCAGTTAAACTGTTTTGTTAAAGAAAAACAATTATCCCTGGGATCTCAGCTGAAGGTTTAACTCAAACATTTTCAAGGAGCACAAAATGAAATTCTAAATAGGAGTTCTGTTGTAGGTACAATGCTGCTTTGCTTTAGGAAATGGAGGAATCTGAACTTCTTGGCTCCCGTGTGCATGGAAATTGTTACCCTCAGGAAAACACACTGGTTTCATCAGTTATTTGATGAATAATTTATCACAGTGCAGTTTTCATTGGAATTGAAGAACAACTGTGCATCTGTCCTTTCCCATTGGTGTTTCTGCGAATGAACATTTCTGCTTAATTTCTGATTCTCCTTTCACTCACACTGGGATAATTCTGACAACGTGTGTTTGAGAAGTCACAGTGCATTGGAAAGGTTTCTAAGTCTGAAAACCAATTTACTGGCAGAAAAATGAGTAAGCATTAAAGAAACCAGGATCTAAAGTGAGCATCAAATATAAATAATCAGCCAGGTCTTCCCCTTCTGGTGTGATTTGAGTGCTTGTGCCTGCTCTGATGCTACAGCAGGGTGAGGTAATTCCAAAGTGACCCAGCCCAGGAGGTCACACAGCAGCTCCTGCTCTGCTGAGCTCTGCCTTTCCAGTGCCCATCACCTCAGCACTGGAGTTTAAATCCTGTTTCTGTGAGGCCAAATTTAGAGTTCACACCCGTAACAAAAACCCCCCCAAACAACCCAGCAGAGCCATGAACTTTCCACTTCCCCAAAAAAGAGAACTGCCTCCAGGAGCAGAAGTTCTGCATAAGAAGTTGCTTCTTAAGCTAGTAAATTTGTTTTTAATATAATATTTTAAAATATATTTTAGTATTTAAAATATTAGGTGAGATTATATATTTATGTGATGTGATTATGTTATTACAATTTGTACTTAATATCACCTTTTATTAACCCTAATTAATTATATCTTCCTACCATCACCCAGGTGAAGCAGGAAAAATGACAGAAATAAAAATCCTGGAGAAAGCTATTTCTCCTGTCCTCATTTCCACTGGTGTTGGCAGATAAACTGCACATATGCTTAAGGAATTAATGACTCTAAATAATTCAGGACTGCTAGAAAATTAACAGCAGGCTCAGAACGCTATTGGTTAATTCTAGGTATAATGAAAAATGTTGAAGCTTCTGTGTTTGTGAGTTACTTTTTAAACTTTTATCTGAGCAAAGCAGAAACATTTCTGGAAATATGTAAGTGTGGGAACAATTGAATGCTGTCAACTGAACTGCATCTTTGTAGCTGTGATATAAATATTGCCTTGGGACTCAGAGTATTTATTCTCTTAATCAGAACTTGTGTCACAGATGCCTTTAGACACCAAAAAAGGGCATTTCCTGAAGCAGTGGGAATAAATCTGCATGTCTGTGGGGTTGGGATGCAGCCTGTAAGCTGCTTTAGCCTGAGATCAAATGCAGACAGAGAGAGGCAAATGGAAATAATAATTTTGGGTTGGTTTAAAACAAGTATCTGTATCTGTAGGATTTTTTAAGGTGTTTATCTAAATCAGTTTCAAAGGAAAATCAGCAATTCCAAATGGCCATAACAGTCAATATAGCTGAACTTTGAACTAACACTGATCACTTAATATAGAAATATTTTGTAAAAAGAATCCAAATGAGATCTCAGTAGAATCATTCACAAACCCAAACAAGCTTATAGATAATATGAGAAACTAAGCTGCATTTTTTATATTTTACTGTGTTTGGAAATAGCAGCAGTCACAGTATAACAGCAATAGTTTGGGAAAAAACCCACTATGTGGCAACAAAATGAAGATAAAGCTGGGTTCTATAATCTGTTCTTCAGCATCTGCACAAACTGTGCCTTGCACTTGCCAAGGAATTGCACAAGAACAAGTGACTGGGTACTTTACTGATAAATAAATGCAACTAGTTTCATTTTTGAGCATAAGGAGCACTGTTTCTATTAATGGTTTTAACATTAATGTCACCTTTAAATTATATCTACAGGTATTTCCTGCACACTTACTTTTTCCTCTCACTCCCTTTCTCTTACAGGGTTTTTTGGTAGCAGTTCTCTACTGCTTTGCTAATGGAGAGGTAAGACACAATGCTGTGAGAGAAGTTTTGAGTTCATTAGTGAAGTATATTAATGACACCAAGAAGGATGAACACACTGACCAGCTCTGCTTATTGAGAGCACTGAGCTGGTAAAATTGTTTTGAGTGAAGAGAACAGCAAGAGCTACCACAGGTTTGGACTCAAATGCAAAATATTTCCCCTGAGTGGTGAGCACTGTGGATTGTATGGATAGCCTGGGGTGTCTGAAATGCCACTAGGGGCTCATGGTACCTGAAACCCACTCCTGTAATCAGTGAAACCCCAGAGTTTTGGTCAGTCAGGCTGAACCCTCTCTGAATTTACTCCTGAGCTCCATGTGAAGTGATCACATTTGGAGTTCTTCATTATCTTAAGACAGTAACACGTTGAAAAAATAATTTCATAAAATCACAGAATGAGTTGGGTTGGAGGGCACCTTAAAGCTCAGCCCATCCCATCCCACCCCTGCCATGGCAGGGACACCTTCACTGTCCCAGGCTGCTCCAGGCCCTGTCCAGGCTGACTTGGGCACTGCCAGGGATCCAGGGATCCAGGGCTGCTCTGGGCACCCTGTGCCAGGGCTCCCCACCCTCCCAGAGAAGGAATTCCTCCAAACATCTAATGTAAATCTGTCTTCCTGTAGTTTAAAACCATGCCTCCCCATCCTATCGCTATTTGCACATGTAAAAAGTGTCTGTCCAGCTTTTTTTATGCCCCCTTTAGGCACTGAAAGGGGCACTGAGATATCCCCAGAGCCTTCTCCTCTCCAGATTGAACAAGCCCAGCCCTCTCTGCCTGACTTGCTCCCTTGGAAAATGATGCTATCCAGTTAATTTTGAATGTTTCATAAGTTGAATCTCTTTGTCAGTTCTCCCTTACATTTGGCCCAGGTGCAGATTGCCACTAATTGGAATAAACAGGCACTTTTCCAGCATCAGGACACTCAAAAGCTCAGCACAGACAGGTGGCAGGGGACACACTACACAGACACAGCTCTAGGGACCTGGACTTTTCCCTAAAGACACTAGTGAAACAAACAAATGGGGTTTATTCACAGGGTAGACCAGATGTTTGTAATATCTGTTAAGGAAATATGCAGTAATTTCAGAACTACTTACATTAAAAAGACTGATGCCTTGGAGTGCCCATGTAAAGAGAGGCTAGGCAGATTTAGAGAATAAAGTGGGGATTTATTAAAGGCCTTCACAAATACACCTTGGGCACTCAGAAACCTCCCTGAGGCTACACCAGAATGAACAATGGTCATGAGCTTTTCAGACAATTCTAAGTTTGGGGACTAATCCTCCAATTACAGCTTCAGGTAATGAAGTAATTTACTTCAAGTTTCCTCCCCCTCCCTAATTCACTGTTGCTTACATCTCTCAGGCCCTGAGGCAGTGGGGTGTCCTTGATTCCCAGCCTGGAGAGGAATTGTTTTGTCTGACCAAAATGTGAAAACAGTAGCTAACACTTCATATGGAGTTCTGAGTGATACACTGAAGAATTACAGGATTACAAATAGATGAAAAATATAAAACTGAAATCCTAAGGCATTAAGAGAGCTGACACTTGTGTGCACTAGAGAAGTGCTTGTCTGACACTTGCAGAGGGCACAGAACTGCCAGCAGCTCCCATCAGCTGTCAGAAGTTTCTCTTTTGGTTTTCTACCACCTGGTCCAGCCTACCTCTCAGACCCAAGTGCTGCAGGATGGAGCCAGGGAAGCCCCAGCTCCTCCCCAGGGGCTGGACCTGCTCTCCTCTGCAGTGCTGGCTCCTGGGGTGCAGGCAGAGGACTCTCAGTGCTGAGGATTTCCATTTTAACCGAACAGACCAGCACAACACTTGGGTGAAGCTGCATGGTCCTTGTTTCCACAGCCCCTGGGCTTTCCTCCTCCTCCCTCAGCAGACTGGGAACAGGGGAATTACCTGAGCTCTCACACACATCAGTTTTGCAGAGGAAAAAACTCTTCAGATTGATTTAGCAAACAAATCTGCTCCTACCCTACACCCCAGGTGAACCCCCAAGGCGCAGGAAGCACAGCACTTGCAGTTCCTCTCATTTCACAAGCAGATTTGTGGCAGTGGTGGTCACAAGCCATTACCAATGACCATCTTCTCCTCCCCTCAGGTGAAAGCAGAGCTGCAGAAGCAGTGGTCCCGTTTCCTTCTGGCAGATCCCTTCGGCTGCAAACTCTGCTTTCTCGGGGAAAACATAAAATACCTCAGGAAGTGCTCCCAGAAACGGAAGAAGCAGCAGCTCAGCAGCAAGCAGCACTTGTGCCTGGAGGTGAGCAAGCCCTGGGAGGTGCAGCTGCAGCAGGTGCTGGGCAGGCAGAGGACAGAGGGAACCCCAGGGCTCCCCCAGATGAGCATGTCCGACAGCAGCGAGGGAGAGGTCACCACCGGAGAGACCACCGAGGAGGTCTTCGAGGAAAGTGAGATTTAGGAAGCCGTGCCCTGGGACAGCACCTGCCACCAGCAGTGTTGGGAAAGATCTCTCACTTCAGGCTGGCCAGAGATCTGGGATGGCAGTGCAAGGATGAGCAGTTGATGTCCCAGCTGCTCTGGTTTTCATCTGAGGAAAGCATCATTTATCTGGGTGTTGCTGACCTGTGTGGCTCTCCTGGATGGAGCATTTTTGCTTTGAGCTGACATTTTTGCTTTTGTGATGTGCACAAGGAAGCAGGATGAACTCTGGAAATAAATAGGCTCTGGAGCCACATTTTGTCTGCTTCATCCATATGTGACTGGCTTTGAGTCATGTCATGAGAAGTTCTCAGTTCTTCTCTTCCACAGGAGTGGTTCATAAACAGAGAGGTGTGTGTGGAAGACTCCTTCCTTCACAGACTGAAATCATATCCCATCTCAAGAAAACCACCTGTCTCTTCAGAACAAACCAGACCAAACACATATATAAAACATATATGTAAAACCCAAAGAACAAACTTGAGAAGAACCAAGCTTTTGCTTGCATTTTTGAGCATCTTCACTTAAAGTTTAATGCTGGAAATGTCATGAGCTGAAAACCCAAACTGCTTTCATGGAATATGCCCAAATGAAATGCTGCGATACAATTTTTTTTTTATTATTTGTTTGGTTTTTTTTCACACAAGCCACTGTGACTTCTGGTTTGCCCTACATGAGTCCTTAATGACAGAACAGCTCAGTGGCAAATGCTGCCTCTACCCTCCTCCCAGGGATCCCAAAATGATAAAGACATGGGACTGTGACAGTACCAAGAGAGTACTGAGAAATCCTTCTTCCTCCTTTTAACAAGAACCATGGTGAAGTTTCTTTTCTCACACCCAAACTCATCCCTGTGAAATGCAATCAAGTTTGTTAATATTCTATGATCCAGCTTATATAACTGACCAATGCTTTTATGATTATTTATCAGCCTACAAAGGTTTAGCCACACAACCTGTGGCATTTATACTCTTATTGCCAAGAACAGACCAATTCATTGACTAGCACTAGTTCAAGAACGTATTTCTGGCACTTAAAAAGTATTTCTTTTACAGTTCTCTCTGTGTTAACCTATTTAATCAAAAGTTGTATATTTCAGTAACATATTAATAAACTGTAAATATTTGATCCATTTTAAAATAATATGCTTGCAGTTTTTAAGGGCTTTTTACTAGAATGTGAATTCTGCTCATGTAGCATTTTATTGCAATGGATTTCTTCAGCAGCCACTGCAAGCACCAGACCCCACACATGCACACATTGTGTCTTTCTCAATTTAAACAGACTGATTTATTCTAGAGCCATTGTTTAAGACATTGAAGAGACTGAAATGATTTAGAATGTGTTTTACTTAAGTGTTAAAAACATTGAAATGGTAAGATTTTATGGCATCTCCCTGAAATAATTTACTTTTTAATTGCATTTTAAAGATTTTCATAAGGTCAAGAAATCACTTTTCTGTGTTTTGAACAGCAGTCCCTCTAGCTGTATTTTCTCCTCTCTGTTAAGTGTTTGGGTTTTTTGCCTCTTCCAGTTTATAAAAATCAACTCTTGTTATATAAGCAGGCCCTGTTGGCCTGAGGTCTGATCCAGACAAAAACAACCATCACATGGATTCCTCCAGAAAGCGCCTTTCTAAGTAGATAACAGCAAGAATCCAGCATTATTTATTTTACAGAATCATTACAAGCTCCTAATTTCTAAATATTTCCAGAAGACAGCAGCGATCTTCACAATTCACATGTTAGTCAGAGTCAGGAAGAGCTGACTGTCCTCTGGGAACTTGAAGGTCAGGAATTCTCTGGGATTTTCTCTGCACCCTTTGTGTGCCCCTGGGGGACACTGAAGCCTGGGGAGCTGCTGAAAGCACCTGCAGCAGCCAGGGATGCTACAAGTGCAGACTGGACACACAGAAACAGTGGGAAGGACAAGAAACAGGATCTTGTTCTGAGAAAACAAGAGTGGAGGAGACAGCCTGATCTACACTGGTGCTTGTTTACAAGAGGTGTTTTATGTAAATTGTGTATTGAATTTGCACACTGACTAATTATCAGGCAACAGAAAGTTTAACATTCCCCCAGGGGTTGATGCTTGTGCATGAACAGGTAACAGGTCTTTTCTCTTTATCAGCTGGTTTCTCACCTTTACGCCCCAGATTTGCACAGGTTTATGAGCTTCCCACAGTCCTGGGAGCCTGGACTTGCTGAGTCAATCCATTTAGAAAGACAAGGTGGTCTGTTAATCCTCAGGACATCAGAGACAACCCACACCCAAAGCTGACTGCCACAGCTTTGGAGTTGTCTTTGCCAAGGATTTTGCTTTTTTGCATGACATAAAACAAAACAAAACAAAACAAAACAAAACAAAAAAAACCTGCATTCCAAGCCCAGAATAGCCTGTGGGGTTCAGAGGAGCTTTGCCAGTAGATGTGGTGTGATAACTGATATGTATAAATAAGTTTTATTCCATTCCCAATCTGTTGTGAGACAGGCTATTAATCTTTTATATTTTGCTACACCTAAAGCACAACCTTCCAGACACAGGGCTCCTCCTACAGCCAGAGATGTCAACTGTATGCCAATTATTCATGTATACTTACATTCTTTGTTAAATATATTGCTTCTACATGCCAGAGTCTGTGCCTCAAAACCTCAAACAGTAAAGCACAAGCATTCCATTCTGGAAAGTTCTGTCAGTTATGCCTTGGAATCAATAATACTGGTCCTTACTTTCACTTTTCTTCACTTGATTCTGCAATTTCCTTCCCTTTTCCCATCAGTCTGAGCTCCCATTAAGGAAAATTCTGTGATCTCTAATTCTTCATGATGTTATCATCTTTCCCAGCTTCCATAGCAACCACCCTTCTGGACTTTTAACTATTTTTTTTCCACCTGCCATTTCAAATCTCACAAACTCTCTGCTGTGCTAAATGTCATCTCCTGTTTAGATATCTCTGCAGTCATCCCTGGAGCCACACACAGCTACAAATGAGAAGCAGCTGCTTGTGAGCTTCATCACTGCAATTAGCTCCAGGAAATTAAAAGTTCAGCTCCACATCCCCAGCCCCCAAAGGCTGTTTCCTTGTGCATCTCACTGGCTTAGCAAAGAGGATGCAAAACACCACCTAGAACTAAGGAAAGGAACAAAACTACAAGGCACTAGGAAGAATTCTTTGGCTTTTTCCTTTTCTCTTTTGCCTTTCAGGGAAGAAAAGGGGTGGATTTATTGGACTTTATTTGAGAAAGGTATCAATCAATTATCAATCACTGACTCAAATGTCCATCTATCTGCAGGGAGGCAAAAAGTTTGTCAAGTGCTGTTGAGCTCCAACACTGACACTGCTGGGGAGGAGTCCCTGAGCAGAGGAGCAAAGTGTAATGCAGGGTTGAATCACAGTGTATTCCATGTAATTCATGATAAATTTTTCTTCTCCCACCCCTCCCTATGAAAGTGGTGCTTACTAGCCACTGTCATGCCAGGACACTTGGCTGCAGGGACCATTGGCCTAATCCAGAGTTTTACTTTTCACAGGTTTGGGAGGTGAGAAATGAATTTGTTCCAGAAAAAGAGGAAAAGCACAAAGCAGCAGAGGTGAAAAGGCACTGAGCACACATGTGCCTGTGGCACCTGTGATCACCACAGCAAGCAGGCTGTTAACTGCTCACACAGAGGTGACAATCGCAGGCGTTCTCAGAGAATGTGAGCCAACCTGAAAGATCCCTGAGAACTGGCAGCAGTGCAGGGAGGGTGTCTGGACTTAACCCCCATATTTCCACATTCCATTACAGTGCCAACCAATTTTCCTCCCTTTTACACAGACTTGCAGAAAGTGGAAGGGCAGTGGGAAGAGTCCCTGAAGCCTGAGAGCAGAGCTGACTGCAGAACTCAGCTTAAAAACATCCAAGCAGCTGGTACAAAAAAATCAGTCCCAGTCTCTCTGAGCAAAGAACCAGAGACCAATGACAGTGTCTCAAAACATTTGCTAAGTTTGAAAAAAAAAATTAAAAAATCATAGCTCTGTAAATAAAAAGACTCTAACTTCTGCTGTGGCTCTGGGAGACTTGAGTGTTTGGTTTTCTACTTGATAAAACAGGAAGTCTGAATCAAATCTGAGCTGAAGGTTTTCATCCTCTGCTTTCAGGGACTTGTGAAAACAACAGTGCAAACAGCCTGCAGCACAGACCACTGAGGTTGGACTGTTTGTCCCTACAATAAATACTTCACCAGTGCATGTTTGTAATTTTTTTTCATTTGTATAAGGACTGAGACAGTAACTTCTCCAAGGGAGAAAAATGACATGAATATTTCTGTGGTTCAAGTTAAGTTAGAGGATCATGACTGCTGAAACTTCCCTTGTGTGTGAGGTTAGCTCAAAGCAAGCTGTGCAAACAGAGTTCCCTGGGCCATCTGACCATTAATTCAGAAATTGCCATTATGTTCACAGAAATGGTGGTAGTGCAGCAAACCAGGAAGGACTACAAGATCTGAGTTAAACCAACTGCTTTAACTTTGCACATTGCTTTACTTCTAAGGGCTTCATGCAGAATTACAGGTGACATTGACTTCTGAAGGTTTAAAAACACTTTCAGCCCATCCACCTTGTAGAGTAAGTTTAACTTTTCCAATTGACTCACAGAGTAGCCATGTCTACTCCTATTTTAATGGCCTTATGTGAATCCTTCCATGAACACTGCAAATCATCCTAAACATCTGTGACCTTCTGCAGGCTGTCTGCCGGTCCATCCTAAGCCCTGCAAGGCAGAGTTGTCTCTTTGTGTGTCCAGTGGCCAACACAGATGAAGAGAGCTCCAAGAGATCATTGTCAGGACCTACCTGCCTTAGGGCTGGCCCATGGATCCAGGAGCACTGCTTTGTGTTCAGGCTGAGACCTTTGTAGGTGCAGTTACAACGACTGTTGTAGGTGCAGTTATCTCCTTTTCCTCTTGGATGAGCCTCAGATGTCAAAGGCTTAATTACCTTGTGCAATCCAAGCTGATTTCTTAATTGTTATGGCTGCAGAAGATACTCCTGTGCAGAATGGTGTTAAACCTCATGACCTCTGCATCTGAATGTTGCAGACTGCAAGGCTGCACCCTGCCACTGCCAGTGTCTGCTCTGCTGCTCTCACTGCGATGTTTTTCTGGGCACTGGCACTGCACCAGCACAGCAAATGGCTTGGTCAGTGTCTCCCCAACCTGGGTTTCAAGGCTGTGTCACAGTCCTCTACAAGAAGTGCTTTTTGCTCTCAGGTTGCAGCTCAGTGTAGGGTATTCACCAGCTGCTCTACACCATGCATCAGAACCTGAAACAGGGTTCTGAGATTTTTTAAACAGATTTAGGCAACTCTGAACAAGGTGCAAAGACACTGCTGTGAAAGGCAAGCTTCCACCTGGAACTTTTTCAATGTTTAACCTTCAGGCTCTTCTCCTTTCTGAGATCTGTGCACAGATCTGTCACCACTTCCCACCTCCGTGCACAAGCACAGGGTGCAGGGGGTTGCAGAAACCAATTCTTACGCGAGTTCAAAACCAGAGAAAAATCTTAGAAAGAATCTCCTCAGAGGTTTATGAGATGTATGGATGTGCTGCCTCCAAGAGTAACACCCTGCTGGAAGAGGGGGCTCATGTTCTGCAGAACTGTGATCCCAGGTGCTCTGAGCCCCCTTCCACTGGCAGAAAACCTGTCAGCAGGCATGTTAACTCAAATATTGAAAGGAGAAGATTCATTAACAAGGTTTTATAGCAGTGTTTTCAACTGAGCTTCAAGCTGCTTGTGAAGCTTGAAAGGAAAGGGCTGACTGGGTGGGGAAGAGCTCCAGATCACTTAAAATATGAAAACACATCCATTCCATGGCAGCTGCTCTCAGGCTGCTCATGGTCAGCTTGTTTGCTCAAGAACCACTTAACCACACGTGTTTCTTGAATTGATTTCCAGGAAGAAAAAAAAGAAAATAAAAACTGTAGGAACTGAATGTCTTGAGTATCATGTGAAGATCTGAAAAGGGTAAGCACAAGAAGATTCCACCCCAGTGATGTGGCTGCAAATTCAAGCAGTATCAACAAAGTCCACGTGCATGTGGCACCCCACAGTCTTGGATCAAAGTGCACTCACAAGGTGTGGGGCTGTGGAGAAGAAACAGCAACTGGGTAAAGACAATTCCATGCCCAATGTGTCTCTGTACAGTTTATTTTACAGGAGATGAGATGAGCACTATGGTGTATATAAACTTGCAGAACAATATAGGAAAATACAGTTTAACCATATGAAATTGTTTTACAGTAAGACAGAAAAATTACATATAGGAAATGCCTTCAACACTGAAGGACAAGATCCACAGCTGACATCAAGTAGCTTCCACTGAACCCTGCCGGTTTACCCAAGCTGAAGATCTGCCCCTTAAATCTTTTCTTCATTCAACTTAAGTTCAGTAAGTGATTCCTTCATCTGTCCTTAGGGAACAAAAGCCATCCTATAATTTCCACAATGATCCAAGATTTACTAGTAACCCAGACAGAGGCTGCATGATCAATAAACTATTTAAGGGTTCTAGTCAGCCAAAATTTATGGGAAGTTAAAAAATTTTGGTTAAGCATCTTTAAAAACAAGTCATTAGTACTGGCAAAAGACAACTTTCCTAGAAATTTAGAAGTATTTAGGAAAACTTACACAAAAAGGACCAAATAAGCAACTTTATTTTGGTAGAAAACTCTGGTTTAGTGTATGACTTGTAACCTGGCCTGCCTGTGAATCCCTGCTGCAGTGGCTGCAGAACTGCCCAGTGGAATTTCACACTGTCTCATGTTGCAGAAAACAAGGAAATCCTCTAAGGAGAAGAAAGTGGTTTTGTCCAACACTAGTACCTGCTAGTTTCATAATGGATAGAGGCTGCTGTCCCTAAATATTGTTTTTGACCTAAAAGAGTATGGACATCCAAATTCCTTAGGCTATTCTGATAATCTCAGCCATTTCCTCAAAAAAACTCCAAAGGAACAAGGGATTTCAGGTCAACCATTCCCAAATTCTGGGATTAACACGACTTTGATTATTACGTTAGCAGATGTGAGATCCCTGAAATCACATTCAGCTTTTGAGTTCCAGGACCACAACATTTCTTCTCTGCAACTGCTGTAAAAAAAAAGCTGTGGGCTTTTATAATTATTATTATAATAATTACTATTATTTATTAATTTTACACAATAAAGTGTAACAACTCTTTTATGCAAAATTATCACTGCATACTCTCTTTATGCAGAATTCTCTGCTTATTCTATTGAGACCAAGGATGGGTCCCAAGATTAGCTTCAATGCAGTTGCTTTTAAGTCTAATTTTTTCTATTCCATTTTCAGCATTGAGAATTTAGGATGCCTGAACTGGACAGCAAATTATCAGAGCCAAAGGCAGGTTCCCCTGGAGATGGGGGTGTCCTAGAAGGGTGCACAGTTCAGAGCAAGGAAGGGGCTGAGAAACCTGCACAGATCTGTGCACAGTGGCTGCTCCTGAGATTTGGCAATTTGTAGGGGCAATCTGTGTATTTTTCCCATGCTTGTAGCACATATTATTTAAAGAGGCACTTCAAGGGGATCTACTAGCAGAATTTGAATAGGGTTGTGATACAAGCCATTACTCATTTACTTGTTAAATCAGTAGCCCTAAAAGACTGCATATATTCAAAATTATAGTCCTGTCCACTCACTGAACCTGGATAGAGCAGCTGCAAAGCTTTTGTTCTGAATATCCACTGAGTTTTTCTTTTATGACACACCTGAAATAGTTCAACTTAATGTAAGTTGAGGGAATTAAATCTGAATGTCTCAAATCTATATGTGTTTTTTTTCTGTGATTATTATGTGGTTAATCTAAGACTTTCTTTTTTTTAAATTTGTCTATGAAAGACATTATCCATGTACACTTCTTAGACTGAGATGCATCATTAGGCACAAAAGGTTTTTGCCTTGAGGAATGCATGGGATTAGAAATTTGAATTGTGCTATGTGTTGGTCCCTTCAGAAAAAATGTCCAGGAAGAAAAAAGAAACTGTGGCTTTCACAATAAAAAGGTTATTACACTTCCAAACCCGGTGGCTGATTACAAAAAATCCAAAATAAAACCCAAAATAACCTCTCAAAAAAGCTCTTAAAACTCTCAGAAAACACCCAAAAGCAGAAGTTTGGTCAGCACATTGAAATAACAGATATGTTTTATGAAATTTCAAAATTAAAAGTCCTGAAAAGTGTTGTACTTTACTGATGAAGGGCTGGCTACAGTAACAACAGAGAGGGAAAAAATAAAGAATTGAAAGATGCGCCACTCATATTGAATAGAATTACTGTATGACGAAGCAATGGGTGTTATTTTACAAGAGCGCTTCTCAGGACAAGATGAGGATGAGCCAGGAAAGATTTCATTCCCCCTGTGCAAGATGAGGATTTGCTGCCAGGAAAGATTTCATTCCCCCTGTGCTGCACAGCACAGCAGGCTCAGCTCACCTGGGCTGGCTGCACACCCTGCTCTGTCCCCAGGGCAGCACTGGCACCTACTGGTGTGACAGGGGTGCAGCCAGGGGGCAGCTGGACAGCTCTGCAGCACAACCAGCCACAGCTCAGCACTGATCCACATGGGCTGAGCAGGACTGGAGAATGCTGGGCCCTACTCATCATCACTGAGCACCCAGCAGGGGCTGAGAGAGAGGCCACTGAGGGTGCCATCTCCCTGCCCCATGTGCCTGCTTTAATGTGAATTTATCTGTGACTCCTGCCCACCTGGTTAAGATAGATGTGACCAGCAGGCTCCCCTGGTGCACACAGGACACCTGTGAGCTGTTCCTCACCCCTGGGAGAGGCTGGGAGGAATGTCCACACAGCACAACTCCTCAGAGCTTCAGCAACCATGCCACTCTCCTGGTGCAACACACACTGGGCAGCAAAAAGCCTGCAGCCTTTCCAGAGAGGTCTGTGGACTGAAAAGCTCATTATTTTGAACACTGCCTTTTTGACAGCACTTTTTGAAGATGCATTTGCCAAATGAGAGGAATGTCAGGGTGACCAGGACTGCCCTCAGGACACCAGGGTCTGCTGCCATCTCTGGGAACAGACACAGCAGGCTGCACCAGAGCACACAAGATACTGTGAAACACAATCTGTTTTCAGTTCAGAGGGACACACCAAATAATCACATCAAGAAGCCACATCTACTCATTCCAGGGGGACCTTCAAAGTGCTTGTCTGGATTTCTTAAGGTGCTTGGTAGTGAAGGACCCACCTGGGTAAGCAGTGCCCTTTCTCTCCCTGTGTGTGACTGCAGAAATAGATGGGCAGAGCCACCTTGTCACTGAATCATGGATTTGAGTTTTTACAGCTGCATCAGTAGGTGACCTGTGGGTCCATACTCCAGAGTGTGTTCTGAGTGCAGCCCCACACAAGAACACTACTGGAGCTCCTGGGAGCTGCACAGAGAGCAACTACACATTAATTATTTCTCATTTCTTAATATTTACTTTATGCATGTACTTGATTACAAGTAGGGGAAAAAAGAGGTTTGTGCATTTCTGTTTGTTAGCCTGATTTTCAAAGGTCTTATCTCTTAGCTCCCTGTTGAATTCCAAGAAATCTCTTAATGCTAAGCACTTCCAAAGAAGAGGTGAAGAATGGCCATTTTTATATAACAAGAACTTTCAGCCAGTATTTAAATAATGACACTAAAACCAAAGACAATTCTAGAAAGTTTTAACAAAGCCTGAGAAACTATATCTGCTAGAAGCAAATGGAAGATTGCTGTGAATGCCACACAGAAAATTCCTGTTAGGGGAAAAAAAATCCAACCCAAGCAAATAAAAAAAATCTGCATAAAGGGCAAAAGAAGCAGTGCACAAGTTTGCATGCTGCCTGCCAGGCACTCAAGGAAGTGTGATTTCAGTGTTTACCTGTGCAATAAGGGGGAGCACAGCTGCCCCAGCAGCTCAGAAGGGGCTGCACAGGGGGAAAGGGGGTCAGGAAACATAACAGGGATTTTTGTATGATTTTCACTGCTGTTACAGTATTTTAAAATTTAAAAAAAATAAAAATTAAAGCTATCTTCTACAATTCCAGTGTCCAATAATGAACTAACGTCCCTATAAGGAAGCAACCAGTCTTTCAAGAGATGTCCAAGCCACAGAAGTGATGAACAAGTGTGAGTTACAGACATGACTGAATCTGGAGCAGGCTGGCAAACTGAGAATTAGGCCTTTTGGAGATATTGCTCCAAAAAAGAAACTGGAATCTTGCTGTTAATGGGGGAAGAGTGCATTTGGCCCATGTGGTAAAGGACTCAATGCTTTCAGCTCATAAACTCCAACAGGAATCATGGATCCAGAATGAGTTCTGGTAGGAAATAAGCTGAAAGAATACCTTAGAGAGAAAGATTTTCAACTGTGCTTTGAAGACACAGGAGGAAAAGGTCTGGAATGAATAAAAAGTTCTCATTCTGTATGGCAGCTGAGGGTACAGCTGGCAAGCACCTCACCAGTTCTGGGTGTCAGGACAGCCAGCAGATCTGAAGCCAGGGAATTCAGGAAGCCCTTCTGCTATGTGAAGGGCCAAAAGGTTCTGGCTGCAATGGAGATCTCCAGAGATCTCCAGCACAGGACAAGTGTGTGACAGCACCACTCAGACCAAGAGGGAGCTCACAGGTGTGGCAGCACTCCCAAAACATTGGCTGGCTTAACAGACCTGGGCAAGCAGATTTGGGCTGCCTGCTAAGGACCAGAAGAAAATTCCCCCTCGCTCTACCTCTGCCAGTGAAAGAAAACAACTGAGAACTGAACTGCTCTGTAACCCCACAGCACACAGAGATGTGAGATAACCCTGCCACTCTGACCTCCACAGTGACCAAACCAGCAAAAACTCACACCAGGCATGTGAGCTGCCAGATGAATTGAGGTGATGCCTCAGCTCAGTACTGGAGGTAAGAGACTTACTTTGGTATTCCATCAGTCAGTGACACTGCAGCAGCATCATTCAGCATCCACACATCCTTGTATGTCAATAAAACACCAATTTGATCTTGCTCTGGAGAAGCAGCTCTTTAGGATGAGCACAAAGGCAGAGAAGGTTCCCCTGAACCTTGCACTGAATGCAGATGGAAGTGGAAGAAGCATCTCACCTGTCATGGAGCAGAACCCAGAGTCTGCTGGTGCTGGGAAAGACCAACAGCCAGGTACCTGTGCTCTGCTCCGGTAATTGAAGTGAAAAAGAGATACACACTCCACCAAGAGAATTACTGTTCTGGGCAACTCACATCCCTGAAACATTTCAATTGGACCAAGAACCAGAAGCAGGAAAACTGTTTGGAAATAAAACCAAAGTAAAAATGAACAACCAAACAAAAAACCCCTCAAACCAAACAAAAACAACAACAACAACAAAAAACCCAACTAAGAATTTAGAGCAGCATAAATACACCTCAGCAGAGGAACCAAAGCACATTACAGTCCCTGGAGAAACCTGTGGACAGTACTTCCAGTCCAAAATAGGTAACAAACATCTTCAAAGCAAGAGGAAAAATAAAGTGTAATTGCTAACAGATTATTTCAGGTATTTATTAAGGAGAATACTGTATAAAGTGCACAATTAGCTTTGTTTTGCAATCAAAACAAGAATATGTTGAGGCATTTTCAAGACTGCTCATTTCAATTTACAAGTCAGCCTAGAAGAGAGGGCAACCTGAAATGCAGCTTTCACTTATTCACATTATTTTGGCCACTGAAGTTTTGGAAGTTCAACCTGCATTTGTGGCTTTTAAAAGTGCCTGTCCTCTGAAGTGCAAGGTAAGAATTAGGAGAAGTATACACTGACATGGCCAAAAATGAGTAAGACAGAGAGGGAATCAGTAGAAAAGGAAAAGGAGGAATCATCAACTGCCCTGCTGGAGGGAAGAAGGGAAGGAGAAGAGGATTCCAGGGAGGCTCTCACTAAGCTCAAGGACACTCAGGCAAACCAAACACTTCAACTGGTGTTGCAATGGTCTGTGCAGGAACTTGGGTGAGGCTCACAGCACAGTGTGCTCTTCAACACCAAGAACAAAACTGTCATCCAAATTCCCAAGTGTGCAGGGGAAGTGTCACACCAGGAGCAGGGTCCTAAGCATGCAGCAGTCATGACACTACAACTGCCAACATGCAAACGATGCTAAGGGCTTCTAAAGGTTAATAAAGCAGCAGAGGAGTGGGTTGGGAAGGCATTTGCAAGACAGGAATGAACCTGTACTAGAAAAGAGATGGTTGAAAAAAAGGGAGCAATAGAAAAATGCAAGAAAATTTGATTTGAAATAATGAACCAAAAAAATAACCACTGCAGCAATGTTATGAACATTGAGAGAGAGACTTTCCTGTGTCTCAGTTTGCATTTGTAAAGAGGAATATTGATTCCCAATGATCTAATCACAGCATTTGGAGGATGGTGAACAAAAGCCTGGAATAGTAGCAGAACAAAAGAAGGATGTAGTTCTGGGGCTGGGGAGAAAAAGACAGTAACAGTGAGATAAAATGGAGCAAAACTGTGGATCAAATGAAATAATATGGTTTGGGATATTGTAGCTAAGACCACAGTAAACACTGAGTAAAGGCCACAGTGGTGAGAATCAAGATTTCTCCTGGATCTAAAGCAAGAATCTGAAGAATCTTTGCATTGTATGAAATGCTGAAAAAATATATTAACATGAATACTCAACTGGAAATAACAGCAGAAGAAAATAAATACCTTTTCAAAACCAGTCTCCAAATTATATAACACTATTTGCTAAGAGCAGCATTGCGTTTTTGGTGGTTTGCAGTAAGGATAACATGAAAAAAACCTCAGGTTAAGACTCTGATGGTACAGAAGTGCTGGGCACCTACATCTGCACTGAATGCAATCTAGCATCACATATTCATGGCACCTTTGAAAATACACCTTTGAAAATCAGGCTCCAAAAAGATAAAAGCCAAAATTTAGCGGGACAAACCCGGTAATCAGAAATACCTAAAGCCTGTGATATTCACCTGAAGAAACCAACAAAGGAAATTTAAACCTGAATCCCAAGTAAACTATTTGAGGACTGTCTTTAAGGAGATTCCGTGGAAAAACACCTTGCATAAGCAGGAAAGATTTTGAACATCTCATTTATTCCTTGGAATATGACCTCCTTCTGTCATTGAGGGCACTCTGACAGCAAATGAGGTAGGTATAGTACAACCAAGTCTTTCCTGATAAAAAATTGTGATGGTAACACTTCAAACTTATCGACTGGCTGAAAACAGAAATCATGAAAATGGGTTTATGTGTCCCTGAGAGGGAGTACAAAACAGGAAGAACAGGAATCTTCTCCACAGATTTTGGGAGAAGGGCCATCACTTCACTGCCGTGCTGAAAGCAGTGTTCTATGAAAGCAATGTATTCACACAGCATTGCTGCAAGATACACAGATTTTATAAATGGGGGAGCCAGGAAAGTGAATTGACTTGTCTGTGGCCATGAGAGCAGTCAGTGACAGACCTGGGATTCATGATCAGGACTTCCTTGCCTCCTACTCAGTTATCTCCTTGCTGGCCAGAGGCTCTCTGCCTGGCTGTTCTAACATACTCTATAGAGATAGTCATGCAAGGGGTGGAGCACAAAGTCACGGAAGAACAGAGCACTTTCTGTGCCAGGAAGCAGATTTCTCCTGGAAGCTGCGTGCAATTGGGAACCTCTGGTGGGAAGCACACATCTGTTTTTTTCACCCTGGAATGTCTGGTGCTTAAGGCTTAGCACAACAAGGACCATTGTAATGACTAAATGGAACAGAGATAGCCCATACAGGCATAAATTACAAGGTGTCTGTCTGGTAGTGAAACAACCTTTTCCCTATGCTCTTCTGACCCTTAAAAACAAACGTTAGCCTGCTTAATTCAGTGGACTCATCATATCCAACTATAGATCAGTCTATATTTCCATGTCCACAGGTCGGATATCTCCAGTTTTGTGTTCTTTTACCCACAGTTCCCTGTCTTTGGCAGGATCCACTTTCCGAAGCAACTGATCCACAAGTTCTACTGTCTGAAACGAAGAAAACAAGAATCCAAATGTCAAGGGCACTCTTCAGGCAGAGTCATTGCTCTGACATGCAGAGCAGCTGTGGGTATGCCTACACTGCAGACAAGTGAGAGCTGCACGTACACGAGACTGGATGGACAAGATGGGTCTGAATGTGCAGCCTTGTGCAGCAGAGGGAGATTTAACATGAGGAAGCAGAGACAGGTTTCCTGTGCCAGGCAGCAGCCAGGCAGCCTCTGACTCCTGTCCTGCAATCTGCATCTTACAGCAAACACAACTGTACTGAGTCAGCATGCACCCCCCATATTTTAATATGTGATAAATGGTCAGCTTTTAATAAGGGAAAAAAATAAATATATCTACTTCCTTTTCCAACAGTGAAATAATTCAGTATCTTCCCTACACAAACAGAAGACCTCAAGGAGTAGTGCATCATGCTGAGAGAACTAAAAATGGCTCATGCTGGCGAAATGTACTTCCGTTGGTTGTGTCTCCCCCAGGAAAGAGCTGTGATTCAGGAGTATGAAATGTGATCAGTGAGTCCTGGAGGAGCAGGACTGCAAGGAGGCACCACAGCAGTGCTGCACACTAACAGGCTGCCTGCAGACATTGTCCCACATCCCTTTGACAAGAGCCAGTGTGACCAGGCCAGGAGGGCCCGTTCTGCTCAGCTGGAGGGCAGTGAAGAGCACAGGGACCAAACAAAAAGCACACTTACACTTTGGTTGAACATGTCTGTCTCGTGCCGCAGCTGTGTGTACTGGCAGAGGTGCTGCCGAATCATCTCCACCCTTTCAACTTCTAGTCTCTCAAGCTCCTGGACATGAAGAAAAACAAGTCCATATTTTTACTGCAAGCTGAGCTTGGAGGCCCAGAGCAAGGATGATACACAAAAGGCTGCCAGTAGGTGCAATACTGCCCCAGGGTCATGCTTTGGAGCTGGATTTTGTGGTTGCACATTCCTCTGCTCTGCAAAGAATAAAACAGCAAGCAACAGCAGTCATCTCAGCCTGAGCCTAGCAACAGAAAAGAAGGTCACACCTTTCCAAAAGGTTCCAAAACTGAGACAATCAAGGCAGAGAGTGGAGCCAACTGCCTTCTGAGATGCTGCAAGCAAGAGGAAATCTGTTTCCTGCAAGAAGTTTTGTGTGCTTTATTGCCAGCTACAGAAATGACAGCGATTCCCTGGGGCAACATAAAACATATTGGGGTGGATGGCTCAGACCACCCCCAATTCCAACCAAATACCTGTCAGAGCACAGTTCACCAGATGATGAGCTAGGACAAGCTTCCACCTTGCCCAGCTGGCAATAAGCAGAATCCAGCAACTCTTCACTTGGAAAGGAAGGTGATTTCTACTTTTCCTCCAGATATTTTCTGCCTCCCTTTTCTGAATTCTGCTATCATACCCCTAAATGTGCATTCAGTCCTTCTGGACTGAATACACTGATGCACTGGTGCAGTTTTGGGCACCACAATATAAAAAAAAGACATTAAGCTATTAAGAGTGTCCAAAGCAAGGCCACAAAGACAGCAAAGGGTCTGGAGGGGAAGCCTTAGGGGAGGCTCTGGTGAGATCCCACCTGGAGCACTGCAGCCAGCTCTGGGGTTGGCAGCACAAGGATGTGCAGCTTCTGGATTAAGTCCAGAGGAGGCCACAGAGATGCTCCAAGGCAGCTTGCAGCAAGCCAGGCTGAGACAGCTGGGGCTGCTAAGTCTGCAGAAGTCTGCTCTGGGGAGACTTCAAAGAAAATTGTGAAATCGTGGAATAGAAAAAGTCATTAATGGATTTGGTGATTTATCATGTGTTTTTCTGTGTTTGTCTTGTGCATTACTTCATCCCTCCTAAGGACAATTCATGTGTTCTGGCCTCTAAGCAGGCCTGAACTGGTTCAATGCCTTCTGCAAAGAAACAGTTATTTCTTCATTCCCCTAATGATGAGTTTTTCTTAGGACTGAGAATGGGAAACACAACTTGACACTTATCATCCAATTTTCCCCACTGCTTTGCACTGAACTACCTGTGAATGATGAATACTGTAGGCTGTTACAATTTTGGGAGGGTGGTTGTAGATTTTACATACCAGAGTGGTGGTCACCATCTCCTCAAACCACTTGGACTGGGCTTGATTGTACAGATCCACACAGCGCATCAGGTCATCCCCTGAAAGAGTCAAGACAGCAACACATCAGTCTTTTCTAGACAGGGCTTAGAAGGAAAGTGCAGGTCAGGTTTTGTAGACCCCAAGGATTTGAAGATGAACCCAGGTGGAGCTCAGAAGATATCTGCTACACGGCATTTGTCACATGGACCAACCTTTCAACTAAATGCATGCACTTGATGTATGGCAGAAAGCAGTTGATTGGGGTGAGAATGAAGAGGAAGCAAAGACAAAACTTTTAAAAGAAAAATATAAGCATTAAGAGTATTTTTAAAAGATGTCCAGAAATATAAAAAGACAAGTTACTCAGTTTAAAAAAAAATTGAGGGAAAGTTCTATTTGAAAAATAAAGTAATTAAAATGGGAAATCAACAGTGGTGAGTTATGGAACTGCAGGGCAGCACTCTGCAGATGAGACTGCAGTCTAAGAGATCTCTAAGGGGAGTGAGGCATCAGTCCCCAGTGCTGGATGAAGGGATGCAGATTTGCAGCCTCATGCAAATATGCACAGGTCACAGCAAGTGGCTGTACCCTCAGTACTGTAAAGCACACACTACTATAGCCTCAGTATTCCTGGAAGATAAATTATTTTAGTCACTGAGTAGCAGTGGAAAAGAAACCAAAAAAATCACTTTCAAGGAAAAAGACAGTAATAGTAAGTGTAATAGGCACCCACAAAGTTGTGGGTGAGTGTGATTTAGGAAAGAACCAAGGAAGGAACTATGATTTATGGAAGAAACACCCTCAGCTAAGCTTTTCTGAATCTGACTTTGGAAGTTCCACAATCATTCAGTAATCTACGGACACTTCCATGAAAAAGAAAGATAACTCGCCCTACTTTTGCTTTTCTCACCTCAGTAGTTACCAATAATTTGTGACATCTGAGCTGGAAAAACTAGGCTTGTTGCTTCTGAGGATTTACCATCACACAGATTTGTAGCAAGGCTCACTTTGACTTTGTGGCTACAATATTAAAACACAAGAACTGGTGGGCAGATGGGCAGGTCACTGCACCCTGCTCTCACTGACAGGCACAGCTACTCACCTGCCTGGGTGGACTTCCGTCTGGCCTTCTTGATTTCCTCTTCTGTCTTGTTGCTGAGTTTCACCTCTAGCTGCTGGGTTTTCATTTCCAGATCCTTCTGCCTCTCTGTCAAGGCTTTGCGGGCCTTGGAGTAATGAAAGAAGAGTCAGTAGTTACAGAGCAAAAGAACTGGCAGCTGCTCTCAACTTTCTAGGACTCCTTCCCACCAGTGCTTCTCAGCAACTTGCCATGAAACTGGGCACACAAGGATTCAGGTTCTTACACCACCATGAGGAGCTCACAGAAGTGTCCTATGACCACAGAGGAGTCAGCATCAACAAATCACACATCTGAACTCTTCCCAGAGTCTTAGAGAGGCAAAGGACTAATGGCATCATCTGGCTCTCCTGTTTCTTAACAGCTTTCTCATTTCTGGGAGAAAAGAGAGCTGGAGCCTCTTTCAAATGTCTTAAACAGCATCATTACTAAGACACCTCTTCCATTCACTTTTCTTAGGATCTGAATGGTTGAAGTAATTTCAAGTATTTCACAAAATTTGTCTTTAAGTACATTCTGGACTCAACATACACCTATCACAAACTAACAATAGGAACTTAATTCAGAAAAACTTATTCAGGTTCATGCCAACAGCTGAAATCAAAAATTGAGGTTTGGTGCAGCTGATGACTTGAACTACTTATAAGTTCTTCAAGCTGTTAAAATCTGATTTACCAGTACAAATATATATTACACAGTTAAGTTAGTAAAGTACCTTAACAAATAAACATTGTTATATGCAGGCTGATAAATACGTAAAAATCACTTGTTATAAAGCATGCCATGTTTGTTTTTTATACTGTACTAGTGTTTCAAACTAAATTGGCATGGCTGTATTTTCTTAGCACCTTCAAGTTTTCCACAGTCACACTAGCCTGATCATTTCAGCTCTGTAGAAGCATTTCTGGAATTTTTTCCGTGCAGTTCCTGGGTCCTGCAGGTCAGCGGAGGGAGCTGCAGGAGAACAATCCCTGAGGGGCTGAGTGCTGCACAAGGGCAATGTGGTCACAGCTCTTCCCTCTCTCATTCCTCCTTCCCAAGGTTATTTGGAATTAGCTCTTCCCATCATTGCTACTGAGTTGCTTTACAGATAGGAGTGTGAAGAACTTTGTGTTTTGCAGAGAAATGCCTTCCTTGCACACACTCAGCCTAACGACCTTGTGTATCCTGTAACAATTCCATCCCTTGGGGAGCTCCTGCTGAGCTTTAATGAAAGCATAAACAGCTTGGGGGATGACTGGGAATGGTATTTTCCTTTCCAATTTACACCCAAAAGCAAACCTCCCGAGGATACAATTTGGCAGCTGAGGCACAAACATCCCCATTTCTGCCAGCTGCTCCTGGGAAATCACATTTTGTGGGCCTGCACCACAACCTCAGCCACCTCCTGGTTCCTGTTACACCAGCAGATTACTGGGTGCTGCTGCGGGTTGGATATTTTCAGTGAGGATGTTTATTGTGAAGGGTTTCTGATTTGCAGACCAGGGTGCAGCTGCCCTCCTCAGCCACCACAGAGCCAGGTGAGCCTTTGGCCTGACCCTGCTGCCATTTCAATGCAAGTTGTTCTAAATTTTGAGGACAACAGATGCACACGAATTAGAAGTATTTGCATCAAATGTGTTAGAAATTTATTGCCCCAAGTTGGGAAGGGGAGGATGAGCCAAAAAGCCACGTCAGCAGCAAGATGTTTGCCCCCCACTCCCAGATCTGAGCTAAACACCAAACTATGCACAGCTAACAGTGAAAGTCCTCAGCAGAACAGCTGTGGGCCTCTGTGACAGAACAGAAACTCTTCCCAGGACAAAGCAGCAGTGGCAGAGGCTGCAGGCTGTCCCTGCTCCCACCTTCTCAACGGCCGTGTAGCGGCTGGCCAGGTGCTTCCGCAGGTCCGCGATGTGGTGGTCACACTTCTTCATGTCCTTCTTGAAGTTCTCTCTGAAGTTCAGCAGGGGTTTCTCTACCTCACTCTGAAGCTGGCAGTGAAAACAAAGGAAGAAATGGCAGTAATGAGGAGCCAAGCAGTATTTCCTGGTTCTTCACAGAACCACAGAATCATTAAGCTGAAAAAAACTTCCAAGATCATCAAGTCCCCTCGTCAACCCAGGGCTGCCAGGTCCACCACTAAACCCTGCCCCTCAAGTGCCACATCCACATGTGTTTTGCATACAAAGAGTGGGAAGGATTTAGAAGATGTACAGGAGTTTCTGTGCAGAGTTTAAGGAGAAGTAAAGTAAGGGAAAAGCCCATCTTTACCTGGCCTGCCTACACACACACATCACTCCAGGGTGCATTTCTTCCTTTTGGAAAACAATACAGGAGGACAATGGGGAGCAAAAAGTATTTCACTAATTACAGCCCTGATGTCGAAGTTTAAGGCAGAGCAGTGGGTTACCAAGGCAGCAGCTGGTTGCCTGAGTAACCTCTGCTGAATTGCTTACAAATGGTGCAGAGCTATAATTTTCCTCCAGAACATGGCTGTTGTGCTGAGATACCTGCCACTGGATTGAACTTGAACACCCACAGAGGTTAACAGAATGTAACAGGATTCAAGAGCATGTCTCATGTGGTGGAAAAAACCCAGATAAATACCATAATTTGGTAAAAGAAATCTCCTTGGGCATCACTTAAGATAAAACCCAAAAATAACATGATGTTCCCACTTTTGAGAAAGGCTAATGATACAAAAAAACCACAAACAACAGAGTTCTTGTTCTCTTCCTTCCAGACAGGTAGAGTAAATTCTTGTTGAGAAGCCAAATATTACTTTTCATTTCTTCCTTTGCAGAAATAAAGAGTACAAGCAGTAGTTAAATTTACTGGCTGGAACACAGAGCCCAGGTGAACAACATCTGGAATCTGTTTACTTCTTTTTTTCTGAAAAATTAAGGCTAGATATGTTTAAATTTACTCATCAGGTAGACTAAATAAACTGATTTTGTGAGGAAAAGTAAATTTCAGTAAGTTTGTTCACCAACTTATTAATTCTTCTGCATCTGTACCACATTCATGTGTATTTCCCCCACTAACACACACTGATGGGAGAGGCCACCAATTCAGAGCAAAGATTTTTGGAAAAGAAAGAACTATTTACCTTAGAAGAAAATTTGAGATGAACCTCTGCTTCATCAGCTAAACTCTTCTTGAGCTGAGCCCAAGCTTCTCCCAGTGTGCTGAAGGAGAAGAAGGACAATGATCAGTCTCTTCCCCACCCCTCCTCATGGGACCTGTCAGACAAATCTGGCACAACACTTCATACCAGATCTTCATCAGCAAACCAGGGTAACAGAAAGCTGAGAAAACAACCAACCTTTGTGACCAAGACAGAATTGCGGTGGCATTGTTTGCAGCAGATCTCTGAAACCACAGTTCATGACAATCTCCACTTAGGACATGCCAGAGCCTCCATAAGCAAGATCCTTCAGTGTCTTATCCTTACCAAAGTTTCCACCAATGCAGATTTTCCACTGCTTATTCTACTTTACACCCCACTTCACAGAACAGATTTTCATTTCAGGTGAAAAATCTCAGAGAAGCTTTTCAGCACTTGAAAATTTCTCCATTGTCTTTTTCTTTCCCATTATTTCCACAAGAGTGGCAGCTGAGACACACTCCTCCAGACCCTCTACGACAGCCTAGATTCCTCTGAAAGCATCATAACCAAAACTACACTGTCCTCAGTACAATACAACTCCAGGGGCTAAACTGGTAACAGATTATTTTGTATCAGACACTCATTCTTCTACATATTCAATATGATTGCCTTTTTAGACAACAGCATGAAGTTGTTGATGAATAAGCTTGTGATTCACTACAGCCAGATCCTTCTCCCACAAACTGTTATGTAACTCTATCTTTCACATCCTGTGAAAGTATAAAATCCGCTGCTTTGTCCTCATTAAAATTCATCTTATTTTTTTCAGTTAATTTCTCCAATTTAACACAAGAATTCTGAATTGCAACCTTTTCTTCAAATTACACATACCAACCCTCCTAGCTCTGTCACATCTCTGAACTACAGTAAATCTATAATTTCTTTCTATCCTAGGTTATTCATTACAAAAACATTTTACAACCCCCTGACTTAGGACAAACCCTTTGGGATTTCATTCCACAGCTACTTTCTGCAGTTTAGATTTTGTAAGTAGTAGGTTTTCCCTATCTAGTTTTTTCCACTTTAGGCTTTATTTAGGCCACCATTTCTCTTGTCTGCCTACGAGAATCTCCCATCACAAAAAGCAATACTAAATTAAGAGCTGTGATGCTTGACCTACTCTTACTCCATCACTGAAGGAATTTAGGTTGGCTTGGCATTGTTCTCCAAGCATACACAACGATTGCTCATCCCCTTAGCTTTCCCCTAAGTGGAAGTTTGATGGTTTCTTTGATGGTTTATTCTACCACTTTGCAAAGGTTAAATAAAGCTGAGTGATCTACAGTTCCCGGCTCCTTCTATCTCTTCCCTATCCCCTTTTCAAGGATAATGAGATCTGACTGTTCCTGATAGCCTGAAAAATCAGCTGTCATCTGCAATCTCAAGCTAATGATCTGTCACCTCTGATGCTGCTGCAAAGACTTGAGTCCTCAAATATGTTGTTCATGAGCTAAACAACTCAGATACAGCTACAGAAGTGCTCCTAATATTTCTGCTTCCCCGAGGTCCTCTCCCACTGCCCAGTTCTCAGTGACACTAACCCTGTGATGTGACCCAGAGCAGCACTGGACATGCTTTCAGCTCCATGCACTCTGCACCATGTCCTTTCCAGCTCCCTACTTCAACATTTCTCAGGCTTGAGTGGTCGTTCCCTCTCTTTTCACCTACTGTGCCCTATTTTCCTTCCCCTTCATTTTTTTCAGTCATTCCCTCCTTCTCCCACTCAGGATAGGAGAAAGTGGAAGGAAGATGTGGAAGAAAGTGGGTTTAGCTTTGCTAGGATCAGGTGAGCTTCCACCCCTAAGGAGAAAGGACAGAAACCATTGTCACTGTAGGTACTCAGTTATCCTATCCTTGCCTCCTGGAAGCTCAGCAAAACACCTCATGCAGGTTCAGTGCTGGCAGAAACACACTGTGTCAAAGCTATGGTGAGAACAGTCATTTCCAACTTTGGCTTTCAGTGCTTAGAGGGTTTGTGGTGACACAGACAGAGCTACCAAGTTCTGACCCTTTCCATTATTACTGAAGAACTGCAAGTCAGTCTGAATTGCACTGCCTAGTGTCTCCTTAATAACTTCCCAAGTGTGAAAATGTTGGAAATAAGAAGCAGTCTGCTGCTCTTCTTGAAGGGCCAGAACCCTGATGAGAAGAGACTTCTTTATTCTCCCTGTCCGTGCTGCTCTGATTGTACCAGCACTGACCTTACTCTCAGTAGTATATATATATATGTATATATATTTATATTCTATATATTCTTCCATTTTCAAAGTAGTTTAGCACATATACATGCTAATCCTGAAAGGCACTAGTCCTGGCTACAACAAGGACAGCACATAAACCTGAGTGGAAAGGCAACAATTTATACACACTTTCCTAAAAAAAAGTCTCATTAACAACCTAAGAAACCAAAACTCAAACCAGCAACTCTGAAGCAATTCCATCTTCCCCAATATGCCCAGGGTGCTAACCTAAATAAACCTCTACTCAACAGGAGAGAGCTGGGGAAAATTACATGTACCTGCGTGGGAGAAATGCCTTTTATATTAAAATTCATCTTCTGTGAAAGTCACAGAGACACACTTACCCTTCTTCCTGAGCAGCCAAGGAATTCTGAGACAGTTTGGACAGGTTCTTAGCATATTCCTCCTCAATCTTTATCCTACACTCACATACACACAGAGAGAAAATAAAAAGACAGCAGTAAGTAAGCTTTAAGGCAGAAGCCCACACACATAATTTGAAGAAAATTCTCTGCATTTTAACAGATTTTGCCACAGGAATTTTCCTTTCAGTCTCCAGGGCTTGGCAGCACCAGTTTGATGAGCCGTCTTCTCCCCCCATATGCTGAAAATGCAGAGGCAGGAGCAGGGCTATATGCAGGATGGCATGTGCGACAAAATTA
Organism: Sialia sialis; assembly: GCA_009812075.1. NCBI lineage: Eukaryota > Metazoa > Chordata > Aves > Passeriformes > Turdidae > Sialia > Sialia sialis. The sequence continues at coordinate 2,312,372 of VRYO01002184.1, read as the reverse complement.
GCTGAAGAAGCTACAGTTCTGGAGAGCAAATAACAAGGACAGAGTGTTTCTGCTGTGCAACACGGGCTGTCTGCAAAACCAGAAGCACGTGGTAAAGTCTGCTGTGAAATGTGAGGCTGCACATCCTTGAGGCAAAAATGAAGGAATGTGGCAACCCAGGAAAAATCCAAATGAGGTTTTGCGGACTGAAGTGCCCCTTTCTTAGGGACACCAAATGTTTCCTGCTCTCTATTATGGGTGACAAGGCATGGCAGAGATGTGGCAGGAGTTTCTTTCACCAGCACCAGGTGCAACCTCTTCCTCTATTCACACCCTCCAGTGCCCTGTCCTTGTCTTCACTCACTCGGAGGCACCAGGAACAGGAGCAGAGCTTGCCAGTGGCAAGGGAGCAGAGGAGGAAAGGTGTTGGCACACACCTGCTGTGGGAATGCTGCAGGGAGGAGGAGGGCAGCTGTGCAGTGAGGGCTGCCAGCCCAGCAGGGAGGAATGAGCAGCTGCTGGTGCACATATGAAGGGCATGGTGCCTGAAACCATCTTCCCCGAGTTCTGCTGCCAGTGAAACACCTGCAAGGTACACATGCTCCCAGGCACAACAAACAGTTCTGTTCACTGGTTTTCAACCCGGCTCGCTCGACAGAACATTTCTGAGAGAGCTGTGTGGTCCCCAGGTAGAAAAACTGATTCTGTGCCAGCTATGCAGGAGCAGGGACAAAACCTGCTCTGAAGTGTCCATCCACAAAGAGGCAGAAGTGGGGTATTTCTGGCATGCCCATCTGCAAGAGCCAACTGAGCAAGTGCACTTTTGCAGAGCACATTTGAACTAAAAGGGGTCCCCTGAGATAGCTGAGAGGGATGTGATGCTCAGAAAATATCCTGGTGGATGGTGGGGGTGGGAAGTGCCATGCTGTTGTTACACCCAGCTCAGGGGAGGGAGCAGGTCTGGGTGCAGAGCTGACAGCTCCACAGCAAAGCCATTGATTGGGATGTCCCTTCCAGCAATTGACTGGAATACAGTTGGCAGATACCCAGCTTGGTGTGACACACAACTGCAGACCTTACCCAGGAGCTGGGGGTCCTCTTCTTCCCTCTCCCATGAGGGTAAAACCAGCCAGCTCCCCAGGCCTGCTCCAACAAGACCAACTAAGGGATCAAAGGCTCCACTGCACTGGGACCTCTCTGTGAAAAGGGCTTTATCCATGCACACTTCACCTAATGTACTTTAAAGACCTGCTTCAGGATGAGACTGGTCTTGTCTCAGAAGTGACAGTTTCTGTGGACTGGAAAGAGAGAACAGGCCAAAAGTAATAAAGGTGCAAACGTCTCTCCTCAGAGCTAAGGCCCTCTGCTTGGGCTTAGTTCCAAAGTTCTAATATACAGCCTTCATCATGAACTTCATTCCTGCTGAATTTTGTCTTTAGGATGCCTTTGAGTGGTTTTCTGTGGATGTTGGATGTTCAAAGGTGCAACAGTCTGCTGACTGTTCTGAGCTGCCCATGCAGACCCTCACAGAACCTGTGTCTCAGTCCTTTGTCTCATGAACAGAGGAGCAGTGGACCATCTCCCATCAAAAAGGTCTGCTGTGAAAATACCAAATTTAAAATCCTGTCAAGCTCTTCCCTGCTACTGCTGAAGCTGGGGACTTAATAAATGTAGTAGGACAGAAGCAAGCCTCATGGGAAGAGAGTAGGCTGAGATTAGATATCAGGAAGATATTCTTGCCTATGAGGGTGGGCAGGCCCTGGCACAGGGTGCCCAGAGCTGCTGTGGCTGCTCCATCCCTGCAAGTGTTTAAGGCCAGGTTGGCCAGGGCTTGGAGCAACCTGGGATAGGGGAAGGTGTCCCTGCTCATGGAACTGGCAAGGGAAGGGTGAAACTGGATGAGCTTTAAGGTCCTTTCCAACCCAAACCATTCTGTGATTCTCATGATTTCATGATGACAGCCAATCAGTGCCAGCAGTGCCTGTCCTAAATTCAGCACCAGGCAGGCAAAGCCACTGCCTTTGATAGAAGAGCTCCTCCCTGGGTCCAACTCTGGCCTAGGCTCCAGGATTTTTTCAGGGATTTGAAGTGTTACTTGTACTGCAAATTGATGGCATTACTAAAAGGGCAGACTGCCTGGCAAGGAAGAACATCAATAAAAGGCTAAAAATAAAAGGTGAAATGTCTATAGTGAAGAATCCCAGATACAAGAGAGAAATTATTCTACCCCAGCCTGGCTTCCTGTCATTATCTGTAGCCAAAAGGGGCTAAACACCAAGATAAATCTCAAAGAGGGGAAAAAATCTGTCTCTTGATCCTGCCTGACATAAACACACTGCAAACTCTGGATTGTGGTGACTGTGAAACACAAACATGCCAGAACTCCTGAGTCCATTTTCAGACATCCACGTGGCTGTTTGGCAGTAATTCCACCTTCCTAACAAGAAAAAAAAAAAAAAAAAAAAAAAAAAAAAAAAAAAAAAAAAAAAAAAAAAAAGCTACAAGTTCTTGTTTCCACTCATTTGTTTGAAAACTTCCAGGATTTCACTCCCTATTTCACTCCCTATATAGTCAGAAGCATTACAGATTTTAGGTGCATTCTGACCCACACTGTTCTGACTTTACTAGTTCTAGTTAATCTTTGGATGCTTATTTCCTGCTCCCTTTTACTTTTTTTTTTTTTAAGTACTTTGTGTGCCCACACACAAATAATTCCAGTCATGACATATTATGGGAGATGAAGAAAAGCTAGGGAGCTGCAAAGGGAGGCAAAGATGATCTGATGTGACTGCCATGCAAGAAGAAACTAAATAGGTTCAGACAACAGGGGGAACAGGGAGAAAAGGTGGCAGAGGATATCTGACAGACAGCTCCACAACTGCCACAGTGCAAAGACTGGGACTCTGAGTCTTGTTACACTGTTCCTCCAGATTAGGAGAGAACAATGCAATTTTCAGACAACACAATTACTGATTACTTTTTCTGTGCAGAGACTGCAGAAGTCTTCCACAAATTGCTGCAGACAAACAGTGAAAGGAGCACACATGGATCTGCTGAACAAGGCAGAAGTGAAATAATCTGCTAACTTGTATTTTCTAATATACCTAGTGCTTCTCAGGGCAGTCTGCTGATTTTTTTTTGGCTGTTTTGGAGTCCTGCCCTGAATGCAAATGCTGGACCTTATTTTCACTTTTGATTTAAAGTAATACCTTCTTTCACACCAACATCCTAGATTTTTTACTTCAGTACATTCATTAATTACTTTCCTCCCTTTCCTGAGATCTGCCTTCCTAAAAGTCAAAGTTGTGTGATTGTTTGACTTTTATAACCCTACCTCTGTCAACAATAACTGAATGAACATGTAATTGTTCAGTCTGAGATTGCTATATACAAGAAGCTCCTGTAAAAGCATCTACTTGATAAACTAAATTTCAGTTAGCTTCTCTCTTGTTGGATATTTGATGAAGAAATGTGGTTATCATGTCTTGTATCAGCTTCCTATTGAAGGGTTGTTTTAAATAGCTGCCTGAATCTCACCTCCAGCAGGCTGATTGTACAAAGAGAATTTTTCTGGACATGACAATTCCCAGTTAAATGGGGTCCTGTGTTCCCCAAGGCACCTGAAGGTCATCATGAAAACTTTACCAAGATTTCAGCCCTCTTAGCTGGGAACACAGGTTCCCCTGATGGCCTGAGCTCTGTTTCCATGAATAATCCCTCAACACCATCCTCCTTTTCCACACAGAACAACCCTGATCCTTTGTTACAAACAAATGAAAAATGTATTAATCTTTGTTTAACTCCCATCCAGACCCTCTCCATACTCAATTCCCAAGGTTTTTTTTGTTTCTAGCACACAGTGGATCTCTTCTTTCCTCTCCAGCATGCCTGCTTCTTCCTCTGCTGAGGACAGACGCCTCTCCACGTGTCAGAGCTGCTCTCCTTGCTCTCTATAATTTCACACCAACTTTCCCTTCCTCTTGAATGCATCCTGCCTTTATTTCTGTCAAATTTCATTATATATTACTTCCTTTGAAGCAGTTTCCCCCTCTTTTCCCTTGCTATCACAATTCTGCTTTCCTTCCAATCTTCTCCCTTAGCAAGCCCATTTCTCAATTGTATTTTTAATGTGTCAGGTGGTCCTTTCTTCTACCTCTGGTCTAACTGTAATTGTCTCTTGGACTGTCTTATGTCAAAGGCTCCAGAAACCTCATGTGAATGCTGTGTGTATCTGATCACCATTATTTTCTGTGACACTTTGCATTTTCCCACTGCTGCCACATCCCTAGCATGATTTAAAAAAAAGGTGAGAGGAAGAAACAAAACAAACTATAAATAAAGCAACTATCTGCATGTTCTGCCCAACTGAAATGCACCCTGAGAAGAGAAGGCTCTGGAGAGACCTCAAATCCCCTCCCAGGGCCTAAAAGGGCTCCAGGAGAGCTGCAGAGGAACTTGGGACAAGGGATGGAGGGACAGCAGAAAAGGGAATGGCTTCCCACTGCCAGAGGGCAGAGTTTGATGGGATAAAGGAAGAAATTCTTCTCTGTGAGGGTGGGCAGGCCCTGGCACAGGGTGCCCAGAGCAGCTGGGGCTGCCCCTGGATCCCTGGCAGTGCCAGGTTGGACATTGGGGTTGGAGCATCCTGGCATAGTGGGAGGTGTCCCCAGACATGTAGATGTCAAGGGGCTGGAATGAGTTCATCTTTAATGTCCCTGCCATCCCAAACCATCCTGTGGTTCTATAACCAAGCTCAAGTCCAAAGTGATATCCCTTTACATCTTCCTCTAGGAAACTCTGCCTATGCTCCATGTGAACAAATTGCTTCTGTACTTTTCAGACAAAATCATTCCTTTATGAATATCACCTCCACTCTGCTTCTCTCCTTGTTCCTTGAATATGCAGCTCAAAAACTTCTTGGTTCCCCTAAACAGACAGACTTTGTGCAATACAACTCAGACAAGTGAGAGCTGGAGAAGCCTGGACAGTATGGATGAACATTAAAGAAATATTAAATATTCATTAAGAATTTGCAGCATACCTTTTATTCAGTTTAAGCCTTAACATATTAAAGGAATATCAAAATTGGGAAAAAAAAACAATTGCAATAAATTTAATTTGATAACCAAGTGCTAATTACCTTTCTCGAACAAACTCTGCCATTTCTTTCTGCATTTGTTTCCCTTTAAGTTGCTTTTGAAGAAGAATTTCGAATCCCGACACTGTATTGTTCCCTTGTGAGTCCTTCTTATCTGCCTGAAAGAAATAAAAGGAAGTTCAGCAAAAAGCTTTGGAGGCCAAACCCACAGAGATGTGGCTCCCAGCAGTGGTGCCTGAGGAACCCTCCCCTGAGAGCAGCTGATGGCTACAGCACCTCAGTCCCTCTCCAAGAAAAGCCCAACACCTTCCTGCTCCTCTTACCCCCTTTTATAAATGGAAAAAGCAAAGCTTTGCAATTCTCTTTAGCCAGCAAGGGATGGTGGGGGCCAAAGCAGCAGCCCTGCTGGCAGAAATGACAGAAATGACCCTCCACAGCTGGATAAGTGTCAGCCCCAAGGGCTCAGCCTGCCAAAAGCAGGAATCCTGGAGCCAGCACAAGGGAACTCTCCTGGGGCAGAGGGGAGGACAGTGCTGCTCCTTCCAGGGAGAATGCAGCCCGAAAAGCCCTTTAACAGGCTGCCAAGTTCAGCTGTGATTTGTACTAAAGAAACCAGAGCCAGTCTGCAGAGATCTGCTGTAAAACAAGGCAAACCAGCAACTCGTCCCACACATCTCCACACACACCCCACTCTTCACTGCCTGTTTTTTACACCACTGGCTTCACTGTTGCCACAAGACTCAACACAGTTTTCTCTCTGCTGCTTCTTTTCTCTCTGCTCCTCTATTTCATTTCTTACCCTCTTCCAACAAACAAATTCCCAGAGAACATTTCCCTCAGTGCTGCAGATTTTGCTCTGATCCCCCGCGTGTTGCACAAGTAGCCAGAGGAAAATGCCAGATTAATCAAAGCAGGAGACTGGCAGGATGCCCTGCCAGGCACCAGCAGCCTGAGATAGTGGGAGAAGTGGAGATGATGGAGAGAGAGCTGTGGGCAGACTATGACAAGGCCAAAGAGGAAATTCCTGTGAGCAGAGTTATGGGAGGATAAAAGTCTGCAAGAAGTAAGGAGCTTTGAGGAATTTCATTGAAATCAAGATATGACCAACCCATGAAACCAAGCAATGGCTGAGCTGGAATAGGGAGAGCCAAACAGGGCAGGAACTTTTGTAAGACACATGCAAAAAAATCAGTCTGTACACCATTAATGATTTAGGGCCAACGGGATCAGAAGACTGGAAGAGACTGAAGAAATTTTGTGATAATGTGACCATTTTCAAACATGTCAGTGTATTTTAGCAATGTCCTGCCATCAGCACTGAGCAAGCACAAGAGGACATGCTGCTGGGCCTCCAGCACTGATACTTTTTTTTAAAAGGGAAACACTTAATAACACTTAATAACCAGTAACTGAAAACACACATGAGAGTCCTGAAAGCTTCATTGTTGATTCCTTTTGTAGTATTTGTTGATTCCATTGTGGTTTTCTTCTCACTGCCCAGAAAAATCTTCCAGTGGAAAAAAAGTTTTCCACTGGAAGATCATTTTCTATCAGCTCCACACTCCAAGGCTCCCATTGCCTCATTTTAATGCGATTCAGGAACCTGAAAACAGACCTGAGCACGAGGGGGCACACACAGAACCAGCCACTGAAGACTTTGGATGCTCCAGGCTGCATTAAAACTACTCAACTTCAGCTACAAATGGGTCTGTCTTTCACAAACCTCACCCTAGAAAGAATTTATTTTCTGATCTCTGGAATATCCTGTGGAGGCAGCTGTACAATTTAACAAGGAGTTTTTAAGTATCTGCTTGTTTTATAAGGGGCACCCTCTGCTTCCTTGTGTATCCCTGGCTCTTGTGCTCTGGGAAACACTGAAATCATATTCCCTGCCAGCCACCTCACTATCCTATGGACCTGTGGGTCTGCTGGAGTGAGTCCAGAGGAGGCCACTAAACTGGAACCCATCTGCTCTGGAGACAGGCTGACAAAGTTGGGGCTGTTCAGCCTGGAGAAGAGAAGGCTCTGGAGAGACCTCAGGGCCCTGTCCAGCACCTAAAGGGGCTCCAGGAGAGCTGCAGAGGGACTGGGGACAAGGGATGGAGGGACAGGACATAGGGAATGGTTTCCCAGTGCCATTGGGCAGGATGAGATGGAATAAAAGGAAGAAATTCTTCCCTGGGAGGGTGGGCAGGCCCTGGCACAGGGTGCCCAGAGCAGCTGTGGCTGCCCCTGGATCCCTGGCAGTGCCCAAGGCCAGGCTGGACACTGGGGCTGGGAGCACCTGGGACAGTGGGAGGTGTCCCATTGCAGGGGATGGGACAGGGTGGGCTTTAATATCCTTTCCAATCCAAACCAGTCTGGGATTTTGTGATTCTATCCCCTTCCCACTGCACTGCCCTTTTGCCTGTGCTATTTTGAGGTATGTGGCTTGTCCTCCATCCTCCCTATTTCCTGAGCAAATCCATCTCCTGAGAACTGCCCTTGCCTTTCTGGACACTCCTCTGATGATCAGCCACATCTCAGACTGGTCAGATGTTTCCAGGAAATCTTCACTGGCATCCCCAGTCTCCCTGGTACTTCCTCAACACATTGTATCTCAGCCCAAATTCTCTTTTACCTTGTATCACAAATCAAGCTGTTTATTCCACTTTCTTGGAAGCTCTGGAGCCGCATGTGGCATGTGGCTGGCTGCCTACTTACCCAGAAATAATCACAGTAGCTCCACTCTGAAGGTTTCAGCAACTGCTGCTCTGGCATTACGTCAGGGTGGGGGAAAGTCACACAGTTGATCTGTTAAAAAAAAAAAAAAAAAAAAAAAAAATAATGAGAGTTAGACTAATGAAATTTAGCTGTTAATGAGAAATATGTAAATAAAAAGTTATATCCACGTGCTTCCCATCAAAAAATCCGCAGTGAATGCATGCCAGTGAAGAAAAATTGGTTGTTGCATGGAAACAGCAGCTAAGTATTCCCAGAATGCTATTCTCTGCAAGCAAGAGTGTCAGTCCAGAGGGAAATAAAACTACCCATTTCACAGGAGGAAAACCTACCGGATTTGGAAAGCACCACACAGGGAGTTCTCCCAGATCCCTAAAAACAGTGATAAAAAACCTGGTGTGAAACACTCTGAGCACAGAAACCCAGTGAGCCCTAGAGAGCACTGCAGGCACTATTGGTGCAAAACACCTTGGCTATGCCAGCCTCCTACAGCATGACAAAAAAAGGAATTATTTTTTCAGTGCACAGCCCTTCAATCTATCTCTAAGACCTTTTCAGATGGAAGTGCTGCTCTGTGTAAAAAGGAGCAGGGGCTCTCTGGAGTCTCTTCAGTGTGCAGAAGCCACAGTGATCTGTCAGACAGGACTCATCACACAGTCCTTACACAACACTACAAAAAAGTCCAAGGTACAAAAAAATCCAAATCATTTAGTTATGCCAGTGGAACATTACAGTGCTAACAGCACAGTGAAGGCAGTGAGCACCACAGCTAGAGCAGAACATGCTGCAGAACAACCCTGGACACGGGCAAGCCTTTCAGAGGAAGCACCAGCTAGAGTCAGAGTCCACTGCCAGCTTGTAATGCTCACCCCAAATCCCTGCTGGGCAGGTACCCTAAAATCAGTCCCTCTCAGGGACATGGGAACTAAGAGCACTTGATCAAGGGATCAAGAGATATTGGGGCTGGGAGACTCACAGATGTACCTGTATGGGATGGGGGTTTGTTTTGGATCAGTTAACGCTCACAGGAAATCCACACACAAATCTGTGGGTAGGATTAGCACAGCTGCATGGGCAGACCCAAAGGCAGGGCTTACAGGCAGTGAATCTGCCTTTGGGCTATTCAGACAGGATCAGAAAGGATGTGGCTGCTGACACAGCACAAAACCACCCCGCCAGAGCAGAGCAGACAAAACCTTTAGCTGATACAAGGCTGCTCATAACAAACTCGTAACAGTGCAGGTTCTTGCTCCACATAAATCACTGCCCAGAGCTTGCTGAGTTCATCCCAAAGCAGCCTGAGGACCCTGTACCTGTGGTGCCTTTGGCTGTCACCTCAGCTAGATCCTACACCATGTGTCTTGCTTTCCAGCTCCCATCAGGCTTCAAACCGACCTGCAGGTCAGAGATTTGGAGTTTGCAGGTAGTGCCCATGCACTGGTGACCCTGCACCTCCAAGCAGGAGGTGCAGCCTTTGCTCTGCAGCCAGAGCAAAAATGTCCAGGGCAGAGAAAGCACCTCCAACCAGTGCCAGCCTCCACTGGCCACAGGGTCCCAACCACAGACAGCACTGCCAACACCGTCCCTGTTCCCTTGTGTTCTCCATCAAAGAGCCACGCAGCAGGAGTTACAGAAATCAGCTCAGTTCAGAGCAGGGCGGCCATGCTCTAACCAACTGCAGCTCCTAAGTGTATTCTGCAGCCTTTAACAGAAGTCTGGGCATCAGAGAATCATAGAAACATGGAGTATCTTGAGTTGGATCACTGCATTGTGGCACTGTGCACCAGGACAGGGAGGTGATCTGCAGTGAGGGGTACAGGAGTTGTAATCTGCAGCTTAAAAATCTGCAAAGAGAAACAGCAAGGGAAATTCCCATTCCCTGCTAAAGGCAGTGACTGTTTCGCAAAAACGAAATCTGTGTCAGTCGGAAGCTGCTGATTAGAGATGTGACAGTGAGTCTCAATGTCCTGAAGCAATAACCACACAGTCACTGGAAATGCCAAGGCTGGACTGCTGACAGTGTCCCAATGCAGTGGGCAGAACTCCAGGAATGCAGCAGGAAGTGGAACAGTGAGTATGTACATCAGCAGGTGATGAAAGTAGGGTTAATTCATGTGTCTCTCAAAGTTTTAGGAATAAATCAAAATATTCTTCATATTTCCAAAGACTGAATTGCCTGAAAATGATGCTGAACTGCCTGGAAAGAGTCATGAGGCCAATTTGGGTCTAGCATCACTTTTAAAAATGAATTTGTGTCAGAATTAAAAAATAAAAAATGCAGAAGCTTTTATTATCTTTAAAAAAAAACCCCAAAACCAAAAAAACCACCAACATTATGATAAACAGAACTTAACAGAACTTACAGCTTTTTACACCAAGTCCCACTAGGGGGCATGAAAATTTTCAAAACTCTAAAAATATTACTAAAAATTACATCTGACTGCATAGGTAATCCTGTGATCTTTCCTTCCTTTCATTACCCCAGATTTCTTACACTTAAACAAGAGCTCTTGGATTGGTATTTCCTAGCATTTCTAAAACCTCTCAGGATTTCCCAGCAGGAGGGGAACACCAGGCTGGCACTGAGCAGTAGTGGCATGATAGTGTAGCATTCCCCCCTCCCAATCCTCCCTCTGAAATGCTCCTTTTCTTGCTCCTAAAAGCAAAGAGAGCTGAAAATAAAGCACTCTGCTTGGTCCCACTGATGAGCTGAGTGATGCTAAGGACAGCCAAAGCATCTCATGATGATGTCCCCATGCGTGACAGCATTCAACAGCTCCATCAGTCCCACGGACAATGACACTCCCTCCATGCAAAGGACCACTGCCCTCACTCATTTTGAGAGACCACACTTTGCTCACATCCCTGAGAGCTGCCTAGGCTCCATGCAAGCTCCAAATCCAAACCTGGGGCAGTGTGGATATCTTAACAATGCTGACTTGCCAGCAAGGCCTAATAAAAGCCTGCAGAAGGTGACTATTAGAGCTGTAATTGCCAGTAAGAAACAAAACAGATTAAAACACGTCTCTCAGATAATGATGGAATCACAGAACATGAAGAGAAAACAAGGTGTGATGACCTGCATTGCATTTCCACAAGCTCCACTGGGACAGCTGAGGTGATAATCAGCCTCACCATGATATTAAGTTCTTATGCGGCCTCTTTGTCAAAATAATGGCTGTTGTCTGCTTGCAACAAAGCAAAATTAATAACAAGACACCAGCAGGGCAAAACCCCAAGGGAGAGCTGAGCAAACCTGCCAGAGGACAGCAGCTTGTCTTTCCAGCTGCCACTGGCCATGAGTGGCACCAGAAAGCCTGTCTGAGAGCCACTGGATCACAGAGGACAGAAGGTACAGAGTCAGAGCAGGAAAAAAATCATGGTGACAAACCAAGCTTGGTGGAGGACACACACAGAAGGGATCAGAGAAGCAGCACAAACTGATGCAGTTCTCTTGACAAGCTGTGTGCCAAACTCAATGGATTAAAATACTTTTGCCTGTGTACTGATTGTGAGCAAATACAATTATATTAACAACTGAATATTTCAGCTCCTTTTTCCCATGAGTATGTTAGCAGTCATGGCAAAATGAGCTGTTTATGTTGTAGGTGACTCTCAATTATGTCTGAGACACAAAAGGGTGACAGAAGGGGAACAGACCCAGGGAGCCAGGTGAATGCACAGGATTTGCACAGGAGCAACAAACTTTGTTGGGTTGGATGTGCACATTAATCTCCTGGATTTCAGAGTCTCTACAGGCTTTGAAGTCACTGCCACCACTCACCCGTCAATGAGACATTGCCAAGCAACATGAATAAAACAAGAATAATTTGATCAAAGCTTAGATAATCAACTACACGTTTATTACACCAGACACACAAATAAATGAGCAGGAAGTGGGTGAACTTACTGTGCCATGCTAAAGCGACTGAAGCAGGGCAGCATTTTTGCCTATCTCTTCAACATAAAAATGCCCATTATCTTTTTGATTTCTACACATTCTCAGCACCTTAAACACAGAAGAGATGTACCAGAGTGCCTTACTTCAGTATCTTCTTTACGATTTCAGCTGAGACCCAAAAAGTACAACATCCAACACTGAGTTCATGTGGCAAAAGGAATATTTGGGTAAAAAAGACAAATACAAAGGCTGGAAAAGATCCCAGAAGAGCTTGGGCACCCTGAACACTCCCCACACAGGGAAATCCAGAAATGCCTAGGTTATGTCTGGGTAGCTTCAACATCAGGAGTTTGCCCTGGGTTTTAGCTCTGGGAGGGTGATGCTGCAGCTATGGTACCACAGAAGGGAAAAACAGACAATTCAAGTCTTCACTGTTAACAAATCCATTGATTCCTTCCTGTTTCAAAGGGAAGAGTCTGCCAAAATTGTGGTCTGTCTGTAGAAAGGTTCAGAGATTATTCAGGCCAAACCAGGGCTTTTCTGACAGTATCTACCCTGCAGTCAGCCCCAGGGCAGAGGGGGGAACTGTGCTGAACATGCAGCCTCATGCTGTGCTCACCATAACCCTGTGTGTGTCACACTGTGTCAGACACAGAGTAGAGCAGCAGGAAATCCCAAGTCCCTGTGCACAGGCTGCACATCTTCCCATCTGCAGCACGTGTCCATTGACGTGTCCAGCACATGCAATCCAAACATCAGCATTTTCCAAGTCCTGCACTATCCTAACAAGGCCCTGGAGAATTTTTAAGAAAGAAATCCATGCTCAAAAACACCTTATAATCAGGCTGCTTTCCCGCTCTTCCAAGTAAGACACAGCTCTGTTCCTCAGGTGCTATCCCCCTGTACATTCTCCATTTAACTCTCCCTCACCTATTGTAAATAAGCTTCCACAGATAACTCATAGCCAGAGACTTCAGCAATCAGCCAGCAAACCATCCAGCCTTAAAGAAGTGAGTGCACCTTGAAACCAGCATAGACCACATATCTGCAGTTTCATAACAACCTCCACATACCCAGCTGGAGTTTCTCTTCCAAAGAAGATGGAAGACTATGTCAGTAACATTCACTGACCAAAGAGAAAACACCAGATTATTATTGCTGGCTGCACACAGAGGGGAAATACTCCAGCTCCACCTGCCTTCAGGGTTTCCAGAAGCTGTGCTACTTAATGCCAGTTGGATGCAGAGGAGGCAGATGCATCCTGAGGAAGATGCTCCCACTCCTCTGCTGAAGGCGATGACGCAGCAACAGCTTGGCTGGACATCACCTGATGTCTGCAGCTTGTGTGCCACAGGATTTCAGTTTGAAGGGAGGTTTTCCAGACCAAGAGCCTCAAACTAAATCACAGAATTCCCCTCTGCAAGAAGAGGTTCTGCCTGAGCATAGCTACAGACCAAGGAAAAGCATCTGACAGAAAGCTAAGGACATGCCCTGCAGCTCTGCTAACCAGAACATCCCCACGTCAGCTTGAGTGGCACTGAGCAAACAGAACCTCCTAGAAGACAGTGAAAACACTTACACTGTTTTACAGTTTACACTCCATATGAGATTTATTTTTCACAATGCTGCCTTGATGGAGGCAATGGCTTGGAGCAAACAGCTGTTAAAATTAGCTTATTTTTGTCTATCTGATTCATCCTACTTGAAAGCTTTGGGCTTCTGCTGGAGAAGTGCACACCCAGTGACCCTGACATAACACACTGTTCTTGCATTGCAGATGTTACCTGATGGCACATGGGCCAACTATGGAAAACCACCTTCAGAGAACAGCCCGAGTCCTCAGCCCTGGAAGCAGCAGGGATTGCAGAAAAACAAGCACTCCTGCTCTTGTGCCCATGCAGCCCAGTACAACCCACCCCTGTGACCATGTCTAGTCCCTCTGGACATCACGTTCAGCCCATGATTCCCCTCAATCCCCCAACCTGAGCAGGCAGGGGCTGCACTGAGGGGCTGGGACATTCTGCTGCCCCAGCCACTGCAACCCTGGAACAGCTGATTCTCCTAGACATCTGCAAAAAATGTCTGAACATACAGATTTATACTTGCTTCAAAGCACACCACACTCTCCATACACCAAATAACAGTACTAACATTGGCAACATCCGATTTTAATAACTAAAATTACTGACTGATTTTTTTTTCAAAAGCTGTTGGAGAAGCCCCTCTCCTGCCCCAGAACACTGTACCTGCATGGCAGTGGCTGACCCACATCTCAGTCAGAGATATCTCTATGTGCTTCTTTTGAACCCTGGTCTGTCACCAGCAACCCGGCCCACTAACGAATAAATCTGCAGGCTGCACGTGACAATGCAGACAATCTCCTCCTCATAGTAACATTAAGAATGTATATTAAATTATTCCTTTTGTTCTCAGGGACTTGACACCCTGCCAATACTTGCAGCTGCAAGTATGGTTATTACCCTTTCTTTATTGCTGAAAATTAATTTATCTGTTCCTTTCTTCTGATTTCCATTTAAATAAAACTTTCTATTACTAGCCACTTTCATTCATCTATTTTGATTTCCTTTCTGTTTTTAATCATCTACCCTGCACTAAAGAACCTGTAAGTGCTAATTGTATTCCAGATGAGGTCATCAAGCACGCAAAAGGTATTAATGCCTGTAAACTGAGATACATCATACAACTGAGAACATTTCCATTCATAATACAGAATCATAGAATGGCTTAGGTTGGAAGGAACATTAAAGCTCATCTTGTTCCAACTCCCTGCCATGGACAGGGACACCTCCCACTGTCCCAGACTGCTCCAAACCCCAGTGTCCAACCTGGCCTTGGACACTGCCAGGAATCCAGGGGCACCACAGTTTCTCTGGGCACCCTGTGCCAGGGCGTCCCCACCCTCACAGGGAACAATTTCTTCCTACTATCTAATCTAAACCTCCTTTCTTTTAATTTAAAACCACTGTTCCTTATCCTGTCACTACATGTTCCTGCAAAAAGTCTCTTTGCTGAATCAGTTATACTTAATTATAAAGACTAAAAGTAAATGTAAGATTTTTCACGCTCAAATATAAAACCTTTGCCCATATTTTCCACCAGAAATCTTTACTTGGACAGTCAGGCATAAGAAACTTTCTTGACACCTCAAATACAGATTGTGGGAAAAAAAAAAGATCTTGTTCTGTCTGTCTTCCCCTAACTCTTCAGTACTTCTCCCAGTACAGACGCTGCTGTGGAGGGGAGATGATCAGATGAGGAAGTTTTTTCAGGACACCTGGTTCAGAGCCCGAGGCTGTGCTCCTAAGGCACCGCGTTCCCTCCTGCTCATCCTGGAACCACGTTTATTCCACGGAGAACCGCGCCTGGACTCCAGCGCGGGGCAGAGATGCCAAACCCTCCACGGGCTTAGCAGCGTTTGAGCAGCAAAACGGGCAGGATGCTCCGGCACGGGGTGTCCAGCACGGGATCCCCGCGGTTCAGAGCCTCACTGCCCGGTGTCCAGCACAGATCCCTGCGGTTCCCAGTCCCATTTCCCGGTTCCCATCCCCACTGCCCGGTGTCCAGCACAGATCCCTGCGGTTCCCAGTCCCATTGCCCGGTTCCCATCCCCACTGCCCGGTGTCCAGCACAGATCCCTGCGGTTCCCAGCCCCATTGCCCGGTTCCCAGCCCCACTGCCTGGTGCCTAGCACGGATCCCCGCGGTCCCAGCCACAGTGTCCGGTGCCCCGCACGGATCCCCGCAGTTCCCAGTCCCATTTCCCGGTGCCCAGCACGGATCCCCGCAGTTCCCATGCCCGCTGCCCGGTGCCCAGCACGGGTCCCAGCCCCGTTCCCCGCACTCACCGTCAGGCTGCTCTCCTTGCTCTGCCGCCGCGGCGCCGCCGGGGAGCCCGGGCTCTGCGGAGGGAAGCGGAGCGCATCATCGCGGCCGCTCTCGGAGCCCAGCATGGCTGCGCGGGGCGGGGAGAGGCGGGTCCCATGGCACGGCACGGCTCGGCTCGGCTCGGGAGGCAGGGATGGAGGGAGGGGGAGTGCGGGAGGCCCCGGCTCGCTGCTCCGCCTCTCTCGCCTCCGCCGCACCGAGCGCGGGGCCAGGGCTCGCAGCGCCGTGGGACGGTGGCACCCGCGGGCGGCGAGGGGAAGAGTGTCCTGCCATGGGATGGTGGCGTCACACCCTCCCCACCCCACCCCAGGATGGGGACAGGAGTCTTGGTGTCACATGGGGTGCCACTTTTCTGCTGGGTGCAAGATCAGGGCACGGGGATGGTGACACATCTGCTGGGGACAGCGATGGTGGCATCAGGCAGTTCCTACCTGTCTGTGGAATCATATCCCCCTGGGGACAGGGACACAAACGTGCCCCAAAGTCCCCGCAGGCAGGGGTCCGTGGCAGATGCTGTGACAGCTCTGCAGCACGTGAATCGCTCCTGCCATCATCCCTGGGCTATGCCAGGGACTCCACCCCAAATCCCACTGCTCATCCTGGGACTGGACACCCAGCAGCAGCATCGTGCCTAAAACCACACAGGTGCAATTCCACAGCTGTTCTGCTCTCCCCTTGGTGGCAGTTGGGACAACTTGAACGGGCAGCACTTAGCTGCTCTCTAGGAAGCCACAAATAAGGTCTGGCCCTGTGCCCAACACAGCATAGCTCCCTGTTGTTCTCAGTTGTGGCTTTTCCCCCCACCCCCTGACCTGTTTCCAAGAAATGTGGCTAAGCTTGCTGGAAGAATCCTGCCAGCATTTGTTTGCATGGTGGCTGCTGCCCAGGTCTAAGAAAGCATCCTGGCCAAAGCTTAGGAGCTGCTCCACAGTGGGGGACAGTCCATGCCAGGAGCAGACAAGGAGGCAGTCAAAGCAGAGCAGCTTAGGATGGCCCAAGACACACAAGGAGACAGAGACAGGCCAAAAAGACTTTCAGGGTATGCAGAACAGCTTCTTGCAACCACGAGTTTACAGTCAGATGCTTTCCTTACTAAGGACTCTTCTGCAAAAGCTGCCACAGCTCCAGGAAAAGCAGCTTCCCAAGCGGGTGTAGACACAAGCTGTTCTGATAATTAATGCCACCAGCAGACGGTTAGAGATTCAGAACTAATTCAAAATAGGTTCAAAGCAGGGATGAAGCCAGGAGTTCAATTTGGAGAAGCCTGTAATAAAGGACCATTGGAAAGAAAATATCATGGAGGCAGTGAAGGGAATGAGAAAAGTCATGAAAGGAATTTCTGACAGGCTGATGGTTGACTCAGCTGAGCAAAGCAGTGCATAGCACTGAGAGGCTGAGAGAGCCTGGAGGGAGAAAGCTCCAGGAAGACCTTAGGAGAAAATTTCAGTACCTGAAGTCAGCCTACAAAAAGCTGGAGAGAGATGCTGGACAAAGGATAGAGTGATAGAAAAAGGGGGAACAGCTTCCCACTGACAGAGGGCAGGATTAGATGGGATAGTAGGAAGAAATTGTTCCCTGGGAGGGTGGGCAGGCCCTGGCACAGAAGCTGTGGCTGCCCCAGGATCCCTGGAAGTGCCCAAGGCCAGGTTGGACATTGGGGCTTGGAGCACCTGGGACAGTGGAAGGTGTCCCTGCCATGGCAAAGGTGGCACTGGGTGGGCTTTAGAGTCTCTTCCAGCTGAAGCCATTCAGTGACTCTGTGACTCCTCATGTATCTCAGAAGTGAATTTCAGTAAAAAGGTGTCTGTGAACTTGAGTAAGACACAACACTGTAAAAAGAGAAGGTGGCAAATGTTGCTACAAAGGACTTTCTGCAGAAATTAGCTAATCTGTGTTCCAAGCCAACCAGAAAAACATGGGAGTCAGATACCTGGAGAATTTATTTTTTTTGGCACAAGGATTACAATGGGCTTTTTGGAGGAAGTCAAAGCCTGCAAGTTTACCTGCGATCCCAGAGGGAGTCACAGTAGATGCATGGACAGGGGTGTTTGGTAATGCACTATTGTAAGATTCTAAAATGCTTTTGACCTAGTTTAGGTGCTCGCTATCTCCAGCCTGGACAAATTGCTCAGAGAAACAGCAGCACAGGGAGTTAGTACAAGATGTTAGTACATGATGTGGAAGAAGCAGGGAATCAAAAAAGCTGGACTGTATCATGAGAAATACCACAAATCTAAACCAGGAACACTGACCTTGGTGAAAGGCCAAAGGGAACTACAATAATTTCACAACTATAAGGCACACCAGACTACAAGGCGCACTTTCTTTTTTTTTTCAGCGAGGATCCACGTGCAACAAAGTAATGAATTAGCAACAGTGATCTCGAGGTTTACTGGCAGGTGCTCAATTTGCAAACATTTTTCACGGATCAGCATAGCCTTTAAATGCAGTCCCAGGCACCCTCCCTGTGCCGTGGGCCCCGGCACTCCCGCCCACCCCCGGCACCGGCTGCCACGGCTCGGCTCACAGCTCGCACTTCTGGGTTGGCAAATTTCCAAACTTTGTCCATATATAAGGCGCACTTCCGGGTTTCGATCAAAATTTTAGTCAAAAGGGTGCGCCTTATAGTCGTGAAATCACTGTACTTAAGAGGCAGCATGTGAGAAGGAGGGTCAAGGCAAAGCGGGACAGTTGTCTGACAAAATTTAGACCAAGAAATAGAGAATGTCAGACAGACACTGAGAGCACCAGACAGGCCAGGTCCACATGGCAGCAGCACACCAGTCAAACACACATTTCCCCAGAGGAATTTAGCACTGTAAAAGGACTCACCACTTTCATACAGAAATGAAGCAGGAAACTCAGGTCTGGGACCACTGGGGAAACCAGAGGGTGGGGAAGCACAGTGCAACTGGAGTGTGATCCACCAGCTGTAGCAGTCACATGCTCATATGGTGATGTTTTGGCAGGGAGCAAAGGTTTCATAGGAGGAGCTGGAAGAGGGCCCTGTGCTGCATCTGCAGACCTGTGGGGAGGACTTTCCCAGGACATGTTGCAAGCAAAAGTGCAGAGATATTTACTGGAAATTTGGACAAAGGCAGGGGAAGGCCAACTGTCCACAGGTCAGCATCCTGTAGGTTAACTTGGGGTGATGTGCTGGGTGAGGCACTGAGGAGGGGCTGTAAAAGGACAGGCTGGAGGGGATGAAGTCATTGAGAAAAAAGCTCTGGGTGAATTCTTTGTGAATACTGTCTTTGGGAGGGAAAGCTGGAGTTGCAGGAAAATACAATGAGATACAGACATGGGCGGATGTGCAAGAGTAAAGAGAAGACTGTGCTGGACACAGGCCCAGGGTTCAGGCTGGAGCGGCAGAAAAATTCATAGGGTCATTAATAGTGACTGAAGTGGGCTGGTGGATTTTTCAGTAAGGAGTGATAGGACGAAAACTCCAAAGGATCTTGTCATTTTTTACTGTTTTACCAGCTGGACACAAAGACTAACTGTGCTATATGCAACAAATCTGTCTGATCTGAGAGTTTCTAAAAGAAAATGATCTCTTGACTGCCTGCCATGGTGGATTCCTAAACTATTTAAGTAGAAACCCATTTATTCTTGGATCCTGCTGTTTGGCTTTTCCCCAGAAACTTACCTGGTGGTCCCCACTGGCTTTTCGGAGGCTCGTATGACCTGAGTCGAGCTGGTGTACTGGGGACCCAGAGATGTAGTAGCCATTCACTGCAAGAACAGATGGAGAGTTAGCAGGCTTGCTGCTGATAGGGAATGAAAAACTGCACAAATTTAAAAACTAATCCCATAATTGAATATGAGGATATAGATCACAATGTTTTAAGACTTAATTGTATTTCTCATCACCCTACTGTGATTTGATGGGTAATAGATTAAACCTTTTCCTGAGTGGAGTCTGTTTTGCCTATGACCATAATGAGTGATCCCTCTCTGCCCTTATACCAGCCCAGGAGCCTTTTGTTGTATTTTTCACTCCCATTCACCTGAGGAGGAGAGTGACAGAGTGGCTTGTTGGGCACCTAGCATCCATTAAAAGTACTGGTCCAAGGGAGCTGAGTTTTCATGTCAAGAAGGCAAGCCTTGCAAGATGTTTATGGTTCTGTGTGGAACTATAAATTGCCTTTCTTTTTTTTTTTTTTTTTTTAAATATACTGAGCTCAATAATGCTCAAAGTAGTGTTAAAACAAGATACTCAACTACATTACAAATTCTTTGATCACAATGAAATGTACAATCTTCACACAGACTACCCACCCAGTTCTGCCAATAAAGAGGGACATCAGTTCAAGAATTTCTAAGGAAAAGATCCTTTAACCTGCTTTATTTACAGTCAGCTGGCACCAATGGCCTTTACATTTAACACTTGTAATTCTAATTTTTGCTTTGCTTTGTCATTCTGAAGTACCCAAGAGCTTTTCAGTACCGTTATGCATCTGACTCTGTTACTTGCTTCCCTGTAATCTCAAGTCAAGCCAGAGATGATATATATGGTCACCCCTGTAGCCATCACATGCTAAAACTCTTGGCTGTGGAAGAGCATCAGCCAGCCCATGTGTGTCTGCAGCTCTTTAATTTCCCTGCCCTGTCAGAAAGCAGAACTGAGGAAGTGCATGTTGGGCCCCCCTCTGCCTCTGTGCTCCCAGAAGGAGCCACCCCAGCTCTTGAGTGGACACTTCAGACACCCAGACAGAAGATGGACTGGCAGGGAAACAAAAGTGCAGAAGATGTGCCAGTAGGGAAAGCCCCACCGTGTCACTCTTATGAACCTGTAGCCTGGAGAAGAGGAGGGTCTGGAATGACCTTAGAGCCCCTTCCAGGGTCTGGCAGGGATACAGGAGAGATAGAAAAGGACATTAGGCAGGAGTCTGGAGTGACAGGACAAGGGGCAATGGCTTTAAGCTGTGGGAGGATGGACTGAGATCAGGGATTAAGAGAAAATCTGTAAAGGAGGTGAGGCCCTGGCACAGGGTGCCCAGAGAAGTTGTGGCTGCCCCTGGGTCCCTGGCAGTGTCCAAGGCCAGGCTGGACAGGGCTTGGGGCATATTCCATAACCTGGGATAATAGAGGTGTTCCTGCCCATGGCAGGATGGTCTTTAGGGTGCCCTCCAACCTGAACCATTCTGTGATTCTGTATGTACATCAAGCCTCCATCCCACTTATCACAGCAATTTCCTTTGCTTTGCTGAATGGTAGAGAAGCAGATTCACCCAGTGCAGCAGTCAGGCACAGATCAAATAGTACCTGCAGAACTCTTCTGTGACCCAGGGCTCTTTGGAGTGCCAGGCACACTGCTCGGCCGCTCCCACGTCGTTTCTGTTGAAGGGAAACACCAGAGTGAGGGCGATGGAGGCTTTTGCACACATACCAGAGTTATGACTATCACACATAACCAGCAGATCTGACCCTCACTGTCCTCTGAACCAGCTTTTCTCCCTGTGAGGAAGATGCCTGCACCTCCCTGCACTTCCTCTCTCCCCTCATCTCTTCCTGCTACAGCTGCCAGCTGGGATGGGTGGAGGCAGAGCAGACTGGAAGCTGCATCACTGGTTCTTCCAGATCACTGCCTGGGAACACTCACCTGGCCTGCAGTGACTGCCTTTCCAGGTGCACTGCAGCCCAGCCCAGCGTGGGCACTGCCTGCAGCCCACTGTGGGCATTGCCACGTGCCAGCTGTGGTCCTCACCCTGGGGACAGCACCAAGCAGAGGCAGTGCCTCTGCCCCTGCTCTCTCCATGAAAGGCAGTTGTGAGTGACTCACAGATGTGGTTTCAGTCACATATACACAAGCCATAGCACCCTTTTCCCCCAAAAAATTATTTCTCTGGAAAATTTCCATTTTTCCACTCAGGTCACTTAGCAGCTGGAATATGCAAATGTCTGCCACAGCACTTGTGACACTCCAAAGATGGCTGCTGCTTTCTCCCCTCAGTTGCCTCTGTAGTTTAACCATTCTGCTCATTTTCTCAGCAAATGGAAAATTGTTTTTGACCATATGCTGAAGACAGAAGATTTAAGTGCAAAACTTTATAGAAGTTGTGAACAGAAGACAGTGGAATGAGAGCAGTAACTTCCACAGAAGTCCAGCTAGAAAGCCCCAGGAACCATTCCTTTGGAATGCACATGTCAGTTCCAAATCACCTAAACAACACTGATTGCCAGATAGTATCAAATCAGAAAATAAACAAATCACTGTAATCAAGTCTAAGGACTACTTTGGCTGCTTCATTTGAAACTGCTGTTTCCCAAATCCCAATCAACAACCATCTAATTCTGCCAAAGCCTGAAATCCCGCATCTGTGTCAGTATTCTGGAGGACCATGGTCAAGTGGTGATGGAGGAGAGCCCTTGAGGATTAACAGTTTAGGGTTGGCAGTGAGCACCTCCCTCAGAGCACATAAGGCCTCCTGTCCTGGGTCAGTGCTTATCTGGGCATCAAGCAGGATGTTAACATGCTTCAAGAACTAGAAAAGGCACATATATATATATATATATATATAAATTCATGCACATATGTATATACATGTATCTATATGCATATAGATGTCTATGTATACATATATATTCACACACATATATATATATATATATGCAGAGATGTCCTCAAGGGTTGTGTTTCCGTATTTCAGGAAAGAACTTCAGGATTACAGATCCCAAATGGAAGCAGGTGCCACCCCCACACCTGTAATGTCCCTGAGAGACACACCCTCCCCTCCTCATCCTTCCCCTCTCAGCCCCTCCCCAAGCCACAGCATGCTTTTGCTTGCAAATTAAAATACTTTGAGCTTTTTCTTCCCTTGCAAGTGCAAAATCTGCACTAGAAGCTTTGCTGAGTTACAGGGGATTATTTAAATTTTAGCCTGTTTTTATGAACTGGGTAGTAAGTAAATAAATTCCACACTAGGTCAGTAAAGAAGCATTGAGAGGTGTCTTAACTAAACAGAAGCAAAATCAAATGCAAAGAGTTGTCTTTTATGTTAGCTTGTCTTGGCTTACAATCCACAAGTGCATGGTTAAATAAAGACAAATTCTAATTTACATTTACTGTAAGGCAAAGGTAAACAATACAGTATCCACGTGCCTTGTAGATTTAAAAAAAAAAATTATTGATTAATTAATAATGTGAATTGAGATATGTGGGAATGGAATGTGATGCCCACTGGGCTGTCAGTGCAGTGATGGTTTTTTGCCAGCACTGACTTTGATGTTGGCAGTAAAACAAGTTAACTTCATAATTTGGCTTGGGAGTTTCACACAAGCATATCTGTCTCCAGCATTTTTGAGACCCTACAGAGGAATGTACCTAAAAACCTACCAAATATACATGAAATGTAATTAATTGGTTAAAGATCCATAGCTCAGTTAGCCAGAGCATGGTGCTAATAAATGAAGGTTTTGGGTTTGATCCCTATATGGGCCATTCACTCAATGATCCTTGTGGGTCCCTTCCAGCCCAGAATGTTCTGTGATTCTGTGAAAATTACCAGCTGCTAATTGGAACTGGTCTCTGCTTTGCCTGCTGGCTGCTGTGGAACTGCTGTGCAGTGCCTCATTCTTCCCCTCTGCCACAGAGGACCCAGACACATAACTACATAACTTGAGGGCAGAAAATTCACACATGAAAGAGCAGTGTCCAGTGGTTAGCAGATTTGTGAATCCAATCCAAAACATTCAGTGACTTGACACATTTTCCAAAATAAAATTACTTTGGAGTTAAGTACCTTGAAAACTAAAAAAACTCCAATGCTATAAAATGCATTAAATGAAAAAAAAAAAACATCTTTCACTGGGTAGGAAATGACCAAGAGTGTTTTAACTCCATTTATTTTGAGCATTAGGAAGAAAACAAGTCCACTTCTGTGTAGGGATTATTCTGGCAAATCAAGCAGGAACAGGAACTAATGTGGATCAGGACTGCACTGCTGGAATGCCATCTACTGGAAGCAACTACATTTACCAAGGTAAAACTGTGACATTGCAAATTTCTCTGCAGCTTAGTCATGAGGAGAAGTGAGAGTGGGGATTAGAAGTGAGGGGGGGATGACTTTTTTCACAGAGACACAGAGAAGGCTTGTGGAGAGATAATGCACTGTGTGATCCAGCCAAGGAAGTCTTGTCTGGGAGGACCACGCCGAGCCTTCAATCCTGGAGCTTGGAAAATCAGACAGCTGCTTGTCACCCTGTGTAGAACAGTGATCATGGCTTTTAGGAATAGATTCCATACTGGCCTAGATTTTATATCCCACACAGTTTTTCCCAGAGGATGTTCCAGTCAAGCTAAAGCCTGGTTCTCTGGGTGCAATTTAGCACTGGCAGACCAACACCAAAAAGTTCTGTCCTTCCTTATCAGCCACATGTTAATTAGATCATTTAGGCAGTGTGTGAAGGAATAACCAGAGTTTCTCTGAGAGAGATGACCCAGCAGACAATTGCAGACAATACTTGACTGTGAACAAAAAGAAATAGTGCAGCCCTGAGAGACACCCAAGGCCAGGGCTAGGAGCCATCTGGTCTAGTGGAATGTGTCCCCTGCAGGGAGCTGGCACAAAGTCTTTTCCAATCCAAACCATTTGTGGTTCTGTGGAATTTTGTTAGTGAACAGCCAGGCAAGAGAAAACCACTTGTTAAAACTGAATGACGTAGTAAAAGGAAAAACAGCTACAAGATCCAAGCTCTACTGGCCAACAGAACCAGAGAGGGTTATCACAGAAGTCATGAAACATTTCCTACCAGAGGAAAAGTGGAAACCTGTGGTGTTTGGGGGAAGCAAGTTCACTTCTGTTTGGCAGAATGAGAAATGACATGAGCCACACACTCTGGGCTAGTTGTGTTAGTCAAGAACCACAGCTCCTGAGAATATCATGAAGCAGATGATTTTTGTGATCACACTGTGGCAGCTGAAGAATGAATTGTTGTCCCTCTTCCATGAATTCAGTAGCACTCTAAGGGCAAAGGAACTGCTTGCCAGTTTGAACATACATCACCAGCCATAAGTTGGGGCTTTATGTATCAGCACACTCTCTCCCTAATGTGCTTATATTCCTTTCAGGAATGGATTTCGTACCTCAAGCATGCTGTCATGTGTAGTTCTATTTTTGGAGCTAAATGCTCCATAGTTTCATTGTCTAAACTGCAAGAATGGGGCAGATAAAGCCAGTGGACCTCTGGGTCTGCTTACTGTGCAGAAACCTCTCCCAATCTTAAGGATCTGGAGCACCTGCCCTTTGTCACTCAGCTACTGGTGCTAACTCACATCTTTATAAATAGCTTTGGAGTTTATTTTGGCTTTAACAGCAATAAACCTGTGATGCTGAGCAGCTCCAAACCCAGTTTCTGCCCTGAATAACGTGAAGCTGTGCAGGCTGCACAAGCCAAGGATGAAGGTGCACAGACAGGGATGAAGAACAGCAACAGAACATGTCCCCCCTCAATGCCACAAGAAGAAACTCTGGAAACTTCTCCCAAACTGGTCCTGAAAACAAGCAGAACTAGAAGTCACAGCTACAGAAGGGTAGAACAGGCCCACGTGGTTTTAACTGTTCCCTTTTGGATTCACTTGACTCTTGCCAATGGCAGGCAGGAAACACCTTGCAAACAGTTTTCAAACCCTCCATAACCTTTCTGTGCTTCTCCACAGGCTCTCAGCAAGGTTTGTGGCCTGTCCATGGCTCCCCAAAGAGTAAATATTACTTGGCCCTGTGCCCTGTGAGGGCAGTCAGCTCTGCTTTGGAAACAGGTTTTCTTTAACAGCAAGCACTCCTAGCCCAGACCTCCCATCTGCTTGGAGCCACCATGCTCTGAACCTCACCTCACCAACCAGGAGCAGAGAACTGTCAGGGGTGTTGCACCTCATGTCCCCTTTCTGGCTAAGATCTTCCCCTCATTTGTGATGAATTGGCAAAGTTTTCATAGCACTTTAATTCTTGGTATTGTGCATTGTAGATAAAAGCCCAAGGAATGGCCAAGGGAGTGTGGGGATTTGTGAGGGAACATCACTCACCTGCCCTGAGACTGGTGTGAGCCATTCAGAACTTTTGAAGCAGAAGGAGTGGGTGAATGAGAGTGCCATGAAAATATTTTCCCTTTTGTTCTATAGAGGATGTATAGCTCAAGACTGTGTTTCATTGGAATGAGGAGGTCTCACCTCTGCATCAGTTCACAAAACTCACACCAGTCTGAACTCCTGCAGACCAAGGGCTGTGGACTCTACTGATGCAACACAACAGATTCTTCATCTTTGATCCACTGAGCCCTGCAGTACTGAATTCTGCATGGGTACCCTGTATCAGTATCAGCTCAAATGCCCAAACCACCAGCCTGTGCATGAGCCTCTGGACTGCGACACAGTGACCTCACACTCCTCCATGGGCCTCTCACGACTGTGGCCTTTATCTCCCTCCTTACACCTAATAAAAAGAGACCAAAAACCAGACAAAACTGACCAGTGCAAACCTCTCTGCACCTGCATGCAGCATGAGAGTCAAGCACACGAGTGCTGAAAGCAGAATACCAGGCAGCACATGAACTTGTTCAGCAGGAGTTGTGGTGTTAGAGCTGAAATCCACTTCCATCCCCCAGGCAGTTCAGTAAAAGAGAGACTGAGCCTGCCAAACAGCTTTTGACCGCAGTCTTGAAAGATACACCATGGAGACAGGCACCATCCAGGAGTTCCTGAATTGTTCTGTCCACGTGTGGAATGGAGAGGTGCTTGTCACCACCTCCACAGCACGGGAAAAGCTGCTGACAAGAGCTCTCACTTGATCTTTCAAAATGATTACTGGGATATCTACCATGCCCCTCCTTTTGCAAACACCATGTGACAAAAGTGAGCCCTTTAGTGCAGGCTTAGCAGTGATAATAATGCTATTTCCAGCACTTTCGGAGACACGCTTTGTTTTTCTAGGTTTTTACCACTTTACCAAGGCAGGTTCCTATACCACCCTTTAGCTAGGGCATCCTGTATCAGAGGGAAATTGTCACTGAAATATTTTAACTGTGTGAGAGAAAACATGTAATAAAAATGCTTGACATCTCTGGTGTCTCCATAGAGGACTTACTCTTTGAGCTGCAGTTCATAAGTTGCAGTAGGAATTGACTGTAGCTGGGTGAGGCATGAATAAAACCCCTCAACTCAGAGACCTTTCAAGGAAATTACCACATTCAGCCACACATTTCAGGACTGCCCCAGAACTTACTGTTGCAGGTGACACTTCACTAATGATGTTTGTGCTGATAAGAACAGAGGGACCTTAATTAGGATCTAGATAACACGAAAGCAGAAGTCCTGCTTTCCAGGAGATAAAATGTGGTTTAGTAAATGGGAAGGACCTTACATGAAAGACAAGAAAAGGCTGGAAATAAGAACACACCACGTAAGGTTGGGCTCAGCTGTGAAAGCAAGGTGGCAGTAAGCCACACAACCACTGGTGTCACAAGTACATATGCAATCTTTAATGTGATGGGCAAGGTACTGGAGTGCTATTGTTTGACTAATGCAAGAGGTATTGCAGCTGCAGCCCATCAGAGAATTTCTTCAGCATAATGAAATATTTTCCTGCTGAATCTACCACCCACACACAATTGCAAACCCCTCCTACAGACACTGAGTAACTCGTTAACCACGTAGTGGCTGTGCATTCTGGGCACTCTTTCCTGTGTTTTGACATGGCAAGCAGGGATGTCTCTAGATGTTGCACAAGGCAGGTGCCAGCACCCAGCTGTAATTTCACTGGTGCACACTCAACCTTCCTGCAGCAAGGCCATGCTCAGAAAACCTTACACTGAAATTGTCTTGGGCTTCATTGTGCAGACTGTATACAGCTCGGAGGCACTTACAGTGGTTTCAGGATTGAACCTGCTTCAAGGGATGATAAATGTGGAGTGTTTATCTGCTGGGATAACAAGTGGAATCAGACAGGAATGTGCTGTTTGTCACCTCTGCACATCTGTTCCAGGGTCACCCCAATTCCTTCATTACTGATTTTCCTAACATTTTTCTTCCACATAAGAACACTGTCTCATAGACTGTATTTCTTTCTAGCTAAGAACCAATTCCTTGTGCTTTTTCCTGTAAAGACTGTGAAAATTAGACCACACATCAACACATGGTGGAAATACTGTTACAGTCAGGTAAGATCCCAAAATCACAAAATAGCCTGAGTTGGAAGGGACCCAGAAGGATTATGGAGTCAAATTCTTTGGTGAATTGCCCATAAGGGGATCAAAGCCATAACCCTGGCATTATTAGCACCCTGCCCTGACCAACTCATCTCAGGGTCAAGATGTATATCAAAGGCAGATAATCCCAGTGTGGAAGGACATTAACCACTGGAAACAATGGTGACAATAATAGTAATGCCCCACAGGAAGGGAGGCATCTGCTGTATTTGGAAGGCTCAAAAGAATCAAGATGTTACTTGCTCCTAAAATCCCATTTCCCCTTGCAACGAAAATGAGTGGATACTTCTGTTATCACTTCTGAGTACTTCAAGCACTAAGAACAATATAACAACCCAAAAAAAGGTTTCTGCACTGAGGCAGAGAAGATGCACCACCTGGCATGGTCAGAAAGACAAATTGTTGAACAGACACTCAACACCTCCTGCCTTTAGAAGGAGGGCACAGAACTACAGAGACCTACACAGAATTCATCTGGGAAACAGCACAGAGCTCCATCACACCACACATTGCACAGCTTCAGCTTGCTGAGCTCCTTCACAGGCTGTGCCCCCCTTGCTCCCAGCCATGCACCCATCCCAGCAGATCCTGTGCTGCTGCCTGGTGACATTCCTGGCTGATCCTGCCTTTCCCTGCAGAGCTCGAGGGCAGGACAGTCCACGGAGGAGCAGGACCTGCCCCAAAAAAGAGTGGGAAGATTCAGCTCAGCTGCAAATGAAAAGCACAAATGAAATGTTCCTCTGAACCCATATTAAGATTCTTTGACTCAGACAACCAAAAAAAGCAAACCAGCAGATGAGTGACAAGAGCCTGGTTAGACGGGATGATTGTAAAAGCTGGGGAAATACACAGACACCAAATAAAGAGCAACTTCCATTCAGCCCCAGGCATTTCTCAGTTTCTACATTGATAAATATTTTTCATGTAGTTTAGGCTTTACAGACTGAACAAACAGGCCTGACAGGGATTTCAGGATGTCATTCTGTCCCTGCTCTACCCCAGAAAAGGCCAATGTGAATTTCCACGGTTTTGCATAACCTGCTCCGGTGATACAGACTCCCAGGCAACTCTGTCCTCCCACACTTCATTTCCAAGAGAGCGTCGAAGGGTTAGTTGTCCTGATTGCAACTGAAATGTGTTCTAGTGATGAAAATTGAAATTGAAATTCAAATTGAAATCTTCTAGTGATGACAGGCATTGCTAACAGTCTTCTCTCTAATGCCATTTTATGCACTTTAGGCCTGCTTTCATGACCCTGTCCACATCTTTGCTTTCTAAGGGCAGACACTCAATCTCTCAGCATTTACCCACAGGCTATGTTTTCCACATCTCCCATCACTTTTGCTACTCTCTTCTGGGCTTTATCCAGCTGACTCACATATTTCCTGAAGTGTGGAGTCCAAACAAGATAAAATATTCCAGCTGAGGCTTTATAATTTCCTTGTAAAGTTGGAGGCTTACCTCATGCCTCACAGACAACACTCCTATTTATACAATGGAAAATGCTGGCTGGTTTGTACTAGCACAACACTGCTGGCTCTCACTCAACTTCAGATCCTCTAGAGCCCCAATGTCTTCGTCTGTAAACTGTTCCATTGCCTGTCTTTGCCACTTAATTATTTCTGTTGAAATCTCTGATCCTAAATGCATCTTTACTGAACAGCATCCTCGTATTCCAGGGTGATTGTGAATTCTGAGTCTGTTCTGTGCAGGAGAGAACACCATGTTCTCTCCCAGCTACAGTTAAAAGTTATTGTTTGAATAAGTGCTTTCAATGTCAACATGCCATTCATCAGTGGAAATGCTGCCTAGAGTGGATTCTTGGGCAGATCACTGCAGGATTCCCTTCAGGACAAACTCCTCTTGGACAAGAGACCATTGATCACCATGCTCTGAGGACGAGCTGGCAAACAGTTTTGCAGCAGCTTCTTGCAATTTAAGTGTGGTCCCTGCTTTGTTTTTCCTTTAGTTAGCTTTCAAACTGCCCTTTTGCTTTTCAGACCTGTTTTCCAACCACTGAACTGCCTTCCTTCACACACTTCCCCTATCCACAGACCCTGCCTGGATGCTGGGTAATGTTTAGCCACAGTCCCACCCCACAAGAATCCCATTCCTCCTCTCACCAAAGCTTTTCAATGATGGAAGTGCTAAAACTGCCCCAGACTTGCCAAGAAAGGCTGTTCTTGATAGCATTCCCCCTCAGAAAGGCAGTGGGTGCCAGCAAGGCCCCAGAGTGGGGCAGAAGGATGCTCGGTACCATACCCAGGGCTCAGCCACAGCCCTGAGCTGGATGAATTCCCTCTCTCTGCCCTGGGATATGTCTCCCACTGACTGGGCAACTGGTGGACACCCAGGGCAGCTGGAGTGCTGCAGTGAAGGACATGCCACTCTGAGGATGTCCAAACACAACATTTACACGAACAGACAGTGAATTCAATGCCTGGAGCTCCCACAGTATGCTCACCATGCTGCTGTGTGGCTCTCTTCCACCTCATGCACGAGAGATCTGTGCTAGAAGGGGCAACCAAAGGGAGGCTGCATAAAAGCAATGCCTCAGGGACATGTGCAAAAAGAAAGGAGCATGGATCTGTGTGCCCCAGGCTCCAAGAGACCTCAGAGAGAGATCTTCAACCTAAAATGCAATGCTACATTTGCTGCCTTACACCAGCCCAGAGGGAAAAGCCAGAGTGGAGCACTCCAGCAATTAACTGCATTTAGTGGCAGGTCAAGACTGTATCCCTCTGGACTCTGGAAAAGTGGGATCAGAGATGTCCTGCAGCAGGATACTGTCATCAGGAACTGAGCAACTGCATCCATGCATGGAATACCCTTGGATGGAAGCAGCTGGACAGGATCCCCTGGCCTTCCTTCCTTCCTTCCCTTCCTTCCCTTCCTTCCCTTCCTTCCCTTCCTTTCTCCCTTCCTTCCTTCCTTCCTTTCTTTCCTTCCTTTCTTCCCTTCTTTCCTTCCTCCCTCTCCATAAAGAGATTCCTGGTTCCTGGGAGATCTGAGAAGTGGCTGTGACATTACACACGAGAGTTTTGCACCAACTGCCATTGGTGGGTAATGATGATTAGGAGAACTTTAATTACATAGTTCACTGAAGGCTGGAGTGATCTGTGAAGGCCACTGAAGGCCAGCCAGCTGTCTTTCACTGACCTCTGAGCTCTCATGTGCGTGCACTAAACAGTGACACCTCTCAAATGCTTCAGTGTACTTTCATCACTGGTACATGGTACTCAGAGAGCAGCCTAGAAGTACATCCACACTTCGATGGAGAGGAGACCTGGCTGCTGCTGCTGAAACAATGGTGCTAAGGAGGCCAAGAAGGACAGAGGCCCATGAAGTGACAGAGATGTGTGCCAGCACCATGTTCTCATGACAAACATTACCAGTGTTTATCTTGGTACTCCCAGCAGCAGCTGCAGCAGTGACAGCACAAATGAGCAGTTCAGACAGGTCAGCAGTGAGCTGTCCAGTCTGTGAGACTGGTAATAAACACTGCCCATGCCAGTGCAGCTCTACCACAGGAAAGATGGGGACTGCAGGTTTAAGGCTAGTAGCATATTGTCTTTGACTTATCCTATGGCTCAAACCCAGAGAGTACATTCTAAGTGTCAAAGTGTAGTCCCACTGTTAGGAGAAAGTCTCTCATGCCAAATGTGACCTCATGGTGACTGCATGGCTCAGCAGGTCCAGCTCTGCAGCACAGTCAAGGAAGAAAGTGTAGCAACATGAAATTTGACCAACATGAGTGTATGGACAGTCCTGAACTACAGGTTTTGTGGGATCAGAGGTCAGAGCTAATTAGTCAGAAATAATCAAAACAGTGTCCAGACAGTCACTCATGCCAGGAATGGGTAAGGCTTCACCACACACTCCAGCCAAAAGGCCTGGAGGTTGCATTCTGCACTGTCTGAAACCTAGATGACACCACAAGTGACACTTCTATGGCACATAATCCACTTTGAGGAAGCACAGGCATTTGAGATGTGAGTCTGATCATGCAATATAGCCCAACTAGAGCAAAAACACTCTCAAACAATATCACCCAGCTGCAGTGCCTATGCAGCTAGAAGACTTTGAGGCAGGTTAGATAAGCTGAGCTTGCCAGGAACACCAGCTAAGCTGGAGGGCAGTCAGAGTGCCCCTGCATGTGCTGCAGGAGATTCCTGCTGTCCCACAAAAAGCTACAGCCCTCATAGGACAATGGGAGGCTCAGAAATGCTGGGTTCTTGTGTCCAGCACAGGAAAAAGAGCAAGCCCAACTTCAAAGCCAGCTGGGCTTAGGATCAGTCCGGTGAGAAGATTCTCATCTAAACAGGACTTGAATAAGTGATCCCTAAAGCAAGGCTCAGAACACAGAAATCCCACTTCTACCCTCTCTTACATGCTGTTATGCTGAGAACCACACAACGCTGTAATAGTTGACAGCATAACCATAGGTGGTTTGGGCATTCTCCTGAGAAAGTCTGGCTGGAAGTGACCTCTGGCAGTCTTCAGCCCAGCTACCCTGAGCAGGATCACTGCTAACAA
Source organism: Sialia sialis (assembly GCA_009812075.1). Classification (NCBI taxonomy): domain Eukaryota; kingdom Metazoa; phylum Chordata; class Aves; order Passeriformes; family Turdidae; genus Sialia; species Sialia sialis. The sequence goes on along the minus strand of VRYO01002184.1, from coordinate 2,280,031 downwards.
CACATCAGCCACAGCTCTGTCCAGCCAGTTTCTGAGATTTTCCAAGGACGGAGATTCTGCTGCCTCCCTGGTCAGCCTGTGCCAAAGCTATCCTCCCTTCCTAGAGGAATCAGAAATCTCCTGATTTCTGGCCTGAGCTCCCAAGCAGGATATGGAAATTGGCCCTGGTTATGTTACTTGTAACTTTTGTGAGGGAAGTACAAAACTGCCTGACATTATAGAGAAATGTAGTCCCTGTCCCCCACCTTTCAGAGGCAGGGTCCCTGTGACAAGAGCTCTTAACACAAAAGAAACAGGCTCTGCCTCTTACTGGTTTTACTTGGCCTCAACTCAGTGAGTAAGGGTCCTGCACAGTGATGGTGAGTAGAATCACCTCCTTCCCTACATTTGAACTGCAGTGGGGATGAGGTATCTAACTCCTGCTGATCTCCCCAGCTGTGCAGGGGATGCTGCCCATCAGCCAGAGCAAACTGTGCCTGAAAATGGAGGCAGGATTAAATGGAAATGCACCTACTAGATGGAGTGTGCTATAGGATGTGAGTGCATCAAACTCCAGTAAATAATGACTTGGCAAAGTTCTGGGCCAAAAATTTCTGAAATAAAACACGTCAGCCCCTGAACTGACCATGAGGTGCCCATGGCTCTCCTTTGTGAGTGAGTGAGAAAAAGGAATGCCAGAGGTCACTCCTAATGGTTGCAACTTCCCTATGAACAAGGTGAGCTCCTGCTGTCCTCTCCTTCATGTCACTCTGGCATTCTTTTTGCCAAAGAAATGTGGATTTGCTGGTCACAAGACCCTGTTTTGCAATGCTGCTGTGAGCTCATGGTGAGAAGAGCAGGTCAGCACAGAGTCTCAGCTAAACCGGAGGTGGTACAAGTCTGACAGGTCCTGAGCAGGTGATAAGATCATGAGCTAAATCTGCTTCTTGACATGACAGTGACTAGAACACACAAATTCAGACTGAAAGCTTTGTCTGTGCTGTTCCATTACATGTGCTTTCCTTTCCTTCTCTCCATGGGCAAGCTGAGTCTGACCAGTTCACTGTTTCTGTTTTCCCTAATGGAGTTTTAGTGATATCTGATGTTTATCAAACTACTTTCCATGTATGTGTATACAGAGACACAAATACCTCTAGGTAAATGAAATAGGGAATGTGGTAAAAATTGTATCTTTAACAGTGCTTCAGATTCTATAGCACTTATGACAGAGGCATTTCTACTTTACATTCTCGATCTTTTGTCAGTGTTTCCGATGGCTTCTGATGGTCAGAATTAAGATGACAGAGGATCATAATCTTGTATTTTCTTTCATACAGTGTCAGGATCATATTAATTACTTTGGCTCTGCAGCTACTTTTGTTATCAAAATCAACTATCAAGATGATTTCCTGAAACAGATCTGTGCTGGTATGGTGAAACATTTACTGGAAAGCCACCCCCACTTACCATTTGTGAAGGTGTTCACGTAGTACCTGCGGCCCTGGGGAGACATGTAGCTCTGCCAGCCGGGGGGAAGGTGGCCATTCAAGGTGTCTTCTCCTGGCTGAGGAGTGGCCTTTCGGGGTTTCTGCTGAGAAAAAAACCAAAACAAACAACCTATTAAGTCAATATCTAGATAATGTAAAGTCTAACCAGACACACAGCTGGAAAGAAATGATGTGGTTTGGCATTCTAGAGATTCCAATATATCTGAAGAATTTCAGTCCATTTCTCCCTTCATCTGTGCTAGCTTCAGAATATGAAGCAATATTGCCTTGTAGAAATCACCATTTGGGGCAGAAATTAACCCCTCTATATTTAATGTCCCAAGAGCACGTGGAACTGTCCAAGAAAATTACTCTGGTTGAGCAGTAAAATGCAAAGCATGAAATGATCAAGTGTCTGAGAAAGAGAGGCTGGCCCTCCTTTTCCTTCCCATGGATATACCAGTGGGCCAAAGCACTGATCATGGAGGTGCTGTCACAATTTATTTTACAGGGGCACCATCACCTGAACCACAAAACCAGACTCTCTCCCAGTAAGCTCCACTGGATAGCACAGAATACTGGAACAAATCCTGGGATACCTCCTCCACCATGGGATTAATGGTGCCCTGTTATTGTTTGCAAAAGCATGCTGAAGAAAAGTAAACTCTGCAGTGTGGGAGTGTACCAGCTCCAGAAGAAAACAGCAGCAGGCTGGTTCCTTCATATTCCCTTCATGGATATCTGGTCTTGAAAATAACAAAGATACACCAGACTAGCCCTGCTGTGCATGAAAATCTCAAAGAGAGGAATCTGGGGTAACCCAGCCCTGGGTTCTGTTTCACACATTTTTGCTGCATGCTTGCTGTTTCTGTAGCTAACACATTCGTTCCCTTCTGGAACTAAAGTCCCTTCATTCCCACTACCCCTATTTCTTAATCTGATCCTACAGTGATTCTATGTGCCAAGCAGGTCACCATTAAGCTCAGATCAGTTTAGGGGCCTATGGTATTCATCCACTTTTCACTGTCAGCACCAGCACCCTGCAAGGACAGACATTTCCAGTTTGCTTAAGAGAAGCTCTGAATGGCCCCAACATCCTTTCAGTCACATTTGCAGTATTGCTTCAGATCTGTGCTGGACTGCAGGAAAAGCAGAGCTCCTTCACAGGTGAGTGCCATGGCTGCATTCTTAAACAGAGGCTATACTAAGAGACAGATGTGGATGGTATACAGTAAATACCAGCAAATGGTAGTTATACTGGAATACTTTATATTGGAAACAGTATAAAGTCAACCCACTGTTTCAGCTGTAGTCCCTGCCAAAATGTGCATCACTTCAAACATCATACAAGCATTATGTTTTGCAGTTGCTAATTCTGTTTTTTGGTTACTAATATTTACACCTTTCTTCTGATTTTGCCAATCAAGAAGTGCTATGAGCACAGCGGCCTCTATCAATGACAGGCAAGAGGAAATCTCAACACTGCCAAATGCTGAAGTTCTTGTAAACAGTTTGCTTTTACGTGCATGTATTGTGGTTTAACTCCAGCCAGCAACTCAGCACCACGCAGCCACCCACTCTCTGCCTCCCACCCCTGGGATAGGGAGGAGAATCCGAAAAAAAAAGTAAAATTCATGAGAGAAGAACAGTTTAATCATTGAAATAAAATAAAATATAATAATAATGATAATGATGAAAGTAACAAAGACACAGAAGGAAACAAAAAGAGAGAGGAATAAAATCCAAGAAAGACAAGTGATGCACAGTACAACTGAACGCCCAGACCCAGCCCTTCCCTGAGCAGCATTTAGCCTCTCGTAGCCAACTCCCCCATTTATACACTGAGCATGACATTCTGTGGGGTGGAATATCACTGAGGGTCAGCTGTCCTGGCCTTGCTCCCTCTTGGCTCTTGTTGCAGCTCCTTGCTGGCACAGCACAGGACACTGAGGAGTCCTCCATTTTGAGCGAGCACTGCTGAGCACCAACTAAAACATCAGGGTGTTATCAACATTATTCTCTGAATACAAACTCAGCACTGTACCAGCTACTAGGAAAAAAAACCTAACTGTATCTGAGCTGAAACCAAGACAGCATGGAGTATGTGTGATCTCTTCCCTTTGTTTTAGACAGCAATGTCACTCAGCTCACTACTAGGAAGGACTTATCCCCCCATGGAGACTGCAGAGGAAGATCCACTGAATGCTGGGACCACTTCTGTATTAGAGCCCCTAACTGGTCCCAGTGCAATCCCCCTCCAACAACACTTGGATTCCAACTCCTACAGCAGCTTTAGGGGGAAAGAGGAACTGAAAATGACATAGGGGAGGAACAGAAGAAGACACAAAACTTGATTTCATATAGATTTCCTCACAGAATCACAGAATCACTAAATGGTTTGGTTTGGAAGGCACATTAAAGATCATCTCATTCATCCCCCTCCATGGGCAGGGACACCTTCCACTATCCCAGGGTGCTCCAAGCCCCATCCAGCCTGGCCTAAGATGCTTCCAGGGATCCAGGGGCAGCCACAGCTTCTCTGGGCACCCTGTGCTAGGGCCTCACTGGCCCCACAAGAAAGAATTCCTTCCTAATGTCTTAATGTCAACCTGCTCTCTCTCAGTCTGAAGCCATTCCCCCTTGCCATATCACTACAAGCACCATTCTCATCATACAGGAGCCCAGGATGGCATATCTGGCATAGATAGCGTGGGATGATGAGATCTGGGACAGATGCACACGAGCCTGGGCATTATAATGCACCACAGATTAAGTACCTCATAATTTAGGCACACCCAGCCATCCTTTCAGAAATGAGAGTGCCAGAGAGGCCATCATGGGTAGCACATCATCCCTTTTCTGTCAAAACAGGAGATCTGAGGAAAGGAGAGATTTTCTTGCTCTGTTTTCCTCGGCAGACACAACCCTGTCCCAGGCAAGCCACCTGAAGTCCCTTCTTCTTGCACCAGCACAGCTAAACCAGGAGCATGTTTGTGCTCCTGTGTGGGAGAAGTTTTGGTTACCCTGGCACGGGATGACAGGCAATCCTGATGCTGGGACACAGCAAGGACAGGGCCATGGCACTGCACAGGGAGCACAGGTGTCTGGCACATAGTGCTCCAAGAAGCCAGCTCCACATCTGGGACAGCACCCACAGACAGGCTTCAGAGCTCTCCCAAACCCAGCTCCACATCTGGGACAGCATTCACAGACAGGCTTCAGAGCTCTCCCAAACCCAGCTCCACATCTGGGACAGCATCCACAGACAAGCTTCAGAGCTCTCCCAAACCCAGCTCCACATCTGGGACAGCATTCACAGACAGGATTCAGAGCTCTCCCAAACCCAGCTCCACATCTGGGACAGCATTCACAGACAGGTTTCAGAGCTCTCCCAAACCCAGCTCCCACCAGGGCACCCTGTTCCCAGCCACATGCCACAAAGGAAGTGCTCAGAGGTACCCAAGTGTAGATGCACCTCTCCCTTAAACAGATCAGTAAGACTGGACTGTTACTTTGATTTCTTGTTCCTATTTTAGGAGAATTATTGCCAGGATAATTTCTGAGAAAAATCACAACAGAGGATGTCTGCATGGAGAGGAGGTTCCCTATCAGCATAGAGCATTGCAAACTAGCTAAGAGAGAGCAGCAGGCAGGGACTGTTGAAGAAAAGTTCAGCTTGAAAAGAATCTGCCAGTCATGAGGATAAGTATCAAGGCTTACCAGGGAGCTATGCACTTCTTGTGGTTCCTCCATCAAGATTGAGGGTCTCCTTCCAGAAGTTCTGCTCTAGTCCAATAAAAAGAAAAAGCAGGACCCTGACACCCCTGCCCCAGCTCAGGCTGGGGGGCTTGCAGTCCCTTCCGCTTTCTAAACCTTCCAACTCCTACAGAGCCTTTGAGCTCAGAAATGTTCAGGCCACTCCCCTGACTGACACTGCTGGAAGTGTCACCAGCTGCTGTCACCATGGTTGTGGACAGGCAAATCTGGACCTGGAAAGGATGTCTGCAACACTTGTCAAGGAAACAGGAAACCTGAACAATGTGAGCAGCAAATGTTTGACCCCAGTGAAATCCTCCTCCATGTGTATTTGATGCCTGGAAAAGGGATCAAAGTGTTTCACAAAACATTAAAATCCAACAGGGCAATCACTTCTCTCCCATGAGATTTCCGAGGATCAGAATTCCATGTAGCAGGGGAACATGCAAGAGCCAGGCACCCAACAGGTCTTGTTCCACATGACAAGTTTTTGTCTGCTGCCTGCAGAAACACAGGGACGGAATTCTCCTGATAAATGCACAGCAGAGAGGAAACAGCAATGAGCAGGAAATTCAGAAAGGGCAGTGGAGCTCTTCAGCACCAAAGCACACAACAGATAGATGGCAAAGGCAAGCATGTGGAATAAGAACAGATCTATGGGGTTAACTTCTCTAATCCAGGACAGCAGCAGTGGCAAGAGGCAGAGGCACTTGCTGTTTAGGTCAGAGCACACAAACCTGACCATTCTCTGTGCTTCTTCCCCTGCATGCATGGGCACTGGGCCAGGGAAGTCGAGAAGAGGACAACCTGTGTGGACCAGAGAGCCACCCCACAGCACCACAACCCTGACCAGGAAATACTGTTTCATCCATGTGCTGCCATACACTGACGGTCTAGAAGCACATTTGAAGACAAGGACAACTGGGTCAGACATCCTGGATGCTTCATGTGAAGAGGAGCAGCAGCCAGGGCCTGCCTGTGGGAGCCTTGGCACTTTCTGGCTAGCGTGGCCAGCTCAGAACAGGGGAGCACAGCCAGCAGTGCCTGTCCCACGCCACCTCTTCTGACTTTCTGTTTGCTTTTTCTTTTCTTTCTTGGTCTTCGTGATCAAGTTAGCAGCAGCCCAACTCATTCTGTTCCTTTGGAAGAGCCCTTGGCATTGTGATTCCCTCCCAGTGGTGGAAAAAAAGCCAAGGAGGGTTTTATGCAGCAAAGTGAGCAACAGGGAGTAACACACATCAGTTCAATCCATGATGACTTGACCCTGAGGCAAGTTCTTGCCTTGCTCAATAGAGGAAAATGACTTCCCATTTTCAAACTGCAGGAAATCCCCATTCTCCTTCAAAGAGGGATCCTGAGGAGGAAACATCTGTGTGTTGACAAGCCTGAGCTCCCTGAAGATGTGTGGACTTGCACAGCAGAGCTCAGACCAGGGGCAATTCCCAACACACAACCCCAGGGAAAGGAAAGCAAAACAATCCCAAACCCACAAATTAAGACCTCAAGCAACCTGACCTAACTCTCAACAAGGGATTGGACCAGAGACCTTCAAAAGTCCCTTCCAATTTAAATTCTTCTGTGATTTTATGATCCTATTTCAGCAGAGCATGCAGCCTTGGAGCAAATGAAGAGGAGCCTCTGGCTGTGGGTAAGGGCTGGAGGGCAGCATCAGCACACTCACCTGCTGCTGCCACCTGTGCAGTCACACTTGCAGCCCCAGCAGCACAAGGAAAGTGCCCAAATAAACAGGTGCCCTGCGGTGCTGGAGGATCACTGGTGACAGAAAGATGGGAAAACTATGGAGGGGAACCTCCCTGCAAGGAGCAATGCAAGGACACAGCATGAATCTGCCCCAGAACAGCCTCTGTGCTGTGGGGAAGAGCTTGTTCTGCACTGGCAGTACTGAGCTTATCTTTTTGTCTAACTGCAGTTTGTGCGACCACTGGGCTTGGAAAAGGGGTGTGTCAGTCCTAGGGCATGGTGCAGGAAAAGAAGAACTACAGAATCATAAAGTGGTTTGGGTTGGAAAGCACCTCAAAGCTCACCTCATTCCACCTCCCTGCCAAGGACAGGGACACCTTTCATTGTCCCAGGCTGCTCCAAGACCTGTCCAGCCTGGCCTTGGAGACTTTCAGGGATCCAGGGGCAGCCACAGCCTCCTTGGGCACCCTGTGCCAGGGCCTGCCCATCCTCAGAGTGAAGAATTTCTTCCTAAAAAGCTTATCAAAACCTGATGTCTGTCACTCCAGTCCCTTTTCCAAAGTCCCTCTCTAGCTGTCCTGGAGCCCCTTTAGGTACAGGGAGGAGCTGTATGGTGCAGTTGAGGAAGTGGGGTCTGTGTTTGGCTCCAGCTGATGCCTGTACCAGCCTGTGACCTGGCTCAGGAGGTCTGGGGCACCCACAAACCCCTCAGCCCTGCCCACAGCCTCTCTCTGCCTCATACTTTGAGTCATTCTGTATTTTGTTCATTTTTATGCAATCTTTCTTGCTCAACATTTGGTTTCCATGGAGTCACATACACTGTGTGAAACAGATTTATATATAGAAAGTGGAACGGGTCATATGATCTGTCCTGGTTGTCCTGGCAACCAGCACAGCTCCCCTTGGGCTGAATAGGATGGCACATTCTGCTGGGGACAAGTCACCCTCCCTGGGTGGCCCTGCCTGTGCCACTGCCCTGCAGCCCTGCTGTGCCATTCCACTGCTCCGGGCACTGGCCACGGCTCCAGCCCTCTGTGCCACCAGCCCTCGTCCCCACAGAGGACAGTCCCCTTCCTGTGCTGACTTAGAGCATCTCAGAGTGCTGAGGGTGAAGCTGTGGGCTGAACTACACCCAGCACATAACCCACATTCCAGTTTAGCCGGACAGCTCTCATTTTTCCCAGTTTTAAAAATCTCCTTGTGCTAATAAATTTCTTTTGTGCCACTCTCCTTCACTCCTTTTTCCTAAATAACTCCAGCATCTCCATGCAGCTGCTGTTTCCCGGGATGCCATCTCTGCCACCTTCCCAGCAGCTGATGGTGGCTGTGACCAGGAGGAATGGGTGGCCAGCTCTCCCGTATCTCTGCACTCCTCTCTGTCTCGTTTGGCTCTGGAACACAGCGTGCATGCTTCCCACCCAGCTCTGCCTGGTCTCCAGCCAGACCCACAGCTGCCAAAAGCCTCCCTTCTCACCCACCCAGGTCCCTGGCTGTGGCACAGCCATGTGCCTAGGACTTTGCTTTAATGTAAAATACATGAAAAGCACTGTGTTAGCAGAGAACAAGCCTTCTGGGACTAGTATATTTTTCTCCATCAGTACCATAAATGAGGGGAAAACAAGCTGTTTCTGAAGGATACATGACCCAGGGAGACAGACTGGGCTGTGTTTTCTGCCTCGGTGCTGTATGAGAGACCAAAATGTGTGGGAAGAGAAATGCTCTGACCTGTGAATTGCATCCTGACCCCTTCAAAATAGGGGCCGTCAAACCAGAAGTGAAAAATCTGAGTAACCCAGCACAGCTCAGCCTTCTGTCTTCCTTCCCAACATGTGCTTGGTGCACAGAAACATGTGCCAGACTGGGAGAAGTCTCAGCACTGAGCTGCAGCTGAGCCTGGCCCCTGTGGTGGGTGACGTGGGACTCCTGGCACCAGGTCTGGTCCAGATCCTGCCACAGACGATGCTCACTCCCTGGCAAAGCAACAGCTCAGGGAGTGCTTGGCAGTAGCAATCAGTGGGGTTTGGCTGATGAGGGAAGCTAGGCAGGTGTATCAAGTAGGAAGCATAAGAAAGATGGCAGGGCTGAGATTCAGTGTGGAGAAAGAGCATTGGGAGTGGGGCCCTGACTTGAAGAGGGTGGTTAGCAAAAAGACAATAAAAAGCCTTTGACAGCAGAGATTTGGGGAGTGGCAAGTGAGCAGGAGGGTGAAGCAGTCTGCAAAGGACCGCCCAGCTGTCAGCCTTCTTGAGTTTTGCTCTGTCTGAGCTCTGCTCCCTTTCCTGGGCTCCTTCCTCTGTGTGCTCTCAGGGGGTGACAGCATTCAGCACTTCATGAAAAGGGTGCAGAGATCTGGCAATGAAAGAGCAACCAAGAAGGGGGAAATTAAGTACTACGCTCTCACCAGGTGCCAAGGACCACGGACAGCCAGATGGGAGTAGTGTCTATTCTGAGAAGGCTATCTAGAACACAGTGACCGTAACGCACCCACAGGAAGCTCAGGAATCACCCCCAGGAAAACATAGACTTGTTTTTCCCTTCTATGCCAACAGAAAAGTCCCTTAATGGACAAATGCTCCAATTCCCTTTGAGTAGTCCCTCTCCTGTACCCATCTGAGCCATGCATGGACAGACAGGTGCTGGCCAGACAAACTGGACAGGAAAAAGTCTGTGCGTGGTCACATCAGGCAGCTACAAGGAGCTCACACTGCTGGATGCAGCTTCTACAGCACAGCCTTGGAAGGACAAGGAGCAGTCATTTAGACAGACTGATGTGATATCAGGAAAAATTTCTTCATCTAAAGGGTGGTCAGGCATTAGGAGAGGTTGCCAAGGCAAGTCGTAGAATCCCTGTCCCTGGGAGTGCTCAGACAATGTGCAGATGTGGTGTTCAGGGACATGTTCAGTGCTGGACTTCGCAGTGCTGGGTAAAGGGCTGGACTTGATCTTTCAAGGCTTTTCCATCCTTAAGGAATCTGTGATTCTATGAAGGGCCAAACTCCACACACAGCAGACCAGAGAGGAACGGGAACAGAACACAGAGGGACCACGAAGGGAGCTGAGATAACCTAATCCCACAAACAAGCACTCCACAGTCACCCTTGTGGTGAGAGCCATCAGGCCCTTGGTCTGGGGTGAAAACCTTCACAGTGAGTCACAGGAAAGGTTCTCCAGACCATGGACTGATAGAGGTACACAGGGAAAGGGGGATTATACAAGACAAAGTGCGATAAGGGGTAGATGGTTAGAGGAAGAAACAAAGATAGGGAAAGGGATGAAACCAGCAAAGGGTAAGAGGATTAAAGAACCTGTTAAATAAGCAGCTGGTGAGGACATTTGTCTGTCCGTGGCCTGACTGATGACTGCAGCCTGAACTGTCTAAGAAACATGCTGAAGAGAAAAGGGGGAGATTTTGGCATAAACACATGTCCTGTGACACCCCGTGGGAAGTCAGCACATGAACCATCCAGAAGTTAAAAGTCCAGTGAAATAATGCCAGGAAGGACTGGGCTGATAGCTCTTACCCATTCCCAATACCTGTGACCAACTGCCTCCCTGAAACGTGGAGCAAACCCTCGCAGCAGCCAGATACCCTGTAGGAGTCAAGGAGTTCTTCTGAATTAGCTGTAGTTTTTTTCCTTCTTTTACAGAAGAAATACAGAAGCTAGCACTCTCCCATTCTTCTGTTTTCCTCTAGGCACCAATGTTCTTGCTGTTCCAAGAGTTACCATTTGGAATCTCATTTGCTAGCTAGTGGGTATAGGCTCTGGAGGTCTAGGCATGCCTCATCTGCCAGGACACAGCCAGCACACTGAGTGCCCTGCTCTGCTACTTTTCTGTCATCAGAAAATTAAGCCATGCTGTCTCCCTATCACAATGTCTCAAAATAACAGGATGTGGCCAGCTGGGACAAAGCTGATTTCTCAAGAGATCCAGAGCTGCCATGAGCACAATATCATGTTTCTATGCAAAAGCTCTGCATGCTGCTGTGTAAACTCAGCCCACTCTGATGTGACAGAGTTTGACATGAACTACTCGAGTCACAACCCCATCCCCTCAATGGGAATGGAGACCCAGAGCTCTGCCACAGGCTGCCATGAGCTGGCTGTCCTGGATACCAAGACTTCCCCCGAGGAGTTATCACACCATGGCTTGGTAGGGTAGGAATGGGCAGAAGAAGGTAAAAGACTGGGGATGAGGCAAATGCCAGCCCTGCAAGAACCCTGGGCTGGATGTGTCCTGTGCCAGGGCAGCCCAGGAGCAGGCAGGAACCCTCCTCCCTTTGCTGTGGAACCCCCAGTGCTCCAGGGAGAGCTGAGGGGGGACCTGCAGCTTGTGCCAGGAGTGGGGGAATGGCTGGAGCCCCTGGTAAGTGGCTGCGAATGGACACTGACCCTTCACCTGACCAAGGGCTCAGGGCCCTGCAGGGCTGAGTAGGGGATATTTGGTCACCCTGGCACTCTGCAGGAGCCAGAGAACAGCAAGAGACCCTGGACCCAAAACAACCACTGCAGTGGGTATGGGGATTGTAAAACTGTAAAAGCCCAGGGATTCCTTTGTTTGAGGTCTCTCCCCAAGGCTGTTTCTAGCACTGTACCACTCAATTATTAAGGTATTTTCTACCCAAAATTGGATGCCTGAGACCCCGCTGTGGGAAACCTGGAGAGGGAAGTTTTTATACAAACCTCACCCTTCTCAGGAGGGATGTGCCACTCCGTCTCTGACACCAGCATCTGGTACGAGGCAGAGCACCAGGGCCAAGTACTCTGAAGGGCTGTGTTGTTCTGGGCATCCAGGGACAACAGGGCCATTGTTGAGCAAACCTTGTACTGTCAGAGTCACCCCCAGAAGCACAGAGAGTCACAAGTCCAGATCAAGCCAGCTGCAGCATTACTGCTTGTCTCCAGTTTGAAATGACCTGCTGTGGGGACAAATCCCTCCCTGAGTGACTGCAGAGCATGGCACACCAGCTCCATGCTCAGAAGCCTGAGAGGCAGCCAGGGAGCTGAGGGCACACTGATTGCTCCAGGTGCTCTGCACTAGAAGAGTGACTGGAAGCAGTTAAAAAAAGAAACTTCCCACAGATTTAAATTCGCTGTCTGACCCCTCTCCCTGGGCTGTGGCATGAAAAAGGGGAGTAGAAAAGTCACCCTCAGCAGGCTTGAGGGCAAACAGAGCTGGGCAGCATGTCTGCCTTCTGGAATTCTTGTGCCTGTGAGTGCAGCTGGGTTTGGAGAAATGGAACACGTGGGAATAATGCCAAATGTTTTCATGTGGGGCCTCCAGCCTGTGCACTGCAGGAAGATCAGCCTGGCTGAGCAATCTCTCTACCTGCGCTGCTATCTTCTTGCAGCATCCTCTGCAATTCCAGCAATTGGATGCAATTCCAAACAATGAAATTCCAGCATCCTCTCTCCCATCTCTGCCAGGGCATGCCTTCATGTGCTTCATTTCTCATACATCACTAAGGTTTTAAAAAGCCCCATTCTACTGCTGGGTTCTGCAGTCTCCCAGACACAATAAAATCACTTGATAACAACTAATAATTAGTGTCCTTTCATGAAGGAAGAGATTCGCTCTTAAAATACAGAGACTCCCTCCCACATGCACACACACACATGCATAGCAGAGCTAAGGCATAGCAACTTCAAACCTTGCTGCAGTCATCTGCCAAAAACGTGTATTTACAGAAACACTTTGGAGTAAGTAATGTATCTATAAGTTAAAAAACAAGTAAAAGCATCTAGATAAGTTTTCGGAGATCTCATCAGATTTCCAGAGCTAGTATATTCTCCTTCTCATAAGAAGTTAAAAAAAAGACATTCTGAGAGCATCCAAAGAACAATCCCAGTTAGTTGTCTGTATTTATTACAGAATGCTTCAGGTTGGAAGGGAGATTAAAGCTCATCCCATTCCAACTCACTGTCACAGGCAGGGACACCTTCCACCAGAGCAGATTGCTCCAAGCCCTGTCCAGCCTGGCCTTGGACACTTTCAGAAATAGGGCATTAATTTATTTATCTTTAACTCTTTGTAAAAGAACTAATCTTCTCTCTTTTAGGAAGAATGTTGGGCAAGGTGCCTGAGAACTTTATGTTTAATGATTTGCATTTCTGATAATTTTATTATAAGTACTACTATCTCAAAACCCATGAAATGAAAAACAAAATTGCAATAGTTAGCTCAGATTTTGTTTCCGGCTCAGGGCCTTAAACAATCTTTTGGCATATTATAGCAACACTTTCCTGTACTTTAAAACGAAATTTGTGTCCTCCTGTTGCTGGGGTTGGGCAGATCCCAATCTAAAGTGCCTTACTACTTTTTCAAGCAGCAACCATTTCTTTACAAACATCCTCACTTTTTCTTGAAGGGTTTTTCACTGCAGAGGAAATCTGTTCTCTGGATTAAATGGCCCTCCATGACCAAAACTTTGGGAAGCTCAGATGCAGAGAAAGCAGTGAAATGGCCAAGATACAAAGTGCTGCCAGATGCACATTCCTGCGCCCTCCCTTGTAATCTCTCTCAGGCGTGGGGAATGTGGCTGTTGTGCCTGTAACCCCTCAGCACAATGCACTCACACAGACACACCACCTCCATTCCTTTTATTTTTGCTGCTGCTACAAATCTTAATAAACGAGCAAACAAACAAAAAAATAAGGCATGGGAGGAAGGCCATTCTGAGCACTTGGCATGCCTGAACACGGCTGCAGGAGCCCCTGCACAGAGCCAGAGCTCACCCTGCCTGCTGCCGTGGCCAGACAGACAGACAGACAGACAGACAAGCAGTCAGGCACACAAACAGGCAGATGGACAGGCAGCCACTGCTGCTCTGAGAGTAGAGCCATGTGCCCATGCCTGCTGGCAGGACAGGGTGGCACAGGAAGGACAAGGGAGTTTGGGGGCAGTGCAGAATGCCTGGTGCCCCTCGCAGCTGGGACAGACTCCTGCCAGGCTCAGCAGGCAGGGAGAGCCCCACTGACACCAATTACTGCATCTGCAGCATTTTTCCAGGAGCCTCTTCTCTAAATACACCAGTGTGGGGCTGCCTTTGACCCTGAGATGTCACTCAGGAAAATCCTCCTTCTCCACCAGGCTCAGCAGCTGTGGAGGTTGCTCAGGCATGAACAGGTATCTCTGCCTGGCTGCCTCAGTCCTCTCCCACAGCAAGGTCTGGACAGCCCCATCAGAGCTGTTTGCTGGGCTGAGATCAAGGCCAGCCAGTGTGTGACATCCAGTAATGCAGCACCCTGAGGAAGCCCTTGGTGGGCAGAGCAGCAGAGGGGCTCCAGTGTTCTGCAGGAGCCAACTCCTCTTTCTTGTGCTCCTGGAAAGACAGAGCTGGTTCTCATCCATCCATCAGCACCAGGAGCTTTCTGCAGCTGCTGTCCCCTCTCCAGAATTCCTCACAGTGGCTCTGCTCCTTCTCCTGGCCTTTCTGATCTTGAGGAGGACACAAGCAGAGGACACCTGTGTGTTTCTCCCACACGCAGCCTTCCCAGGACTACGTGCGCAGCCATTTCAGCAACCAGGCAGTCCTTGGAGAATTGAATGCCTCTTATCTCTGGCTGAAATTAAAAGGTTTGTTCATGTTTGGCCCACCTCTGACATAAAAAATCTGCTTCTTGTCCTCACAACTGCTGCTCCTGGTCCTCTACACACTGAAGAGATTCAGATCTCATTTGCTTGGTTTAGCTCTTCTTAATGAAACTCCACCACACAATCATTTCACCTGAAAAGAAGAATATCCAGGCCACTGCATTTGTGCAGTGAAATTCATTCAGATTTGGTCCATATGCAAGAATAGCATTTAAGGCAGCACACTGCCAGTGGTGGGGAGGACTGCAGAGATGAGGGATGGCAAAGGCAGACCTCAGGAAAAGTGCTGGGAAACGGCAGTGGCAGCTGAGCAGGAGACCGCCTGGTGGGAGGTGACCAACTGCAGATGGGTCAGACACGTGCAGAAAAAAAATGGAGCAGGCAGAAATAGCCAGGAAATATCAACTCAGCTAGGAAAAAGTGCAAGTAGGAGAAAATAGCAAAAAAAAAAAAAAAAAAAAAAAAAAGCCAGCAGGGGGGAAATCCCTGGAAATAGTTACTGATGAATTTCAATTTGCCCTGTGCAGTAACTGAGCATCCTCAGAAGAGCACAAAGAATGTCACTGGGTCACCTCCACTCTCTCTCTTTTCCCAGTCACTCTCCTATCCCACTAATGCTGGTTTAAAGAAGATGATGAATAAACTGGTTATTTTAAAACTGCCTGGCACCTCAATCCCTGGGACTATCCTGCCAAGAGGATGCATAAAAAACATGCTCCAGACACTGTGACCTGCTGTACAGTCCAGATTCATCAGACCACATTCTCAGAGCAGATAAAGAGAATTTATTGGTTTGATTGCTCTACACCCAGCAAGTTAATCTTTTTTATGGATTTGGGCATTTCAATATCTGTCTTCCTCCTATGTCCATTACACTGTTTAATTACCTGTTACTGCATTAGTGAATTTGAATAATTGTAATATGGAAACATCAAAAGTCATTGGGACTGGGAAGCCTTTGTGCTTTGTACTAGTCATGTAAGAGAAAGAACCTTTTAGACTGCTTTTAAATTTAAAAAAAGCTGCCAGTTATTCCTATGACAAGTACAGAAGTGTAGGCACAAAATAGATAAAATCAGCAGAAAAGCATTAACAGTAACAGGAAATACCTCAAAAAATGTGTATTAAGAGGAAGACCAAGTAAAAGAACTAGTTGAAGCTCAGCAGAGGAGAGTTGCCCATGAATGTTCAGGATATTCAACAAAATGTCATTTATTAACAAAGTCCTCCATCATCAAGTGGTTGTCACAATTAATATCCACAACAAAGATTTCAGCCTGCAATAGGGAAAGAATAAGTTTTTTTTTTGAAGAACTGGCTCATAAATCTCAGAGCATTTGCTAATCTTCTCTGAGAATCCATGAAAAATCTAGTACAAAAGAGAGTAAAAACCAGAGATCTAGGAAAAAAATGATCTGAACAGAAAAAGTAGTTTAATAGAGGGCAGTAACAATAAACGAAAGGGGAGTGTCTCAGATATGCCATCAACCTGCTGGAAAGAAAAAGGGTGATTTATTTTCCCATCCCTCACAGGAGAGAGAAAAATTAATTTAACTTGCAGAAGGGAAGGTTCAGGATGGAGGTGGTATCAAAGCCACAGTAAAGGCTGAACCTCTTTAAGAAAATACCAAATAACTATTTATAAGAAATGATGTAGGTATTATTCAGCCTTTCTGAAGAAAAAGCCTGTGACTGGAGTATGACATACACTTATGTGTCCTCAGCTCTTTCCAAGATTACACCATGCTAACATTCCACTGGGAGATGGCTTGGAATGGACACATTTGATACCAAAATAGAAATATTGTTTAAAGTATGACATCATGTATTAGAAAAATGAAAACCTAATAGAAATAATCTCATAATCTAATAAGAAAATGCTACTTAGGAAAGGTCTACACTTGGAGCTGAAAGTTAAAAATTGGGGTGGGGATGATACAGTCTTTCTAATGGCATGCACAATGAAACCTTTAATGACACTATCACAGCAAAAGTGCTGTCTGGCCACCCTGCACTACCTGCACATCATCACATCAAAGAGGCATAAAAAAATCATTCCTATCCTATAAACTCTCACCACATGAACCTCTGCAAGCTTTGGCTTTGGAATTATGGTAGTATTTACAGCTGAGGGATTTTGAAGCCTGGGACTGAAAACAAACAAACAAACAAAAAAACCCAAAAAACTACACCTAGGGAAAACAAGAAAGTTCTGTTGAGTCTGCCGATTATATTCCACTACTTTAGTTTAGGATTTTTAAGTCCATGGGGTTTTTAAGTCATATGCTTTTGTGAAAAAAGGTAAAATTGCATTTTTAATCTAGACTTAACATAAAAATAAATGGTCATAAATTTCCAGATCACAAGCTGCTACCCTGTGAAGAGGAGGAAAAAACAAGTCTTGCAGCACAGCTTTTGGTACAGCTAATCCAGGAGTCATGGAAACTCTCCTGGTATTACCCAGAGCACCAAGCTCCTACCGGGTCCCTTCTGTCAGGAGCTTGTCCTGCTCAGGGCACCTCACAGTTTGTGCCACTTCCCTTCTGAGACTTCCAGAGAAGTCCTGGGGAACCTCTCTGTGACACCCGTGGTGCTGCACCAGCTGCTGATCATTTGTGCTAGGCTCAGACAGATGCAAGGTGGGGAAAAAAAATAAATTCTGGAAAAATTTAATTCAAACCTACGAGCCGCTTTCTGGGATGTAAAAATCATATTTTCACCTTCCTGCTCTGCTGCAGCAGCCTTGTTTGTGGAGAAGGGAATGGGGAGGCTGAGCACAGCCCTGCATTTGCAGGCAGGTCCCACCTCCTGGACACCAAACCTTGGCCTCATGCCCAGGAAAGAAGCAGGAGGATGCAGAACAGATGCTGAATTCAAACTCCAGATTGATAACAACACCCTCAGGCTCTTGGTCTGGCTTAGCAGGAGAGGAACAGCTTGGCAAGACACGAAAACTACATCTCAGTGCAATTCTTTGTGGGAATTGCCATACAGCCTGTTTGAGCACATCCACAGGCAGAGCTGCTCCATCCTCTTGCCTCCAGTTAGGTCTGCAGACCCCAGCTGAGCAGGTGCTCACAGCTCTCTGATCACCAAGGAGAAAGAGAAAAGCCAGCTCCTTCAGCCTGGCCATCTGAAAAAGCACTGGGAAAGCCTGACCTCAGGAGTTTCTCTTCCTCAGTTGGCTGTAAAGGAATCGGAATGTTTTGTCTTTTTGAAATAAGGATGAACTTGTTCTTCATTGTCTGCAGGATTGAGAAGTTTCTGCCCCTAGGATTCTCACCTGTTCACATGGAACACTACAGCACAAACAATCCCTGAAGCTTATGAGAACACTGCCATCCCCCTGGACACCCTGTGCTGGCACTTCTGATGGCTCCCTGGGGCAGCAGGATGGTCACAGCACAGCAGTGCCCTGAGGAAGGATGTGGTGCTTGACTCCAAGCAGAGAAGAAACTGCAGCCACATCTATGAGCTTCTGCCCTTGAGCTGCCCCTGGCACAGAAGCTTGGTTAATCCTCCTCTCCTGGAGACTATAAATGAGCCAGTGGACACCAAACACACACAGCCCCCACCAGGCATGGAGGCAGCCCTCACTCACCCCATCCCAGGCGCTCTGGGCAGCTCCTGCCAGGCATAAACCAACACTCATCCCCTCTGGAGAAATCAGCATCTCCTGCATCACCTGTACAGCAGGGCTGGACACCTCTGTCAGGAGGTGGAGATAACCTGCCAGAGCAGCACACCCACGTGTCAGCGACCAGGCTGAGGTCTGGCTCTGGTGCCATCTGTGAAATCTTTTCCATCTGTGTGCTCAATCTGCTCCAGCCCCCGTGCAGAGAAGCAGGGGACACACTCAGCATTCCTGAAGAGCAGGCTGCTGCAGCCACAAGAGAACAGGGCAGGCACAGAGGTGGCTGACAGCAGGGTCTGGCCCCTCTGCCCACCCTCAATGTCTTAACAGGTTTTGGTGCTTGGTGGCCTCAGGAGCTCACACCACACAGAAGCTATCCCAGGAAAACACCAGCACTGAGAGCTGGACCAGTGCATGGAGGGAGGTTCCAGAGGGACTTCACAGGGCTGCTCATGAGTGTAGATGGGGGTGAGGAGGCACAGAGGGTTTCAGGGCAGCCCAGAGCAGCTCAGGTCTCCAGCATTGCCATGTCTTCACCTGCCACAGCCCAAACATCCTCCACACAACTCTAAGTATTTCTGTGCCTGCTGCTGAATTGGAGCAGTCAGAGCTTCCCAAGAGCCTGGCATCTGCAGCACGGCTGTGCCTCTGGCATCTGCACATCTGCCCTCCTGTGCAGCCCCACAGAGCAGTGCCTGCCTCCCCACCCTCAGTGGCACCTCGCAGGGGTCAGCAGTGCAGGGTTACTCTTGCTGCAGCAGCTCTGTGCTGCTCATTCCAAGTTCCTGTAATTGACTGGATTAAGGGGAAAAAGTTGGTAGGGTTGCAGAAGGAATTTTTTTGGTCAATTTTGCACAGCTGCGGGATCTCACCATGTGAAGAAAAATAAAACCTGTTTTATTTGAGGGAAATCTGAGATGTTATCTTGGTTTTGGCCTGACTCTAGTAGCTGTCTTGCATGTTTAAACATACTGAATCTAGTGCCTAGCTAATCACATTCTGCTACACAATAGCAGCACGCTTCAGTGTATTATTTTTCAGAATAATGTGGTTTAACAATATAGAGAACTGAAACTATGCTTTAACTTGTGGTTGTTGTTACTCAGACTGCTCTCCGAGAGAGGGAACTTCTGGAGCTGAAAGATAATTTCTCAGCTCTGAGCAAAAGTAGTAAATGTAACATTCCATGATTTCCACTGAAAGAGAAAAGCCTTCAGACAGGAAACAGGGCTGAGATCAAAATTAGTGTTACAGGAATAGCTTTCAGATCTGGCCTGCTCTTTTCTGGGGTGGTATATTTAACTCCTTCAGCTGAAGACACTGCCTTACTATTGCTGGAGCTGCAGCCTAGAAGAGAGAGGGGAAAATGAACAACAATGAAGACTTTATAGATTTATAAATGCATATATTTTATTCAGTTATAAATAAATTTCTTAGCTTGAGAAGAAAGCGTGGAAGTTGTCAAGGAAGGCAAAATCACAAATAAAAGAAAAAGCTTACAAGAGAAGAAAATATTGTGTCCTATATTGTGATGAACACCAATTCAATTGTATTCCTTAGGAATTTCTGATAAGGCAACTGAGGTAGTTATACATTATGTGATAAAAAGGGACACCTATTGCTCTTCACAGAGCAGAATGAGACATCTTAGACGTACAGGCTATCAAAAGCCAAGCTGTGACCTTATTTATTACAATTAGTAAACACAAGGAGAAAGGATTTTGAAGGATTTTAGCTGCACTGCATTTCAAACCATAAGAAGCTGCTGGGTGTCTGCCCTTTGAGCTGCATGCCACCCAAACAGAGACCCAATGAAAGACTGTGACCTAAAACCAGACTGGTGCCATCCCTGGCAGGCAGATGTCTGATGGTGCCAATGCTGCATTTCTGTGGGGGTTACAGGTGTGCACCACAAGCAGGTACCACCCAGAGATGCTGAAAGGAGCAGCCCCAAGACCTTCCTCACAGACAGCAAAGCTCTGTAGCCACAGTCATTGCTATTTCCAAGTAGAGGACTGATGGCTCAGATTGATTTTGACCCTTCCAAAAGTGGGGTGTGCCCAAGAGGATGCAGGTGCTGAGTGGTTGAAGTGTGATTCCTCAGAGCTAAGAAAAGAGCAGAATACTGGATGAGGCTCTCTCTTGGTGGTGAGGAGCAAACATCCCATCCCAGCACAGGGAGGGGAAGGCCTGTGCAACTCTCTTCAACCTCTCCAGAACACCTCCCTGCCATAGGGAAGGAGGAGTAAAAGGTTTTCAAGCTTGCTTTCTTCTAGCCACAGGAAAATATTGGATCCTCCAGCACTGAAAGCAAAAGCAAATTCCCTGCCACAGAAGTGAATGTTGGGATTTGTTCGTTCCAGGGCCTGGCTCCAGGCTGGAAACAGGCTGTAGCTTCTGAGTGGCTCTTCACAGGCTGCCAGGGCACAGCTCTGACCCCAGCCAGGGCATTGGAGCTCCTGCTGCAGGAGGCAGCAGAAGGGAGGAGGGGGTTCAGCCCTGCAGCTCTCACACACATCAGGAACACACATACAGAGCACTAATCAGTGCTAACACAGGGAGTACAGCCATTCCTGCTCATGTACTTCTGATTCTAAGAATCACAACAGAGGCACTTCCAGAGATTCACATCTTGCCCAGCAAAAAGCTGATTTGTTCAGTGCAGCCAGCTTTGTTCCATGTGTCACCAAAATCACTGTGTGTAAGCTTATAAGACTGTGATATAAAGACATTGCTGAGCATCGCTGGGTGGAGCCCTGTGATCAAGCTCTCTGACCTAACTGAGTAAAAAATGCAGCCAGAGTTGAAGCATTCAGCAGTTCCCAGCTCCCTTCCCCTTTGATGTGCTACTTGCAGTTGGTGGTCTCCATCTGTGGGTTCCCTATCTTCAATGTGGGGCTCCAGTGTGGCCAGCAGACCTCCTGTCCTAACCCAGCAGAGTCCCACCTCCAAACTGACAAGATTCCCCAGGAGGGTATCAAAGACATGCTGGAGATGCCCTGTTCCATGAGCAGGCAGCATCCTGCCTGGGGCACACCAGGCAGCACAGACCACTGGCCACAGCGACCACAACGTGCTGGGAACAGTGATTTGCACCAGCATAATCTCTTCCCCAGCACTGCCAGCAAGTTGCACAGCAGAATTTGCCACGGTTTCATCCCAGGGATGAATTATGTTTCTGGCCCATGATTATGTTTCTGGCAAGCACTGAGGGAAAGCTTTGTCCCTCACTGAAGATTCATTTTCAGCCTTAGTAAATGGTGCTGGTCAAGAGCAGAGGAGGGAGCTGGAGGGAGTCCCCAAACCCTAGGGCAATGCAGCTCAGAGGAACTGTGCACAGGGGTTAACTGACTCAGGTTCATTGCAAAATTAGTTTCCTACAGATGATCTAAACATGATTTCTTTGTGGAAATACCTGAAGTTCTATTCTTCATTCCATAGCAGACTGAGCTTACTCCCAGCCTTCATTTGGTCTCAGTTATCACTGGGATCATCAGCAGTCTGCAGCGCAGTGAGACAAGTCATAGGCTCTCTTCTAAATCTTGCTATTGAGAGTGATTACTTGGCCTTGGGTAATGAATTAGTCCTATTATACAGCAGCTGGCACAGTAGAAGCTAATCTGCTGCTCAGGCAGCTCATTACATGGGCAGGGCTGGAACTGCTCAGCTGTGTGCTGCACACACAGCCCTCAGCAGCATTTTTAAACTGAATTCTGCACACAGTTCTTCAGGACTACAAAACAAACTGCATATATCAAACCAGTTTCTGTCTGTTCCCTTCTGAGTTAAGCACTTGCCCACCCTTGGAAATACAATTCCTCTTCTGTGCAATTTCTACATGGCACTTTGCCATATCTGTATCAAATCCAAACTCTGTTAATTCTTCATTCTCTGTCACCCCTTGCAAACTCTGTCACTCCTCATCTCCATTTTTCTCCTCCAAACTCCTCTGTACCAATTATTCCATCTACCCCGCTACCAAAAGCTTGCCAGCTTTGCCTCTTCTACAACTAAATTTCACTTCTGAAGCAATTGGAGCTGCTCCTGCACAGCACTAGCTTGTCACTGTAGGTCTGGCTTTGTGGTTTTGTGGCAATGGCTCAAGGAGGAGCATTCCACCACACGGCAGCTCCAGGGTTTCATTTTGGAAACGTGAAGAAAGGGCTAAATAAGTGAATTAGAAAGGATCAGGAAGACAAAGCAGATCCAGGCAGACAATTTAAAAGAATGTTCTGAAAGTGCTTATAGATGTACAGTACAACTAAGCAGAATGATAGAATAAAGTCAAGAGCCACGTAGCCATGGTGGCACGAGCATCTGTCTGTGGTACTCTTGGGAGTGCTGATATCTGCTGTTAGACCAACTATCACAGGTATGCTTGTGAAAGCATAAACTCCTTTCTGTGAAGACTTCCAGGAGAAAAGAAGCAGACAAGGAATGAAAAAACTACTATACAAAATAAGGAATAGATAAGCCAGAAGGCAAAGAGCAAAAGCAAAAAGAACCTGCCTCAAATCAAAGGTCAGCCACAAAGGTCTGGTTATGTGTCTGAGGTATGATGGTGCCAGTCACTCCTCAGATAATTCAGGAAAGTGAGAAACGTGTTGTAAATATGTTCAGGTTACACATGATTGTTTACATGAGCTCTGGTAAATCTTAAAAGAATAGGCAACAACACAGGAAAAAAAACACACTAGGAATAAATGCAAAGTATTACATATGGAGGTAATAACTGAAATCCTGTTGTACTTTTCACATCCCAAACAATGTCATGCTCAAAGATCCTTGTTCCTTCCCCCAGACTTCCACAAAAGCTGGTCTTTTAGCAGCCCAGGGAGCTGCTTCATGTTAACCCCTTCCATGCTCCCCACTGCACTGCTGCATTTTTCTCAAGCAGTTTTTCTCAGAGCTGCTTGGCTCTGGCAGAAGGGCTGTGAGGGGTAAACAGGAGCCACAAGCAGCACTGAACTGCCAGGAAGGACACTGCAGGTGCAGTAAACAATAACATTTAACCTCAAGCTAGCAGATTTCAAGGAAGTTTTTATCATGATTCCAAGTAAAACATAGGGGCAAGTTTGGGAAGATCAAATGAACAGCTTGAGACTTCTAATTTTGTGCCTCTGATCCCTCCTCACTCCCACACCTTTTTCCCTTTTACCCACTGCTGGACTTGCTGAGAGTAAGAGGGCATTTCAAAGATGAAAATTCCATACTTATGGGACAGGCCTGATTATTCCAGGCTTCCTTCCAGCCCAGAGGAGCTCCTGCTCTCTCTCTGTGATGGGCCAGAGCCTTGCAACTTGCTCCTGCTTTGGCAACGCTGGGCAGGGCAGATCCTCTGCAGTTTTCACATCTGCTGCATCCCTTCTTTGTTGAGAATCATGGAATATCTCATTGGAGCACTCTGTAGAATATCATACACCTTCCTTATGGACCTTGGTCTGTTCAACTGTACAATACAAAACTGCAGGCTTCCCAAGACTTATTACTTTCCAATTATTGTTATTGAGGGGTTTTTCCACAAAGAGAGGCAAAGAACTGATGGATATGGGCACATGAAGTGATAGCCAGCAAAGGAGTTAAAGTTGGACAGATTTTGTTCCGGGAGACTGCAGCAGCAGAGGCCATTCCAAGTGCCACAGAGCTGGGAAAGCCCTGAGAGATCTGTGCAGTAAACAAACTCAGTGCTCAAACAAACACTGGAAGACCAGGGTACTTTTGCTGCCAGCATCACAGTGGGAATATCTGTGGCTCAAGAACAGTCTGCACAGTCCACTCTTACCAACCACGAATGTAGGAAAAATGCCAGACAGGTCTCAAACAGTGTCAAAGAAAGATTTTCAACCTTTGCCTCTGCACCTGTTGAGAAGCTCAAAGATTAGTGACCAAAGTCATCTGTCAGTCAGCCTAAATTAACTCCAAAGTGCCTCATGCTGATGATTGAGTACTGAGGGGACTGCTCACAAATGCTGACAAAAGTGGATGTTAAAAGACGCTGGCCTGTTCCGCTGCCAGATATACTCTACAAAATGCAGAGTGGCAGCTCCTGAGTAACCCATGGCACCCCTTTCTGGAATGTGCCAGCAAAAAAGCAAACCACAGATGTACTAGGCTAGTACAAAAGCTATTTTGATAGCGTGATGTGGAAAACTGGATTACTAGTACAAGCAAAAAGCTTTCTCTGCTATTCCATATGCCTGTAAAAGGATTGCTCCCCAGGGCAGTCACCACAGCAGGTACAGAGAAGGCTCTGCAGGAGGGAGGGTGCTGGCAGGGGGTCTGTGTCCCAGGAAAATGTACAGTCTGCTCTCCCTCTCATCCACAAGTGCACTTCTGCAGCTATGGCAGGTATGCAAGGGGCTCTCCCATGCCTAACCCTGTGCTACAGAGACGGAGCCTGCTCACCTGCTCTGCAGGTACAGGGCAAACCTGTCAGCAGCCCTGCCACATACCAACCTTGCACAGCAGCTCTTCTCAATAAGTACTGTTTTAAACAGTGGCGTGACATAAAAAATTCCAAACACACTAAAGCATACTTCAATTTTTCAAGACAAACACTAGTTGAAGCACAAACTTGGAAAACAGTGGCTGAGCAAATTGTTGGTCCTGGTTTCACACCGTTCTGCATACTCAAGGGCTCATACCAATAAAAGGGAGTGTGACAGGTAATAAAATATGGCAAATGACACTTTGAAGTGACATGAACTAATGACAGTGTGCAAAGCACAGCATGAGGACCACCAATTCCATTTTGCTGCTTTCAGCTTTCCCCAGGTGCTCTATCCCTGTCTGCAAGGGCAGAGATGTGCAGGTTCCTAGAAATGAACACACAGGCAGTAGCCACTGCACCCCAGCCCCAGCTTTTGGGAGGCTTCAGCCAGCCTGCCTTGCACAGGGAGCAAGGCACAGTCCAGAAGTGCTGGATGCTGAGCAGGCTGTCCAGGATGAGTGTGCCCTGGGAGCGTCAGAAATCAGAGACAGAAATATCAGTGCCTTACATCCAAGACTCCAAGACACAAGTTAGTAGTGGCTGCTTCACTTTGCTCTCAGTGCGGGGAACAGGATGGACAAAGTGAGAAACTCCCGCTGCACTGCGTTGTTACATGGCCACAATGAAAACAACTTCAACAGACCCAAATATTTGCAAAGAGAGATACTACCTGCTGCGGTTATTGTGGGGCTTCTCCAAAACAGACAATGGCCTGTCTTTGGGAT
Organism: Sialia sialis; assembly: GCA_009812075.1. Lineage (NCBI taxonomy): Eukaryota > Metazoa > Chordata > Aves > Passeriformes > Turdidae > Sialia > Sialia sialis. The sequence continues at coordinate 2,254,666 of VRYO01002184.1, read as the reverse complement.
AGCACTTGGTGTCAGCAGTCAGCAAAATTAAAAAAGAAAGTCCTGAGAACACACTCAGACACTTCAGATTCTGATCATGAGCACCAGGGCACATTACTGATAATAATAGCATAAAACACAGGTTTAATCTGGTTAGTTAAATGACCAGTTAAATTCTACTTGGTCATTCATTATCCCACAAGTAAAAGTGAAATAAGTAGAAAAAAACAAATCCCATCAAAGCTGCCAGAATTTTCTGGTCTTGATCACAGAATCAAAATTTTCCATTTTGGACACCAAAGTAAAGCTTTGTTTTTAGAAAATAAGTATCTGGCATCTTTTCATTATTCCTACAGTGTCTTTTAAAACTAAATTCAGTATAAAGTGCTGTGTGGTGCATTCAGCACTGGTGTTTGTGGCACAACACTCAAGGCACTAAAGGTGCATTTTGCACCCAAGCTGGAAAGTGAGATTTGAGTTGCCCGTGTTTACTGCTGCAGAAATCACTCCTGTATTTTCCTACAGGACACGTGCCCCATTCAGAGCAGAATGAGCCGGAAATTCTTTAGGGAACTAAGCAATCTTCAAGTGAGTCTTTAAATGATCCACATTTTTCATGGTTGCTCTATATCCACCCTTAAATTGCAGGTGCACAGCAACTCATTTAATCTTGCACATCTAGAAGGCAGACGTCTGCAGGGAGACTTTTAGACTCTTTTTGTAATCCGCAGGCCATAAGAAATACTCCAGTTTAAGCCTTCCATGGCACTTTTTCATCTTTTAGCTAAGGATAAAGGAAAAACATCTTCAAAAATTGTGTTCTATACAATTTTTTAAGGCCAACAGTGTGACTGTTCTCACCTGCTCCAGAAGCAGCACAAAAAGAGCCCAGCTTCTGCAAATCTCAACTTGTGTAGAGGACAGAAGAGCTCACAAAAAAATGCCACAACTGTCTGTCCCTTCACAAATTTTGCTATTTATGGTACTATTCAATTTTTATGTTTTATCTGTAACTTCAACACTGTGAGACAATTTTCACTAGATGGATAACAGGGATTGGTGAACAGCAGCATCGCATCCCCTTCACATTCTCCTGGGGATTTAAATTCCCTCAGAACCTTGATTAAAGAGCGATTTTCTGGCAGCAAAACATTATTTCCTCACCCTTTTATATTTGATTTCATTCACATTTGCCAGAAATATCAGTGGTCAGATGATCACAAGTTTCAACTCTAAAAGTACAGTTACAGAAAGAGAGAATAAAAGACAGCATGAAACTAAATCACAATGCAATACCACAGGATTCCCATTGTCACTCTTCTCATGAACACCTCACTTTGGACAACAATTTACTGTTGAATCATGCAGAGCAGATCAGCCTCAGCACCCGTGAGCACTGAACTTTGGAAACTTCATCCTTTCCCTGACACAACACCCACAGCAGGCTCCGTCTACAGCCAGGCAAATCTCTCCCTCTGCCTTCATGAGGGACCAAGAGAATGAAAACCAATCCTCTACGCCAGGGGAAATGCCATCCCCACTTCAGCTGTGGTTGCTGCTCCAGCACCACCTCCCAGGGGCAGCAGAATGGCCAGGACACTCAGGATGGTGCCAAAAACACCCCTGAATGCTTGTCCCAGCCTGGCAGTGATGCCATCCTCTCTTTGGGTTCAGCACCCACAGCCTCATCATGCCAGATTCCTTCCCCAGCACTCATGACTACAGATTGGAGCATGACCTGCTCCACAGAATATCCTTAAAAAAAGCAATGGCAGCAGTCACATCAGTACCTGAGACCATCACACATCCCCTCAGTTCTTGTGGCTCTCCATGAATTTTATGTTAAGCTGATTTTTGAGTGGGGAGGTTGAGGAATGAGAGAGTGAGACAACAAACTCCAAGGACGTAGAAGACCCTTCTGATAAAGCAAAGCACCACTGCTGCGTGCAGGAGATAAGGACACTGTGTACAAATAGCTCAGGGCTCAGGTACCCACAGCCATCCAGGTGCACACACAACTTTATTCTCCTTTATGCATCAGGAAAAACGCTGTTGCAACAGGTGTTAACACATCCTCCCTTTTAATATATATCACACACATCTTACAACCCCCATGACAGCAGAGAAATCCTCTACACATTCTGTGTTATAAATAAAAGGCATTTTAATTTCTGTGTATTCCTTTCATCCTTTTTCTCTGTGACTCCCCAAGCACTGTGAAGGAAGCAGTGTGTGCCATCCATGCCTCCTGCACATGGATGCGTAACAACCTCCAGGCTCAGCTGTTTGCACATCTCCACCAGCCCCAGGCTTGTTTATGTGAGGTGAGTTACTTGCTGAGTATTACCCAGCAGTGGAAGCAATGAACCATCTGTCTGACAGCTGCAGGTGAAGCCTGCACCAGGGAGATGCTCACCATTCCTTCCTTCCTAAGTGCCTCACAGTTCTGGTAAATCAAGCTGTGGAGAGTGCAGATAAGATCAGTGGCAGCTCACAGTCCTACTTAGTCCAGCCCGCTCAGTCAGATTCCAGAGCCACCTCCATCCATTCTGGAAGCACATGCTGTGCTCCATACAGAGACTTACATCTGTGGGATGACTGAAGCTATAAAAAGTGCTGACAATTTCCAGCAAATTTGCATATGCTGCTGCTGCTTATATAAGTGATTTCTAGTTAACTACAAATACAAAAAATCAAGGCCCAAAAATAGGTTTGCAAAGAAACCACTTGCAAATGTGACTGAATGATACATCTCTCCAAGACTCCAAAAATCACTTGGCTAGAAAAAATAGACGCAATAGAGGTTTCTCCAGAGGGTCCCATGCAAAGCACCTCCTGCAATACACACTATCTCACTTTCTCAACATCTATTCTGCCCTGCACCATAAAGGCTGTCACAAACTGGAGCACCTGAGTCTTGTGCCAGGTTGCTCTTACATCTGGAACTGTACAGATCTTTCTACAGACGTCATCCCAAGCATCCTGATGCAGCTGGGGTGGGGAGGCAGCCAGCCTCGGGACAAGAAACAGGAGCTGTTGAGAAATCCCTCAGTGTAGCACACACCACACTCCATTGGCTCAGAGTACACCACCTCCTCACCTGCATCTGCACAGATTCCCTCCTGCTCCAGGCTGGGAAGGCTTAACCTGGGGCTGCAACAGTCTGGTACTAAGGGCCCTGCAGGGCTCCACTCAATGGCCAAAAGGTCAGGCAAAAATAAAGCACACAAGAGGGAGGAAAGGGTCAGAAAATCCCTGACTTTCAGGTCTCACAGCTGCTACAGCTATTAATCACCACAGGAAGGGTGAGGGTTGAAGCTGATGGTATCTACTCAATAGGATATGGATACTGAGCAACAACATCCTCTTTCCCCAAGCCCTTCAGCTTGCAGAAGGGCGCTGCTTGCTCCCAGACCAAGCTCAGCCAAACCAAAACCAAATGAATCTAACAGCAGTCTTCAGGATTCCTCTGGCCCATGGATTCTCATGCTCAGGAAATACTGCTTAGGGACCATTTCTCCATTAACCTACTATTTATAGCAGTGTAAGAAACTGTACTTGGTTTTCCAACATAATGAAGACAAAGACTGAAGACAAGGACACACTGAAGAGGGTCCAGCAATGGGCCATGAGGATGACTAAGTGTCTGGAGAATCTGTCTTACAAAGAAAGGCTGAAAGAACTGGGACTGTTTAGCATCAAGACAAGAAGGCTTGAGAGAGATGTTATCAATGTGAATAAAAATCTATGGGGGAGACAGTAAAAAACTCATACAGACTCTTCTCAGTTATACGCAGAGAAAGGATGAGGTGCAATGGGCACAAATCAAAACACAGAAAATCCCTTTAAGGGGACACAAATCTCTTTAAAGGATACAACAAAAAGCTGTGAGGGTGGTTAAACACTGGAATACATCGTCCAGAACAGCTGTGGTGCCCACCCTTGCAGACACACTGAAAACCTGACAGACATAGACAAGCAAGCCAGACTAGCTGATCTCCAAAGGTCCTTTCCAACCCAGTGATTCTGTGATTAAAACCACAGCAGCCTCCTCAACTGCTCCAAACCAGCCCAGCCTCAGGGAATCCATCTGGAACCCCACCACGAAGCTGATACCCTCCCCTTCTCCCTCTGCTCTCTGCTTTTGATAGTGTTTTGGTTTATGCTACCACTTTTGCTCTCTGACAGCAGTATCCTCTCCGTAGCTCTCAGAGATATGTCATTTCTGCCTTGTCCCTACCATGAGCTCCCCCAGTCTTTCTCCAGCTTTCACTTCTTTCATCACTGCCTTGAGCAGGAACCTCTAGCCATCACTGTTTTCCTCTAACCCTTCACACCAGGCTTTCAGCAGCCACAGGAAAAACAAACAAAGGATGCTAGATGTCTTTCTTAACTTCTGTATCTCTCCTGCCCCACATTTACCACATTTTTTGGTCCTTTCCTTGACCTTCTGTGATAAATGAATTGAAAACACATTTGAAAACACATGTTTGCTAGCAAAAGAACACAGGAGGCAGAAAAGGCAACCATCCCTTAGGAACACCCTTCTCTGGCACCAGGCTTTGTTTCCTGGAAGCTGCCTTCATTATTTTCTCAGAGCTGCCCATCTCTGCAGTTGCCAGGACAGCCTGTTCTGGTCACCTGCCACCCATGCATACCTAGTTTTCTTTGCAACAGCACGAGATACCACATAGTGCGAGGGCACACGAAGCAGCAGAGCCTGACTTGTCCTCAGCTCCTGGAGAAGCCAGCTGGAGCAGTCTGGATGACCAGTGCTGGCAGTTCCACAGCCTGGCTGCCTGCAAGGAGACTCAGGTGCTGTTGGTGCAGCAGGTTCTTCCCAAGTCAGCAACAGCATCAGGAAGAGTCATTTCTCCTCCTCCTTCATCCCTCAGGAACCACCATGCCACAGACTGGCTGCTCAACCACTGCTCAAGGGTGGGAGAACTTCCCCTCTCTGCTGTTCTTCACACCTTTCTCACTTCCCTCTTGCAGCTCAGGACCAAAACGCAGCACAGACTTTCAATCCAGTCAGAGGAGATCTCAGGATTGGTAAATGTGAAGCCCTGTGAATGAGAAAATGCAGCCTTCCTGTCTAAACACAGCGCAGGCTTCAAGTCACAAAGGCTTCAGCAGAAGGCCACCTCCTTCTGGGAGCTCCCAGCCACTGAGGGACCTTGCTGAGAGAAGGAAGGCTGTGTGCTGTGGAGGCAGGCAATGCCACAAGGTACTCAGTCACTGCTGTGGCAGAAAATGCAGCCAACTCTCCTTCAGGCTCCAGAGAGAGCACAAGGAGTTGCTGGGGTAAACTGGGCACAGGGAAATGAGGCCAGGGCAGACAGACAGTAACATCTTCCTCTTTAAACAGTATGTGGATAAGTTCACCTGAGGATAGAGCACTGAACCTTGCTGAGAGCTGCAGGGCCACCCAAAGCCCATGGAAGGGCTGGCTGGTACAGAAAGGAGACTCATGTCCATGGCCCCCTCTGGACATGCACTGTGACCACCTGTCTGATGTCAGCTCCAAAGCCAATGTGGCTGGGCAGGGACTTGAATCAGAGAACAGAGAGGGAGAGAATTTCTGTTGTGGTGTCTATCAGACCAGGTTCCTGAGCAAGCTGCTTACCTGCACAGGAGGGATAAGCCACCTATAGAGAAGGGAAAGGCTACCTGAACAGAGCCATGAGAGACAGACAAACAAAGCTTCCTTCTCACACTTCTATGATGTGTGCCAAGTACCTGTGATCCCATGGATGTGGTTAATTAGCTCTCATTTGATGTATTATTTTACTCTGGCTCACAGTCCTTATTAGGTACCATCTCTGGAGAAAAGGAAAACATTCCAGAGTGAACACACTCAGCCCTTGCCATTTTTCTTGCCTTCTTTCTGAAGGTTTGCCCCAGAAAAAGGAGGCCAGGCTGTGTGGACAAGAGGTCTCCATCAAAGCTGCCAGTGGTACAGGAGCCAAGGGTCAGAAAGGCACATCTGTGGGGCAGTGGGCACTGATGTGAGCACGGCAGAACTTGTCCACACTTAAGCAGGGAAACGAGCTTCTCGGAAGGAGCTGACAGGAAAGCAAAGTTATGCTATTTTGAAGCAATTTCCCATTGCCTCTGCTGAGCAGAATCTTTCACATCCCCTGATACATTTTTCCTCAAACAATTCCTAAATTCCTAGATGTGCAAACATTTAGCAATTTGTGAAACCACAAACATTCCTGTATCTCAATAAATGATCTTGGAGGTGGCAAAACTGACAAACAACAGGACTCCCACATTCTGAAACGAACAAAAGAAATCCCAAGCTTGTGAGTTGCATGGGAAAGTCCATGGCCTCACTTTGTAGCACTGCCTGGGCAACTCTTGCTTCTAATTTCCTGTCTTTCCAGGAAAAATAATAAGAAACAGGAAGTCAATGGAAACACCATAGATTTTTTAAAAATTTATTTTGACAAGAGAAATGAAAAGGCAGCGCCAGATCTGTGGGCAAAATGTCCTTTTGCACAGAATCTTTTGCTCACAGAACATTGCTCTACATGCAGCTGGTGGGCAGGTTTTGCTCAGGACTCTGCTTCCTGCCTCTCCGGATTCCCTGGAAGGTGTGTATGGAAAACTTGGAATGGGCATTGCCTGCCTTGCATACAGGCAAAGCAGGCTGGCCAATTCCCCTTGGGAACCTGGAGGACAAACAGAGGCTGACCAGAGAAATGTGCTGAGGATGGTTTCAGCCCAGTCACCACAGGGAGATGTTCTTGGACACCACTGCCATGCCCACAGCCTCGGTGTAACATCCAAATGACAACAGGGCATAGCCAGAGAGGACAGCACTGATGGGGTCATAGCAAGTTCTTGCTTTAGTGCACAAGATGTTCAGAATTCACACGTGCAGAGACTGTGAAGGCACTCTTCATGCACATGTCTTTTACCCTCACATTGTGTCTCGTTTGCATGGGCAGAAAGCAATAAACACATTCAGGCACAAGCAGTCCCGAGGTGGGAATCCAACTGTCATCCCAGCTGTCAGAGCCCTGAAAATGACTGAAGCTGACACAACTTTTCAGTATCCTGACAGAATGTCCATGGCCTTTGGGTCTGCACAACCAGCCTTAACCCTGCTGAGCCATGCCACAGGTATGGCAGCAAGGTGTCTGCAGCTGGCTGGGGAATTCCTGCAACAGACAGGGAGAAGGAGAAGGCTCCAGGGAGAACTTGGAGAATCTTCCAGTACCAACAGGTACTGGGAAGAGACTTTGGACAGGGGCATGGAGTGAATGGCTTCAAGCTGAAGAAGGGCAAATTTAGATTAGACATTAGGAAGAAATTCTCCTTTGCGAGGGTGGTGAGGCCCTGGTATAGAATGCCCAGAAAACCTGTGGCTTCTCCAATCCTGGAAGTGTCCAAGGCCAGGTTGGAGAGCAGGTGAAATGGGATGATCTTCAACATTCCTTCCAACCCAACCCATTCTGTGATTCCATGATTCTATACTGAATTACCTCTTCCACAACATAAAGCCACATGTTCAGTGAAAGGCAATGAGAAGAAGTGGGAGCGGGTGAGGGGGAGAGGAGGGGGGCAGAACTTGCCCGGCGTCTGACCCCCGTGAGCGCCTGTCAGGGGCTGCAGCACCGCAGCCACCCAGTGCTGCTGCCAGCGTCCGGAGCAGCCCGCAGCTCGTCACGCACCTGAGCTCTGCTCTCCATGGCTACAGCGACAAGCACCAAAGCTCTGCCTGCCGGAGCGAGGCCGGGAAAGCGGATTCTTACAGCACCCTGCAGCCTCAGCGCGGGGTGCCGGGGCACCTGCCCGGGGCAGGGGCACAGCGATGCCGAGGGTGTCCAACAGCAGCACCGCGATGCCCCCGTGTGCCCCTTGGGACCTCCGGTGTACCCAGAGGACATCCCCGGGCCGGCCCCTCCCGCCCCCCGCCCGGCTCCGGCTCTGGCCCCGGTCCTACCTCCAGCAGCTGGACGTAGCTGGCCGGGAACCAGCCGCGCAGCCCGTCCTCCTTCTGCCCTTCCCACCAGCCGCCGTCTGGCACCTGCAGCACCGTGATCAGCTCACCCGCCGCGAAGCGCAGCCCCTGCCGGTGCCGCTCCCCGGAGAAGGGGTACAGCGCCTGGCAGCGGGTCCCCGACATCCCTCCCGGACGCGCCCGCAGCCGCCGCCGCCGCTCCGCGCCCGCCCCGCTCGGCTGAGGGGGCCCCGCTCCGCCCGGCGGGCAGCGCGGGCAGCGGCAGCCGAGCAGCCCCGGCGCCGGGCGCCCACGGGCACCGCCGGCTCCGGGTGGGGAGGGAGAGGCGGGACGGGCAGGACGAGGGGCGGAGGGCGAGAGGGGGAGGGAGGAGGAGTGGTGGGAGGAGGGGGAGAGGGGGAGAGGGGGAGGAAGCGGCGGGAGGAGAGGCCGTGCGGGGCGGGCGGCGCTGCTGCCGGCGGGACAGCGAGAGGGACCGAGTGTGAGTGATCCTGAGGGGCGAGGCGGGGACACCGTGTGGGAGAGTGCTCGGGGAGAGCCGCGCGTGTGGCTGTGTGTGACAGGCACTGTTCCGAGGGAGCGTGTGTGTGCTCCACACCCCTCCGTGTGTGACAGACACGGTTCCGAGGGACTGTGTGTGCTGTGTGCTCCACACCCCTCCGTGTGTGACAGACACAGTTCCGAGGGACCGTGTGTGTGCTCCACATCCCTCTGTGTGTGACAGACAGTGTTCCGAGGGACTGTGTGTGCTGTATGCTCCTCAGCCCTGTGTGTGTGACAGACACGGTTCCGAGGGACTGTGTGCTCCACATCCCTCTGTGTGGCTGTGCGACAGACACAGTTCCGAAGGACTCTTGTGTGCTGTGTGCTCCACACCCCTCTGTGTCTCTGTGTGTGACAGGCACTGTTCCCGGGGTCTCTCTGTGTGCTGCCTGTGTGCTCCACACCCCTCTGTGTGGCTGTGACAGACACTGTTCCGAGGGGCTCTGTGTATGACAGTGTTCCCAAAGATTCTCTGTGTGCTCCACATCCCTCTGTGTAGCTGAATGTGACAGACACTGTTCCGAGGGGCTCTGTGTGCTCCACACCCATCTGTGTGTATGTGTCTCTGTGTGTCTGTGTCTCTTGTCTGTGTCCCTGTGTATGTCCCTGACAGAAGCTGTGTCACCCCATGGTGTGTTAGTGATACCTATGTGTAGGTCTGTGAGGGGCAGCTATGTGTACGAGAGTCACCGTGTTTGTGACA
>VRYO01002184.1:2192970-2234829 GCA_009812075.1 Sialia sialis | reverse complement strand
CTGTACCCCGTACACCCCGCACACCCTGTACCCCGCACACCCTGTACCCCGCACACCCTGTACCCGCACACCCTGTACCCGCACACCCTGTACCCGCTGTATCTCCCGCACGCCGCACCCCCCGCGGGCCAGCGGTGCCACAGCGCCCTCTCGCGCCGCACTGGCGCAGCTGCGCCTGGCAGCCCAGGGCACGGACACACGGACAGAGGAACACGGGGACACAGGGACACGGGGACACGGACACACGGAAAGAGGGATACGGGCACAGGACACGGACACACGGACGGAGGGACACGGAGACACGGAAAGAGAGACACGGGCACACGGACAGAGGGAGACACGGACAGAGGGACACGGGGACACAGGGACACTGAGAGAGGGAGACGGACACGGGGACACAGACAAACGGACCGAGGGATACACATGCACGGATACACGGGAACACAGACACACGAACACAGACAGAGACATGGACACAGGGACACAGTCACGGACAGAGACAGAGACTAAATGGCATGGACAGACAGACAGGAGCAGACAGACTGAGATATGGGCACGGACAGAGAGGCACAGGCATGGACAGACAGACACAGATGGACAGACACAGGGACACACGGACACACACAGGTACTCAGACACACAGACACAGACACTTGTCAATCTCATAGTGAATCATATAGTCACTAATGCATCACCCAGGTTTATTATACATACATATATATATATATAAACATATATATGTATATAAATAAATAAAACTTCTCACAGCTTCACCTTAAGGTAGTTAAATATATGAGCTACACACACACACACCAGGTACTTGGAGAAAGTCATGGATATCTGCTGGATACACAGAAGTCTTTATCAGGAGGGAGCCTGCTGCAGCTCAGGTCAGGAACCTCATTTCTCTGACTTCTAAATACAGAAAAAGGAAGATAATGTAGAGGGTATTGAAGCAACTGAGTTATATGTGGTCTTATTTCAGGTCTGTGGCTATTGCAATTGTTCTGCCATTTTATAATGAAGAAGAAATATCTCCCGGTTGTGCTGAAAGACCTGGACTCTTACAGCTGATTGAATTTGGTCTGAGGCACTGCAAAATGTTGTGATTAAGTGACAGTTCCTGGCCTTTCCAGTGAAAGAGTGGGAGGAATTCAGCTGTGGCTGTGTGGGCAGTGACCTTTGTGACTCCACCTGGACAGAAATGATCCCTCTGTGCAGCCTCAAACTCACCTGGCTTTCAATGTCACGGCTTTTGGCTCGCAGCTTGTTCACCTGTCCCTCAGCAATATCAGCTCGTTCCTTTGCCTCTTCCAGCTCGTGCTGGGCCTTGCGGCATCGTGAGAGATTGATGTTTGCCTGTTCTTCCTGAAATCAGACAGCACTGGCACAAATGACATTGCCCTGGCACCACTGGCACCTCTGGCACAGTGATATCTGTTCTGGCTTCACAGATACAGCCCTGCATTGCCAGTGCTCTGTGTGTTTATATCTAAACATCCTCAGCATGACCACTTGGGGGAAAGAACAATTACCCCACTCAGCTCCAGGTGGGAAAATTGGTTGTGTGGCTCCAAAAGTGCACCAGTTCCAGGATAACTACACCTACACCCGCTCTGTTGTGAGCCATAATACAGAATATTCAAAGGCAGTGTCCTTAGCTGCCCTGCCAAACTCAGCATTCAATTATTTTAATGATCCAGGGAGGCCACGTTTCAGAAATCTCCCCCAAGGCCCCACTGAAAAGAGTTCTCCACTCACAGCTTCCTCAGCCTGCTTCTTGTATGCTTTCACTTTTAACTGCAGCTTGTCCACCAGGTCCTGGAGCCGAAGAATATTTTTCTTATCCTCTTCAGACTGTAGGAAGTGAAAAGCGAGTCAGCCTTGGCAGATGAACTGAGGTGATGCATGTAGGAGGGAGAGGATTTGCAATACCTGGTAGGTGAGCTCCTTCAGCCTCCGTTCGTATTTGCGGGCTCCTTTCAGAGATTCTATTCCTCGTTTCTGTTCAGAATGAAGCTCATTTTCTAACTCATTAATCTGAAACACACAATCACAGTGAAGATGGCAAGAATGGCTGCTGATCCTGCTGCACGACCAATGCTGCAGAGAAAGTGGCAGAGCAGAGCAGTGTCCTGCAGCTGTGTCTAGGCCAGCTAAAATATGTTCACCATATTGTGTTGGTGATGACATAGTTTGTGGATGCATAATTGTTTATAAAAGGAACTTAGCTGTGCATACCTAGAGCATCTGTAGTCAAAATTAGGCTTAAATCTGTCAGAGAAAAGGAAATTGAAACAAGGAAGGGAGGGTTCTGTGAATGTTCACCAGATAAATGGGAAAAATCTGATTCATTTTTTATCTTTCATTTGTTCTCTTTGGGAGTAGCAGCAGCAAATACTGTTTAGGGACAGCATGGAAACCTGGCTGCTGTCTATTCCTTTTCCACTTGTCCAGCTTCCACAGGCATTGAATTAGAGATGTAAGGTGGCGCATCTGTGTCTGTGCCCCTCTGTAAACCTGCTGATTTCTACTCCCTTTTTGAACCTTTTACTAGCTGCCTCTACAGCCTTCCATGGCAGCAGGTTTCCAAATTTCACTTTCCACTCTGTACAGTATTTCTTTTTATTTATTTTAAAGGCAAAGATGGGCTGGTCTCTCCAAATGGCAGAGTCCTAGCCTTGTTTGTCAATACTCATAAAGCTTTGTCTTGCAGATCCTTCTTGAGCTGCAGAGACCAGAACTGCACGTGGTGTACTTAATAGGGTGGCAAGAGTGTGTTGCCATACAACTCTGCCTCTCTCTCAATGCCTTTCTAACGAAGCTCAATTTTTTTTCTGTTTTAGGTTTTTGCTTCTATTGCACATTCAACAGCTTCTGAAGTCTGTCCATTACCAGTTCCAATTTCATCCCCAAGTAAATAAGACTTAAATTATTTTTCCCTAGACAAAATTACCATCTCCCTGATGTCCATCTGCCCCCATTTTCATCCACTCAGTTTTTTTTTGAGATCACCCTCGAGTTCATCACCCACAGTGCAATGTTTGGCTATTCAGCACAGCTCTCATCAAACCTGCTGGGAATACCTGGGGCTCTCCCTATTTTCACACTCCCAAGAGGTTCCAGCAACCAAGGGCCCAGTCAGAAACTTCATCCTAATCTACCCAAGTCTTAACCATACCCTGGCTTCCAGCTTCTGGAGTTGTTTCTTCCCTCCCTTCAGTGCCAGCTGCTCAGCCTCTTCCAGACGGTGCTGCAGGTCCTTCACTGTCTGTTCCAGGTTCTTCTTCATCCTCTCCAGGTGGGCACTGGTGTCCTGCTCCTTCTTCAGCTCTTCTGCCATCATGGCTGCCTGGTTGTGGTGCACAGTTATGTTACAAATATCCCCATCCCAGCAGTTCTGTGTGCCTGGGAGTAACACCCAGCTTCACATTGGTGAGTGACTCTGCACATCCTCAGTGCCCAGGACCATGCTAAGGCTCTGTCATACAAACAGGATCACTCTTTCTCAAAGTTCTAAAACTGCTTTACCTCAGAGAACAGACAGTGTTGATATAAAGAAAAAGATAATCAAGGCATGAAAATGGCTTAGTACCAAAGTTCTAATTTTTAAGTCAGTCCAAATTGAGATATCTTGAAGTATTACCAGTTAGCACTTTGCATCTCTAGGCTTCCTCGTTCCTTTAAGTACCTGGCATTGTGGTGCTGAAATCTGCCAGAGTCTAAGCAGTTTTTGCCAGTGAGATGACCCTGAGTACCTCAAACTGCACTGGAAAGCTTGTGCCTGCTGAGATCCCCAGAAGCTGTCATCATTGTGGCAGAGCAGAGAGGTCAGGGATCCTGCAGCACTACTCCTGGTGGGCAGCCAGGACCAAACACTGGCGCACCAGGACGTGATGTAATAGTGCCACCATTTTCTGTTTAATTTTCCTATACGTTTCCTAGATGGTACCAGGTATTATTGCTTCTGATAATATGGAACCTGTAGCCTCATTTAAATGAAACAGCTATATTCTCTCTTTTTCTTTTTTACATGTCTGGCATTTGTATTGAATTGTGTATGATTTTAATCTTCATTTCTACTTTTCTGTGCTCTCTCTAGACAGGCCTTTGTTTCAACTACTCTTTTTCTATTTCAGTTTTGCCACCATCTGTTCTCCCTGCCTATTACATTTACCCTGGAAGCAAAAGTGAATGTGTATGGAGAAGGGGAGTGAGAATGCCTCTTCAATACAGCCAGCTAGCAGGACGTGAGGACCCTTTCTGAAGGGGTCTTTTGCAACAAGTAATAGGGCATGAGAAGCATGTGGGAGGGATTGTGTGTCACAGATATTTTCTGCTGAACAATTGGCTCTCCTCCATCTGGCTGCTGCCTTTCTGAAGAGTAAAATTGATTGTGGTAGTGCAAAATGGAAGGGAGGCGAGCAAAAGGACTCACATCTGTGATTGCTTTCTTTGCTTTCTCCTCTGCATTTCTGGCTTCCTGAATGCTGTCTTCAACTTCAGTCTGTAAATGGGTTATGTCCACTTCCAGTCTCTTCTTGGTGTTGAGGAGGCTGGTGTTCTGTTGGGGCAGCCAGCAGGCAGGTCATTCCCACTCCGCCTGTGCCACTCCCAACCCACTTGTGCCATTCCCACCCCGCTTGTGCCATTCCCACCCCATTTGTGCCGTTTCCACCCCGCTTGTGCCATTCCCACCCCACTTGTGCCATTGCCACCACGCTTGTGCCAATCACACCGCACTTGTGGCATTCCCACCCAACTGTGGCACTCCCACCCCACTTGTGGCACTCCCACCCCATTGTGCCATTGCCACCCCATTGTGGCACTCCCCCAGGCTGCAGTAACCTCCTGTGCCAGGAGATGCCCCACACCTGCGAGTGGAGCAGCTGCACTCTCTCGCTGGCATCTGTCAGCTCCTGCTCAGAAACCCTGCGGGCGCGCTCCGTCTGCTCCATGGCAGCTCGCAGCTCCTCCATTTCTGTCGTCATCAGGCTGTTCCTACGCTCTACTATGGCAAGCTGCTCCTTCAGGTCATCATTCTCTCTCAAAGCATCATCTAAATGGAGCTGGGAATCCTTCAAAGGTGAAAGCAGCCTTTGTGAGACCCAGGAGCAAGCAGAGGGAATGGCAAAGACCCACAGGACAGAAGCCCTGTGGTCCCTACCTTGAGCTGCCCTTGCACAGCTTTAAGGTGCTTCTGTGTCTCTGCTACCTGACAGTTGGCATGGCTCAGCTGTATTTCCATGTCGTTCAGATCTCCTTCCATCTTCTTTTTCAGCCTCAAAGCATCATTTCTGCTTCTGACCTCGGCATCCAGCATGGTTTGCATAGACTCTAATACCCTCTGGTGATTCCTCTTCAGCTGTTGAATTTCCTCATCTTTCTCTGCAGTCCTTCTGTCAACATCTGACTTCACCTGGTTCAGCTCCAGCTGAACACGTAAGATTTTCCCTTCTTCGTGCTCTAAAGAGCCCTGTCAGAGTTGAAATATTATAATTTGTATCTGTAGTGTCCATTGCTGGGACACATCCATACAGAAGTGTGACCCCCTGCAGCTGGAAGGGCAGGTGCATTTGCCTTACTGTGGACATTTAGAGGAGACCAAGCACTGAAAAAGCTGACTGCTATTCCATACTCACTGTACCCAGCTGGATATGAAATGGTAATTTAGGAATAGTATTCTTAGGAAAATGCCTCAGATACCACAAGTTCTGGGCACTGAAGGCTATGGTGACACTGGAGAGACAACAGATCAATGTGGAAATATAAAATAGGACAGCCAAGCCTCCTGCTCAGAAGCAGCTTGCCTTCTCTTGCTCATTGCTGCTTTGTCCACCCCAGTGATTGTGTGGGCAAGTTGCCCTTCCACACCACCTTTCCCTCTGGTACTCATTTCCTCCCCTCAGTGACAGTAGCAGTGGAAAGCCTGAAGCTGGGTCTTTAAATCCATTGGACAGAAAAAAAGCACATGCAGAGAATAAAACAGTTGATGTTTTTAAGAACATATTTTCCAGAGATGCCTGATTGTCCTTTTGGGTTGTAGAATGAGCCCATAGTGACTAATTCAGGATTAGACTGGCAACATTTAGATAAATTAGAGTAAATGGATTACATGACCACAATAACTCTTGCTCCTACTGCCCACCCATTTATGACATCTAGAGAAGTGCCAGTGGTTTTATACTTCTTTTCCTACTTAAGAGGAGTTAAACAGAAAATAAAGTGAGGCTCTTCTTGGTGATGGACAACAAAAAGACAAAAGTTCTATCAGAAGTCAATATTGGAAAAATCCTGACTGCATACAGGGATAAAAGTTTTACCCTGACAATGATGTTGCACTGGAAAAGGTTGTCCAGCAATACTCTGAAATCTCCATCCTTGAAAAATAGAAAAAACAATTTGGCAAGGCTTTGAGCAACCTAATGTAAGTTCAGAGCTGGCCCCTCTTTGACCAGGAAGTTGACTAAAGACTTCTGGGACTCCTGCAGAAGTTAACTTAATTCTGTGTCTCTGTGTTTGAGATATGCTCTAGGTATATCATGGGCAGCTCATGAAGTTCTCACAAAGATATTTTATGGAGAATCAGATGTGGTTATACAGAAGTAATAAAACTTTTCCCAAGAGGCAGTCAGGGAAGATACAGAACAGAAGGCAGAACCCAGTAAAGAGGGAACTGAAGAAGCTACAATCTGGCATGGATTGGCAAAGAAGTAAGATTTAAAGTAATGGAGAGCTGAGGGGTAGCCAAAGAGAGTAAGGAAGAGAGGAATCACGGAATTGTGAGACCCAGCATGTAGTCTGTGCCAGCAGTGCATGACAGTGTACCAGTGTAGTCTGAGATTCAGCAGATCCCAGCAACCTCTTCATGTTCATCAGAACCTCTGTCCTATGAACTGGCTCCTCTTTGAACATGTTACTGACTCCTGTTCATTCAGAGTGATGATACTGAAGAAATATTGCCTCAATTCTCTTCAGCATTCAGCTTGCTTTGAGCAGGAGGTGACACTGAGGAAACCTTTAAGTGTGGATCTGACCTTCCCTGGAAACATCCTTGATTAACTTGAGTAGAAAACAAAACTGTCAGAGTTTTGAAATGCTAGTGACTTTTCTTCAGCCTTCCATGGGAGCAAATTCAAACAGATGGTGCAAAATGACCTCAATTTTAGACTGAGGCTGAGGGGTTTTTGTGCTTTTTGGTCTGTCTGTGCTGTTTTACTGCCCTTTTGGGACAGTTTCAGGATAAGCAGGAATATAAAATATATACCCAAATTTTCTCCATTCTTGGTTTCTCTAAAAGCAAGCCCCTGATGGAGGACACTTGCCTCTGCTTCTTCTAATGCTGCTTGTAGGTCACACTTTTCTTGCTCAATTTGCTTCTTTGCTTTCTCCAGCCCATGATGTGCTTTTCCAGACTCAGCAATCTGTTCAGTCAGATCAGAAATTTCCTCTGCAACCAGAAAACACATACTCAGTTCCTCTCAGACAGTGTGGTCAGTGGCACCTGCAATTGCTCCTTGTCAATGGGAGTGACAAAAGAGACTCTGTAGTAACGGGATGTAACAGTGAGAAGAAATAATAGATCTTGTCTTGTGTGCAATCTTTATTTCTGATAACCTTCGCAACCCAGCTCAGTGTGCAACTTGAAAATGAGAGGGACCAACTGGAATGAGCTCAGAAGATAATGTCAACTTCCTCTGGGTGGTGGAATTACATCTCCAGAGACAGTCATGTTTGATTGATTTTTTAAGCTTAGATAATCCCCAGTGATCATTCAGTTTGCAAAAAGGATCTGAGTTGTACTTCCTTTCTATAATTAGTTTGCTTATTGAATGCCAATGCATTGTGCCACAGCTGCACAATCCTCCAATAACCAGGAGACACACAACAGCCCTCCAGATTTTTGTAGTGGCAGTGACTGAAGCAATCTGTAAAAACTGAGTATCATCATAATTTCTGTCTATTCAGTTAACTTGGTTCTTATCCATGCATAGGATTATGATGATGTGAAGAAGGGAGAACATTCTGAGGAAGCAAGATGCCACAGAGATGAAAGTGTGTGCTTGCAGGTGACTTTATAATCAGCTGAACAGGAAAGAAAGTCACCACCTTTGTGGGAAAATCATAAAGAACAAACCCCTGGGAAGAGGCAGAGCTCTGGTAGTCCAGAAATGTGGAAGGATCTATGGGTTCAGGGTGAATCTAAGCTGACAGACACATGAACTTACGCTGGAGGTTCTTGTTCTCCCGTCTGACAGTCTCAGCCTGGTCAAGCATTTCTTCATAGGCATTCTTCATCCTGAAGATCTCGGTGCTGAGAGAGCGAGACTCCTTCTGGGCAGCCTCCAGCTCAGTCTGACTCTCCTGGTACTTCTGCTTCCATTCAGCCAGGATCTGGAGCGACAGGAGGAGAATGAGCCATTCTGAAACTGCATCTCTGCACCTTTATGTGACAAGAACCCAAGAGGCCTGGCCTATCTTAACAGTCTTCTTCTTTGGACTGTTCTCTACCTGTGACAATAACTCCCTGTGGTGCATTCTGTGGTTGTTTTGGTTGGATCTACTAAAATCTGCCTTTTCAACCAACACTAGTGCGCGCCCCAAGCTGTCAGGAAGGAGTTTGGTTTGACACCAGCCCAAACATAACGTGGTTGGTCTGAATAAGAATGTGTGAGACTTGATAGTATTGCAGGAGCCGGTGGTCCTGGACTAATCTCACCAAGAAAGGTCATTATCTACCAATTCTCTCCTCATCTTGATACCACCACGTACAATCCTTTTTTAGCACAGTCTTTTCACTCACACAAGGGTAGGCCAAGGGCTGTGCAGCGTCACTTGGTCCAACAGTGCAGCTTCTTTTAAACGTTAGTAAGGGCAGTGAAGGCTGAACTTTACATGAGTCTGAGGTTCCCCCTAACCCCAAGGTTAGGCTGGCAGACTAGCACCAGGGCTTTTTGGCTTGCATGTGAGTACTCAGTCTGTTTGACCAGTCTCCCATGTGAAGGCTTCACACTTTTTAAAATTATCAGAAGGCTGCTTTATTATTTGCTGTGTTCACCTACTTACACAGTGACTATCTTTAACATATGTCCCACTATGGGGTCCTTACCATAACTTTGATTTGGGTAAGATGCAGTTTGTTTTACTGTGAGTGCAGAACTTCAATAATTTCAGAATTTGTCTTGTCTTATCTGGTATCTAACGATGTTTAGATCTGGCATGGTCTTTTGAACAAACCTTGTCAAAATTCCTCTGCTTTTTATCAAATGCTGCACAGACTGCATGTGACCTCTCCACATCAATCATGAGGTCATCCACTTCCCCCTGCAGTTTCTGCTTTGTCTTCTCCAGGGAAGCACACTTTGCATTGACAGCCTCAATCTGCTCCTCCGATTCCTGCAGGCGCTGGGCCAGCTTCTTCCTGCAGGGTGGGACATTCAGCACTGAGAAAAAGAAAATTCTGACCTTCTCAGAAAATGGACATCAAAGGCATTTGGAATGGGGAAGATGGACAGAGAGATCAATATATAATGCTGTGCTGCCAGGTGCCTGGGGTGGCACAGCACTCTGAAGTGATGCATAGATTGGGAGAACATGCACCCAAGGATGAACTGTACCAATGTGGAGAGGGACCAAAAATATGCTTTTGATACTGACAATGTAAAGAATGTGCTCTTTCAACTACTATGATTATCTCCATGCACTGGAATTCTCTTTTATGTAGACACTCCTAAGCCTCCACCCCTACTTCTCCTTTAAATATCTACTCGCTCCCCTTTTCACTTCTAGTACATTAAAAAGCACACTGCTCTGCATGTTACCACTACAAACATATTCTGGTTTCCTTCACTTCTTCCCTCATTATACTTAAATGTCCTTCCACTTGCTCCAAGCCATTCCCCACGCACTTGGCCTCCTCGAGCTCCTCCGTACGCTGAATCGCGTCCGTCTCGTATTTGGTTCTCCACTGGGCCACTTCACTGTTGGCCTTGGACATGGCTCGCTGCAGCTCCCCCTTGGCCTCCTGCTCCTCCTCATATTGTTCCCGGAGCAAGTCACAGTCGTGGCGAGCAGACTGCAGGGCGTGGGCCAGGGCGTTCTTGGCCTTGGGAGTTAAAATTTAACAAGTTGTCAGAACATGAATAATTTGTGATTGGATATTTTTCCTGTAGTCTGATAAAATATTCATATCTCCCTGTCCATGTGCTACAGTTGATAGAGAAACAGAAGGAGCAAAATTAATAACATTAGGGAATCTGTGTTTCAGGCTTGATGTTGTTAAACAGGGTCAGGTTCTTGCCCATCTTGTCTAGGATAACACCTTTCAAACACATCTGCACCACGTGTTTCAAGGAGAGGCAAAATAAATCCACCAACAGACAAGGTGCAAGCACTCCTGCTCCATTTCCTTTTTTTGGCTCCTGCTGTTTGCTTTGCCCATGGGCACAGAGCTGCTTCATTTCTCTCATGTTTTTGATCTTCAGAATGCATGATGAGAAGGGCTTAAACTGTCTAGCTTATTTAATTTTTAATGTCTCCTCTCTGTGTTGTATTCCAAGGCAAAGTTCAAAATTTTCACTATTCTGATATCTCTTATCTGAGGAGAAATCTCATTTATTTTTTTAGCACATTGATTTATTTTAAAATTTGTTGTTCTAAATGAAAGCAAATCACCTTATTTTCTTCCTCTAGTTGTCTCTTCAGCTCTTCAGTCTGCTGAGTGAAAGTATGTTTGCCTCGAGTTAACTGAGAAATCAAGGACTCCTTCTCCTCCAGTTGCCGAGTAAGTTCACCTAACGAGAAAAAGTTGATTTTTTTCACTGATATATGAGACATAAAACAAATGAATGAGGGCAGCTAGCCATGCGGAAAGATATGAAGTGGTAAATTGAAGGGAGAATTGTAATTTCATTCCCACTGATAGGAAAAGCTGTTGAAGAGAAATGTTGTGCTGGCATCAAAGAAAAGAAGATGAACTGACCACAGACTCACATGTTCATTTTTACTGACAGTACTCCTTCTGGTTTGGTGTTTCCCCAGGTAGGTTTTTTCTGTGACTGCCACCAGGAGGAGATTCTACATTCTGAGTTTTGTTCAGATCACCAAGTGATGGATATGTTACAAAACACACAGGCATTCAGGCTGCATGTTTAAGTACGTGACACTGGAGTATTGCATTTCACCAAGGGACGTACCATTCTCAGTCTGTAGGCGGGTTTTCTGTGTGTTCAGTTCATTAATTAGCCGCACATGTTCATCATCTTTGGCTCTGACTTCACTGAACTGGTCTTCAAGGGCTCGGCACATTTTTTCCAGATTGCTCTGTGAAGAAACAGAAAACATCCCTCAGTTCATCAAGCTGTTCAGAAGAACAACACTAACAATGAGAAATGCTTCATGCTGTGCAGCAACCTTGGCTTTGGAGACAGACTCTACATTGCTGGCCAAGTCATCAATCTCCATCTTCAGCTCACTCTTCTCCTTCTCCAGCTTCTGCTTCACGCGTTGCAGGTTGTCAATCTGCTCCCCCAGCTCAGCTGTGCTGTCCGCGTGCTTTTTGCGCAGGGCGGCAGCCGTGGCTTCGTGCTGCAGCGTGGCCTCTTCCAGGTCACGGCGCATCTTCTGGAATTCTGCCTCACGCTTCTTGTTCATCTCGATCTGAGCTGCTGTGGCCCCTCCTGCTTCTTCCAGGCGTTCACTGATCTCCTCCAGCTCCCTGGACAGGTCAACTCTCTGCTTTTCAGACTTAGCACGGATAGCACGTTCAGCCTCAATTTCTTCCTCCAGTTCCTCTATCCGAGCCTATGAGAGTTACAGTAATTTCACGATTATAAGCTGCACCTTTTTCAGAATCCAGCCTACCCCAGTAGTGCGGCTAATCATCAGGTGCGGCTTATTTATGGACAAATCCCAGCAAAATGCCAACCCGGAAGTGAGAGCCGGCTGGGGAGGGCACCTGGGGCTGCCTTTAAAGGCTTCGCTGGTCTATGAAAACTGTTTGCAACTTGAGCACCTGACACCAAACCCTGCACTGGCATGATTCTGTTACTAATTTGTTACTTTGTTGCACATGGATCCTTGCTTAAAAAAAAAAAAAAAATGCGGCTTATATTTGGGTGCGGCTTATATATGGACAAATCCCGTGGTCTACCTGGCTACCTGGATGTGCGGCTTATAATCAGGTCTGGCTTATAATTGTGAAATTACTGTAATTGGTTAAAAGAGGACTTTTGAATGGACAATTTATAATTATCACTAAGGAATAAAAAGCAAATTTTACAGCCAATAATACTAGCATAAAAAGAGAAGTACCACTAGAAATTTAACTGTATTGTGTCCTAGGACAGGTAATATCCAATTTTAGAACATTAGTGAAAGGAAAATCTGATACTTTATGTTTTAGCTCAGAATGGATTTATTATTTTTTAAGACACTGGAATTGCACTTTCCTGAAGAAATAGAGGTGGTGTCACAGGAAGATGTAAAGGAAAGTGAATTTCTCAGAAATTTCCTAGAAGTCAGGCCAGAACACAGCAGGGTCCTTTCTCCATTAGCAAAATGATGGCTGGAACTTCGAGATGAAAAATCATGGGATAATAGCACTGGAGAGAGCTGTCTTCCTGGCTCTGCATTTAGAAGGTGATCTTTGTCCTATTCCTGACATATTAAGTCACATTCTCTTGTTTTCTTAGAAAAGTGATTCTCAGTGGCTGCACATCTGTGGCATTTTCAAAGCCTGCCACAATGTAAGGAATTTTGTACATAGTTATATAAGAGTAGAGGCAGAGTTTCTGTAAAGTGTCCTGAGATGGGAACAGCACCCAGAGTCCGATATCAGTGGTTTCATTCATGTGAGGGAAAATATTTTTGCAAAATGGTCTAAGAATAAATACCAATTAATTCTAAGAAACTGTGCTTTACACTAAAATTATTAATAATTCCTAGACTTTACCTGAATCTCCTTAATTTTCTTTTGCAGCTGAGAACTTTGAGCCTGCTCATCTTCAATTTTACTTTGCAACTGGCTAATTTCAAAATCCTTTCTGTTAAAGAAGAAGAAGGCAAATTCAATATGGTTAAGATAAAACATGAATTTCAGAATTCAGAACAGAAGAAGTCAGTGTAATACTTTTTTAGCCTTTCATCCATTTGTTGCTTATCATTTTCCAGATCCATGATGGAATCCTGAGACATATTCAGATCACCCTCCAGTTTTCTCTTTGCTCTCTCAAGGTCCATTCTCAGCTTCTTCTCTTGTTCCAGAGATGCTTCAAGCTAAACCACATAAAACATACTCTGAAATACATAAATTATACTTTGAAAGTAGCTATTTTTTATTTTAAAGTCTAAGCTGGAAATTGATGAATAGAGAAATAATTCAGGGCACTTCCACATGTGCTACACTCTCACTGTGAGATCAGAGCTGCTGTGGTGATTTAGCTTTAGACATTGAGCTGTCCACAGCTTGACTGTGCACAGTTGACATACCAGTTTTTGAAAAAACAGAAATAATTTTTTTCCAGTAGCTGCAGTTCCTAGCATACAGACTACTAAATATACACAAATACCCAGTATTTATAACTTCCTGGAGTGTATGCACACACAGATAATTCTGCAGCAACCTTCAAACAGTCACAGGTCTCCTGCTTCAGCTAATGGGTTAAATCAGATCTCAAAAGTCTACAGTGCTGAAATACCCCATGAGGAGCATGAAAGACGTGCTGGATTCCACGACTTCCTTAGTAGCAGTTTATTGGCTGAAATTAGCAGAGCTTGTCTGCTTTAGGTGTTGCTTATACTCTGAACTACAGATTCCTAGTCTACTGTAATCTGTCACAGTGTATAAATACACAATGCAAAAAACTTATGCTTACATCATCCACTTGCTGCTCCAGTTTGGTCTTGGCTTTGGTGAGGGTGCTGACTTTGTCTTCCTCAACTTGCAAGTCATCCAGTGTCTGCTGGTGCGCTTCCTGGAGGGCCTTTTTCTCCTTGGTGAGTTTAGAAATATTTTCATCCAGAGCTGCCATCTCTTCAGTGAGGTTCTTCACCTGTCAGACAGCCAGCATCCATCCCATGAGGAGATGCCTTGAGAAATGGCAGACTAAGAACACAGTCACTGCATACTTGCAAAACCTTGCATGGATGTGGTCAGAATGTTCTCTGCAGAATGTTTATATTGATTGCAATAAAATAAATACATCTTAGCATCATATATCATGCCTGAGAGTCTCCTCTCTCTGGTACTGCAATGGTAGGGATTTTTGCTTTAGTTGTTTTTCATCCGCATCCCATCTTACTAAATTTTGGTGAAACGTGCTAGATCTTCACTTGCCTCTGAAAGCTTTTCCCATTGGGATTTACAAAAGCCCTCTGAGTTGCTATTGCTCAAGGAATGTCTTTCCTGCATATATTGGCTATGAAAACAGCTGTAATTTCTCAGTAAGTCAGAATCTTTAAAAAGAGATGATCAAGTGTTAAGCATAGCCAAAAATATATTAAGTTTTCCCTAAAAGTGAAACAAACCATGATAACATGACAAAGAACCTTAACAGAAAAAATTCTGTCAGCTGATGGATTGTGAAAATACCTCTCTCCTATGCATTGAACACATCTCACTTCTATTCACAGAACTTAAAAGTAGCTCAATTTTTCCACAAAACTGACAAGCTGTATGGGAGCACTGTGGGGAAGAACAATTCCCTGATTTCTCTGTCACCTTATTCTCTGTTGCATGCTTCTCCTTTTCCACTTTGGCCAGAGTCATTTCAAGATCATCAATATCTTTCTTCAGCTCCGAGCACTCATCTTCAAGTTTCCTCTTCTTTGCTGTCAGCTCAGCATTTGTCTCCTCTTCATCCTCCAGTCTTTCATTTAGTTCTTTAATTTTAGCTTCTAGCTGGATTTTACTTTTAATGAGTCCTTCACATCTCTCTTCAGCATCAGCTAGATTTTCACTCTCCTACCAGAACACATTGAAGGTGCATTATATTTATCATAAAAATGACAAAAAGACAGTTAAGACCCTAGGTAAGTGAAACAATACAGGTTTTTTTTGAAACTAAACTGATTTGAAAGCACATGGCAACAAGTGACAAATCCACATGCACCAGACTGCTCTTGATCATGTAATATTTTACTACCTTTTAAAACCTGACAGGTGCAATTTCAGTCTCTGTTCAGCAGTATTCCAGAGAAAAGCAGTTTCCACAGATTTAGTCCTGCCTCTGACAGAAAAGCACTCCTGCCCTGGTGTATTACAGTGGCAGCACATGTGGAAACATCATGTGGAAAATTATTTCATCCAGAATCAGACACCACAGTGAGGAGAACATTATATACACTGTGAAATGTCTGATTCTTCCATCAGTGATAGCACTGGAACTTCCTGTGTTCTCACTGGTGTTAATGTTTGGGATGTGCTTTGCACTTTGCTCAGGTGTGAGGGACAAGGCCAGACACAAAGCAGTGGAGGCTTTGTCCCCGTTATGTGCCTGTTTATGGAGGACAATGGAAAAGAGGAGAAAAAGAGCAGCAGAGTAAGAGGAAGTGGGGTGAATAATCTGAAAATGGAGGTTACTCACAGACTGAACCTGGAGCTGCAGGTCATTTTTCTCTTGCAACAGGGTCACCATTTTCTCCTCCAGCTCCTTCCGCTTTGCCTCAGACTTTGCAAGCTCCTCTTTGGTTTTCTCAAACTCTTCCTTCATGTTGGCCATCTCCTTCTCAGACTCGGCACTCTTCAGCAAGGGCTTGATCTTGAAATACAGCTTCATCCATGGCCAGTGTTTGACATTCATGAATGCACGAATGTTGTACTGGATGATATAAATAGATTCTCTGAAAACACATGAAACCAGTTTATGAGGATGGTGAGACTCGAGCTGGAAACCTACTCTGGTTATTTGCCACACAGCATCAGCCTTTACCCCAAGAACTTTTGCATGAGACATTTTTGTCTCATCTCCCTTGCTTTTATTAAAGAGTCATTTCAAGGCCCTTACTGCAGAATGCTGGTTCAATAGCTTGAGTAATATGTATTGCCTGAATATATGAGGAAGAAATATTTCAAAGCAGACACACTTCTCTGGCATATAGACTGGGAATCTCTGAGGCTTTTCTCAGTATTAAGGAAAACACAAGTGCTCAGGTAAATATCAGAGTGAAAATTGATATTGTTGAAGTACTGCTGCTAAGACTATAAATCTGGCAGTTACTGTCAATTGTGGAAACAGCAGCTGGCTGCTTCTTCGGTCACTCAAAATAGCAAATACCATATTAGACATTATTAAGACAGAAACTGAGAAAATAAGGAAACATTGTTTATGGAATCGAATGCAAAGGGATATTGTTAATGCCCATAGTTCAAAGGGAGATTAGACAATTCCTTTCAGGGAGAGTTACTGAACTATGCCTGATTCAGGAAACACCTGAGCTAGACATATGCTGCTGAGTATTACAAATAAAAGCAATTATTTGGCAGGTTATGCTGTACATTTATGTAAGCCTTGCTCCCCCTAAAAATTTCACTTGTCAGCAACATTTGAGAAAGTTTGCTTGTCTTGGCCTATGCTGTCACTCCTGAACTCTAAATTTTGCATGTTTCATCCCATCTCAAAGGGAATGAATGAAAAGCTGAAGGGGATGTGGAACAGCTGAAAGTATGGAGTACTTCTCTGCACAAGCTAGGATTGTTCATCTTCGATGATGGAGCCAGGAAAGGAAATTAAGGAAAGGGAGAGCAGAGAGTGATTATACATAATTCCTTACAAAATCAATGTGATCCAATTAAATGATGAGACAACATACTGAAAACAAACAAACCTTAGCCCTTGTTCAATTGGCTTTCTCTGTCCCAGGGTTCTTTAAAGGCTGAAAATAGTAAGTGCATTCCTGGAGAGAAGTTCCTTGTTAAATACTAAGTACTGTGGTCCACCTGCATGGTGCCATTGCTAAACAGCTGCTGACAGGATTTGTGAGGCTGTCATGAGGAAGCTGATTGTTTGTACTTGCTCTGTTTCCCAGTAATATTTAAGGTTCTTTCCCAAGGACAGCTTTTTGCCTGAGACAATATATTACACTGATGGACCTTTGTCTGACACAGTACAACTGCTGGTATTTTCTTACATTACCTTCTTTCATTCATCTTTTTAAATTCCATTCTCATGAGGTACCCTCTGCACATAGCTTGTGTATGAGTGATGAGGCTCACAAGCTTCTCATCTCTCATCTCCTCTAGGAGTCCCAGGAGACCTGCCTTGAAGAACACCTAGGACATAAAAAAGAGTCAAACAGCTTGAGGCTTTGGCAGACACATGGCCACTGACTGCTGATGCAGGTTAGTACAAAGTAATTTAAAAAAATGCCTGCAGGGGAAAGGTTTAAGAGCTAGTGAAATTTTCTGTCAGTATTCAAATCCTCAGTGATCCTGTGATCCAGGACAAGTCACTCTGTGTATGATCTAATCATATTATTGCAGTGTTATTTGATGTCTGCTCCAGTGTAGTTTATGGAAAATTTAGCTCATCTCTGGAAGTGTCCAAGGCCAGGTTGGACAGGGCTTGAAGCAACCTGGTCTAAGAGGAAAGCGTCCCTGCCCATGGCAGAGTGGCTGGAACCAGATTATTTCAGGTCCCTTCCAACCCAAACCATTCTGTGATTCTGTGTCTGTTCACTAATGCAGGCAATGGGTTTGTGTCTGGTAACAGCACTGACTGGGTTGTGCTGACCAAAGAACAGTGTCTCACCTAACACTGTTTGGATATGGAAGACAGAGTTTGTGTGGTTAAATCTCCTGAATTGTAGGACTATCCAGATTTGTCTGAGCCTGCCTAACCTGTACTGATATAAACTGTTCAACTGGCCATGAGAAAGAAGCAGCAGAAAATCTAGTTGCAGCTATGCTGGATCATTCAGGTAGTATGATGTTCCCATGGCTGCCAGTGCTGCTCCTCACACAAATTGTCAGTACTGTTTATAATCATCATGAAGGCTGATTTAGTATGCAGGAAATGCTTTCAACAAACAAAATATTTTGCTTAATTATACTTACTCTTCCACAAGGACTTTACCTTGGTGTGGCCAAATTTATATTGGTTGTGGTCAACATCAATGGAGGAAAGAAGCTTTTCTGAAGCCTTTTTGCTGTCAATGAACTGGCCTTCTGGAATGGCTGAGGCATTAAGGATCTTGTACCTGTGGTGAGATAGGTTGCAAGAACTGGTTTCCAAGAGGGTGAGGAAAATAAGATCCATTCAATATCATTAAATACAGGAACATTGAGCTGTCAGAAAGCAGCTGAATATGCCCTCTGAAATCTAGACAGTGTTGTCTGGTTGATTTCCTAACAGACAGTGAATAATAACTGAGAACCTACCGTTGCTTAAAATCTGCATAAAGGATTCTGCTTGGAAACCCCTTCCTGCAAATTCGGATGCCTTCTAGAACCCCATTGCAGCGCAGCTGATGCATCACCAGGTAATGGTCCATTGCACCTTAAACAAAAAAACCAAAATATGATTCCATCATGAGTCGGTTTTTATCCCAAGGAATCTTCTTAGGTATTAGCATTTCACAATTATCTCCTTTTATTAATTCAAGCAGCTCTTGATTAAAGATGCCTTCAATTCATGAAAGTTGTGGAGAGTAGCATCAGTGAGCTTTACTGAGAATGCAAGCAGTGCTTGTGAAAAGGCATCAGGCCACATCTCTCAAAAAATGGCAGGATGGTGCTTTAGGAGATCAACTGAAATTCTTCAAAAGCATCAGCCCCCTCACTGGATGTAGGCAGAGGTGGCCCAGTGTAGTGCAGTGCCATCCAGACAAGAGATTTCCTAATGCTGTTATCTACAACAGACAATTTTATCAGCTGTAATCAAACCCATCTTTATCACCCTCAGCTCTGTAGAAACATTCAGCAAAGATGGGCAACTATTGCAGACCATGTAATGCTCCAATTATTTCAGTCACAGTAGACAATACAAAAAATGTTCTCCTTGTTACTGTCTTGCACGACTTCACGTGAGAGGGAGCTATTTGGGAAGTTGGTGTGGAAGTTTAACAGGCCCATTCCTGTCAGTCCCATGTCTTCAGAATATAAGGGTGGGCTTACCAGGTGTCTTGGTCTCGTTAGGAATCAGGCAGCGCACAAAGTGAGGGTGGGTGCTTCTCAGGTTAGTCATCAACTTGTTCAGGTTTTCCTGTGATAGAACAAAACAAGGGTTTCAGCTTCAAGCTTCAAAGTGTTTGCATTCTTATTTAAATTCAGGGAGTTAAAGAATCACAGAATGGCTTTGTTTGGAAGACACCTTCAAAGGTCATCAAGCCCAGCATCTCTGTCCCACTTCCACTAGC
This sequence comes from Sialia sialis, assembly GCA_009812075.1. NCBI lineage: Eukaryota > Metazoa > Chordata > Aves > Passeriformes > Turdidae > Sialia > Sialia sialis. Next base: position 2,215,476 of record VRYO01002184.1, on the reverse strand, counting down.
CCAGGGTGCTCCAAGCCCCAATGTCCGACCTGGCCATGAACACTTCCAGGGAAAGAGCAACCACAGCTTCTCTGGGCACTCTGGGCTAGGGCCTCCCCACCCTCTGAGTGAATTTTTTTTCATATATTGAATTTAAATATATTATTTTCCAGCTTAAAATCATTGACTTTTGTCACTACAGGCCCTGGTAAAAAGTATTTTTCTGTCTTTCTGATAAGCCCCCTTCTATATTTTGAAAGACCAGAATAAGGCATACCTGGAATCTTCTGTTCCCCAGGCTGAGCAACCCCAACTCTCTCAGCAGTTTTTATAGGATAAGTGTTCCAGCCCTCAGATCATTTTGTGGAAGCATGGCTCATATAAAATGAAATCCACATACCCTGAACACAGCAGAAACTGTCTGGAAAGAGCCCCCCTTCTTCTTAGCACCCTTCTTGCCACCACCACCACCACCAGCACTATCACCTTGGAAGAAGCAGATGGGAGTTGAACAGTTAGAATATGCAGTACATTTTGTAGGCCTCATCTTCCTTTGGCCATGGACCAATAAAATACTTCATTTTAAATACTAACACACTGCTCCCTGAGAGTTTAGTGGACTGCTGCAAGGTAGTTGTTGATCATCAGTGTGTGGGATATTTGATCTCAAATGTAAGATTTAGGTTGCTGGTATGGAACAATGTGGCCTGATCTAAGTTTCCTAACAGTACTACTGGTCACATATTGCCTTCACTATTACACAAACCCTTACTAAAAAAAAAAAAATAAAAAAATTAGATGATGGACCCCAAAAATGTGACTCAGCAGCAGACATCCATTTATCGGTGCCTGGAAGTCTTCTATAGAAAAATCTCCTAATCCAATATTCCAGGTGAAGAACGCAGTTCTATTGTGAGTTATAGCAGGAAGCAAATTTTAGTCTCAGCAATACAAATCCAAGCAGCTCAGTGTCTTTCCACAGTTACTATACTATGAAACAAAATAAGTTGGGACTTATAGAGGACTTCTAAATTTATTCTCTGTCTCTCTCTCTCTTTTTCTGTCAAAACATCAGGACTGCTGAGCTGGATATGAAATTGTTTCATGGTCTCCTTTTAGTTCTTCCTGTTCCCTTCAAGAAACAAAACTCTGTCTATAAAGACTAAAATTCTTGCACTTTGCACATTTATTTGGCCCCTGTCTACTGGCTCAGTAAGCTGTAGGTGATGCACAACACACTTAGTCAGGAAACATCTCCTGTCACTTGGGTTTGGGCTTGCTGTGCTTTACTTCTCTGCAGCAAGTAAATGGGGTATTTCCTACAGTTCTGCATGCTAGTGTCTTAGGTTTGGCATATCTGGATGCACACAAGAACAAAGTCCCCTTAGGGGCTGGTAGCCTTGAGTACACCCCTGAGAGGAGAAGCAGAAGTAGGCTTTTGTTGATTTTTGCCTTATTGGCCATCACTGACAAAGCACTTACCTGCTTCTGCACCAGCATAGTTAGAGAAAAGGAAGGACAGCAGCTTCAAGGATGACTTCTGGTACAACCCCACAACAGTTTCATTCAGAGGGTCCTTGTTCTTGTCAAGCCAGCCAGAGATGTTGTAGTCCACTGTGCCAGCATAGTGCACCAGGGAGAAGTGGGCCTCAGCCTTGCCTTTGCCAGGCTTGGGCTTCTGGAAGCTGCTGCACTTGCCCAAGTGCTGATCATAGAGCTTGTTCTTGAAAGAGGTGTCAGTTGCCTTGGGGAACATGCACTCCTCTTCCAGGATGGAGAATATGCCCATGGGCTGGGAGAAATATGAACACATAAAGAAAGTAAGCAGAGAGGGGAGCCTCAGTGTTCACCTCACTGTTTAAAGGCAGTTTTTAAATCATCAATTTAACATTGTATAGTCATCCTCCCTTCCCCCTCAGCCACATTTTTCAGGGAACTATTGTTTATGCAGAGACAGGCTGTTGTTCCAGAATCTTTGGTTTTATAAGCTGCCCCTATTTTGATGTGAGGAGGTAACTCAACAGTAATGCATCATTTTTTCAAGAACAACTGAACTAAAATAAATTATCATAAAAGAAATGTACAGTAATTTACCTAATATAAGCTGCACCTTTTTCATTGAAGAATCCAGCCTACCCCAGTAGTGCGGCTTATATTCAGGTGCAGCTTATCTATGGACAAATCCCAGTGAAATGCCAACCCGGAAGTGAGAGCCGGCCAAGTGGAGAGCTGCCACAGAGCAGCGGCCGGGCAGGTGGGGAGCGGGCTTTGCCAAGCGGGCGGGCGTGCCGGCGGCAGAGCCGCCAAGGAGCCAGGCGGGCTGGCGGTGGGGTCGCCGGGGAGTGGGACGAGCTGGCCAGCAGCGGGGTCGCCGCTGCTGCCAGGCGGGACGAGCTGGGCAGGCTCGCGGAGGGGTTGCCGCTGCTGCCAGAAGGGGCAGGCTGGCGGGGGAGCAGTGCCGGCTGGGGAGCGCCGCCCTGCCGTGCTGCCGATCGGGGCACTTGCGCCTCCGCGGGGGCACAGCAAGCAGCGGCCGGCAGAACTGTGGCAAGCCGCGGTGAGCAGAGCCGCGGGTGAGCAGCGGCGAGCTGGGCCATGGGCGAGCGGGGCGGGCAGGCAGCCGGGCCACCGCCGAGCAGGGTGGGCGAGTGGGGCTATGTTTAAAGGCTCCTCTGGTCTGTAAAAACTGTTTGCAATTTGAGCAACTGACAGGAAACCCCACAATCCCGTGATTCTGTTACTAACTCATTACTTTGCTGCACATGGATCCTCGCTTTTTAAAAAAAACCAACATGCGGCTTATACTCCAGTGTGGCTTGTATATGGACAAATCCTGTGGTCTGCCCGGCTACCTGGATGTGCGGCTTATAATAAGGTGCGGCTTATAATCGTGAAATTACTGTACTCTCCTACAATGAAAATATTTTTTCCCACCTTCTCAATGAGCTCAATGCAGGCAGCCAGGTCCATGCCAAAGTCAATGAACTCCCATTCAATGCCCTCCTTCTTGTACTCCTCCTGCTCCAGCACGAACATGTGGTGGTTGAAGAACTGTTGCAGTTTCTCATTGGTGAAGTTGATACACAGCTGCTCCAGGCTGTTGAACTACAAATTGAAATGACCAAAAAAATGCCAGTTAATTTCAAGCAGCCCTCAGTAGGCAAGCATACCTACAGCAACTCACATCAAAGATCTCAAAGCCAGCAATGTCCAGGACACCGATGAAATGCTGTCTGGGCTGTTTTGTATCCAGCTGTTGGTTGATGCGAACAACCATCCACAGGAACATCTTCTCATAGACTGATTTAGCCAATGCACCCACTGAATTGTACACCTGTAAGAAGCACAGCCATGGCAGCAACAAAGGCTGAGTTAGCTTTAAAGCAGAAAGAACACTCTGTAGAAGTTGAAAAGCTGTTTATGTACCTGTTGGACATTTTGTCCTTTAGTTACATATTCATTCCCAACTTTCACCCTGGGGTAGCATAAAGCCTTGAGCAAATCAGCAGAATTCAGACCCATCAGGTAGCCAGCCTTGTCAGCCACTAGGTTCAGAAACAGCAAATGAGCTCAGTAGAGACAAAGAAAATTGTCCTGGTCTGCTGGGATGTTTCTGTTACAAGGAGTCTGCTTTTGGCACAACTCAAATGCATCTATTATCAAAAGAAGCTCCTCTGCAGTCTCATGGAGAATATTCCCCTTGCTCCCAAAACAATGTCTCAGCTGCAATACAATCCTGTGTCTGTGCCTGAAGGGCTACATCAGTGCTTCAGTTTTATGGCTTTCTGTTTCCTTGTAGAGCATAAATTAAATAACTGACTTTGTGAAACTCAAAACAATATTAAAAAAAACCTAATTTCTGGAAAGGAAAATTATTTTCAAAGTGTTGGGCACTCTATGGGGTGGGGTTGCTAGTCTCTGCTGGTGCAGCTCACAAACAAACTGCAGTCAGTCCTACCTTCAGTGCCATCAGGCTCTGCCTGCTCCTCCCGCTGCTTCTGCTTGAATTTCATGTTCCCATAGTGCATGACAGCCCCTGTCAGCTTGTATATCCCCACCTTCTCATCAGGGCTGAAGCCCAGGATGTCCACAGCATTCTGGAGAGGTAACAGGCAAGTTGGGAAAGCACAAAGACTGAAGCACAAGGGGCAGGTGGGGTTCCTGTCCCTGCCTGCAATGAGTGTGTCCAGCACCATCCCAGTCCCATGGCACCATACAGCAGAGCCCAGAGCTGGGCCTGGCTAGGCAGGCTCCCCTGGCTGCAGCTGGGCTGGCTGCAGGGCTGCAGGGCTGCAGGGATGTTCTGCTCTGCTCTGCTCTACTCACATCTGTCGCCAGCAGCTCCTCGCTGTCATCAATGCTGGCAACGGTGACTTCTCCTTGGCTAACATAGAGGAAGTCATAGGGGTTGGTGGAGATGAGGAGGAGATCTGCAGGTATGTGGGTCACCTTTAGTGGCACTGGGGCAGGTCACAGAGGGAAGAGAAAGCACTCACTGAGCCAAGCCCAGCACTGCTGCCACTCACCGATGAGCTCTGGCTTCTTGTTTGACATTATCTGGTAAAAGATGTGGTAGCTCCTTTCACTAGACAGCTGAAAAGTGACTCTGGATTTCTCCAGGAGATCTAACCAAAAGAGAGGTGCTGTTAGTCTCCTGATACATTTGAGGTTGCAAATGCATAAATTCTGCTTGAACTGACTTGCTCCAACTCACAGGTTTCGATATCTGCAGAGGCCAGTTTGCCAGTAGGTCCAAAGTGAATCCGGATGAATTTTCCCTATCAAGCAGTGCAGATCAAACCATTGGTTATAACAATCAGTGAGTGAAACTTGCATTAAATGTCTGCACTCCAACAAATCTGAAATGAACTCACAAAGCGTGAGGAGTTGTCATTCCTCACTGTCTTAGCATTGCCAAAAGCCTCCAGCAGTGGGTTGGCCTGGATGATCTGATCCTCCAGAGTTCCCTAGTCATAGAAGAAAATGCTTCTTTAGTACTTTACTACTTAGTAAATAATAAATATTGCAAAAGTGATGTTACAGATAACTTTTACATATCACGTGATTTAAGCCTAAAAATTAACAGAGTTCTTAGTCACTCATCAGGCAACACTCATGGATATTGTCATTGGTTTCAAAGGGAAGAGTGATGAAAGAAATATGTGTGTTTTGCTTGCTTCTTGTATCTGATACCACATGTTGGATATCACATACAAAGTCACTGCAGTGCAGTTCAAGGCATTTAAAACCTGTATGAGAGGTGTTTCTGCATTCCTGTTCACAAAAGTCTTGACAGCTAAAGAAAATGGGAGAATTCTGGAAATTTTTTTGGAGGTTGCTCAAGACCACAACAAACACAGACTTTGGTAGGAAACACCGACCGAGGGAGAATGGAAAATTTTGCAGCGGCATTTCAGGATGCAGGAATGTGGCTTTTGACATGCTTTGGAGACTGGGACATGTACAAAGCCTGACACTCAAATATCAAACTTAGATAAGCACTGAACAGAGACTCTTCAATTTATTTTCTTCTTCTTCTTTTTTTTTTTTTTTTCCTATTGCATTACTGCAGAAGGAATGATTAACATGTAAAGTTACAATGCAGTCCAGGAAGCAAAGTCATGACTGATCCTACATAATCAGGGCATGAAAGTTTTGCCAGGGATAGATCTCAAGACAGATGGAAAACCAAGAATAAGAAAAAAAAAAAAGATATATTGGTTTCTGTCAGATGCTGCTACTGCATCTCTGTGCATGCAGTGCTCAGTGCAGCCTTGCACTGCAGGGCAGAGGCACTGCCATTCCCAGCACTGTCTGCAGATGGCACAGCAGGTTTAAATTAGTTTTTGTTCGTCCCCCGTGAAGAGGGATCTCTAAAATTAAAGCAATGCAGTAGCACAGGAAGCTCTATGTATTTTTTAAACATAAAATATCCTAAATCCTTGGATTAATGCCCTCTCACATATATCTTTCAGATTTCTAAGGAGGAGAGGAGAGGAGAGGAGAGGAGAGGAGAGGAGAGGAGAGGAGAGGAGAGGAGAGGAGAGGAGAGGAGAGGAGAGGAGAGGAGAGGAGAGGAGAGGAGAGGAGAGGAGAGGAGAGGAGAGGAGAGGAGAGGAGAGGAGAGGAGAGGAGAGGAGAGGAGAGATGTGTGTGTCAGTGCAGCTGACTACACCAACACCAAGCCTCTTTTTTGAGTGCACAGCTGTGACCAGAGAACTAAAACAGGAGCACTGTACATGGATAACAGTGAGGAAGAATATGGCAATTCTTTATGCAAGTTCATTCTGGAGTCCTGTCTGTAGGCTGAGTGATAAAGTGCTGGAGGTCAAAACCATATATTGGGGAAATGCTGTTGCACGCTTCCCTTATTCCTGCACCATTGCCTGGCATCTGATTTCAGCTTGTATCTGCCATTGAATGCTGGGCAACACAGAACCATAACCTTTTTTATTTAATGTTCTTAGAAAAAAGAACATGCTGTTGTCTCTGAGATTGGAATGCTAAAAAATAGAGTATTCTGTGAATACTCAGAAGAGGGCAGAACAGATTATTGTCAGTCTGAAAGCCAGGTGATTTTCCTTCTATCACACATGGTTTGTACATGTCTCAGCTGTCTTGAAGCTTTTCTAAGATCAGTCCTGGCATAGTGAGCAGCTGATGAAAGCTGAGCCCAGCAGATTCTAACATGGTGCTGATGGAAAGAGTGCCTGTGGTGAACTTGTCTTGGCCATAACAACCCATCAATCACAGACACCTGCCTCTGAGTGAAAGAATATTCAGCCTTGGAATCTCCTTAAGCTCCACTATGCCCTTGGGTACTCAAATAACATGCTGACACATGTCACACACTTTGATGAGCATCTCACAGGCTGTGGTGTCACACACTTGTGCTACAAGGGTGTTTGTGGCTTGCTCTGTGCTGGGGAATGAAGCCTGTGCCTTGCAAATGCACCAGTGGGCTCGGATTGCAACAGCTGTGCTGCTCAGCAAAGGGACATTGAGGCATGCACTTTCTTTTCTGCAAGGATCTTTTCTGAGGTTACTTTCTGACTGTCAGGCAAATGTTCCCAGCTGTCCCAAATCCAGCCCTTTCCTCATGCTGTCCCTCTGGGCTGTTCTGTTGACCCCAGACAGAGAAACCAGCCAGTGGAAACTACTGCCTGATGCAACTCAAATGATGCTCAACTTCAGTACAGCATTCTGGAGTCCTGACTTCCTGCACTTCACCTATCAGCAGAAATGATCCAAGGACCAGGAATGGCACAGCCATGTGCCAGTGGGAACTGGCTGCTCTCTTTTCACGTGCAGCCACTCAGGTGCTGTGGATCTCAGAGGACACTGATGAATAGGGGCATAGATGGACACCAGAGAAAGCTGCTGTCTAACATTATCTTCCCCTCCCTCACCTGTGTGAATGGAGGCTTTCCTACACTGACAAAATGGTTTTACAGGGAAGAGTTCAGGAGATTTGAGACTAGGCATCGGGGGTAAATGAGCATAGGTGTGCTATGTCTTCGGTTTTCTCAGCTGCCCACCACTTTCTTTCTGCCTTTAGATAGTCCTGCAACCCCAAAATACGCATCAGTACTTTCTCCTCAGCTGACACAGTGTGGGCAAATACTAGAAGGGGGAGCTGATGTTATACCTGCATTTTGCCGGGCTGTGGATCTTTCTTCTTGTCACCAGTGACTGCAATTGTTGCAAAGTACTGGATGACACGTTTTGTGTTCACAGTCTTCCCAGCACCGGATTCTCCGCTGTGGAAACAAACCCATCAATTATTACAGGAAACAGGAAACATCATCAGTTTTCTGTCAGCTCTGTCACTCATACCAAAATATACTCACGTGATAAGGATTGACTGGTTGTGACGATCTGAAAACAAAATCACAAGAAAGAGCTGTTCAAGTGAGACATGGAGGGGATCAGTTCCTCAGACACAACTAACTGACTTCAAGGGAAAGAACTGTATTATATCAGTATTTATCACTTTCTTACAAGATAAGACTGATGATGCATTAATACACATTCGCATGCATCAGGACTTTTTTTTTTGCACAGATGGGATGAAGTACCCCAAAATTTAACTTCAAGTAGTGATTCTTTACAAGGCTTCCCACTTACTATTTGTTTTCTTTTGTATACAGACCTTGGCTTACATACTGTTTAATTATAATCAGGTTATTTGCTGTGTTTCTCCTTTACCATTTCTTTAAATTCCTTGCAAGGAGAGGGGCACAAAGCTATACAGCCAGCTACTGCTTTTCCTTCATTGTCTGATAGCCCAGAGACCATTAACACCAACCATTAGACCAGCATATTTTCACTGTCTGATCTTGTGCTGTGCTGTAGGACTTTGGGACCACTGAGTAGAACCTAAAATTCCTTGACCAAATAGCCAGCCCTACAAATAGCAGGGTTTTCCATTCTTGCCAAGTAACTCACCAGTCAGCATGAACTGATAGGCGTTGTCAGAGATGGAGAAGATGTGTGGAGGGGCCTCCTGGCGCTTCTTGCCTCGGTAGCCAGACACCACCTCGGGGTTGTACACCGGCAGCCACTTGTAGGGGTTGACAGTGACGCAGAAGAGACCCGAGTAGGTCTGTGAGGAAGGGACACAGCACGTTGGCTTCCCCTGAGGCTGGCCCAGCAGCTCCTGAGGCTGCCCAAAGGAAGCTGCTGCTGCCACTTACGTAGATCATCCAGGCTGCGTAACGCTCTTTGAGGTTGTACAGCACAGCGGGTTCGTGGAGGTGGGTCATCATGGCCATGTCCTCAATTTTGTCAAACTTGGGAGGATTCATAGGAAAGACTTCATCATCCTTTACAGTCACAGTCTAGCAAAAATAAAAGAAGGGAATAACAGGAGAAATGGAAAACAGGGAACTACCTGAACTGGATGATCACATTGGAGTAACAATGGTATCACTTACTGTGTCATCGTATTTTTTAACGGTGACTTTGTCACCTTCTTTGCTCTGTATGGTACCTTTCACATACATTTGCTTGTCATCTACTACAAAACAGGCTGACTTAGCATCAAATGGACGATTCTGGGCTTCAATTCTCTCCTTCTCTGGCTTCCGCAGATAGGGAGCAGCTTCTCCAAAGATTGCCATCTCTGCATCAGAACTCATGTCTGCAGGTGCTCTGGAGGAATGCAGAGAAGTTGCAGAAACTCTGTGCATTTGTAATTTACATTTATCCAGACAGTGTTCATGCTCAATGACTAATAGGAAGAGGAGCACTGATCAGGTGCTTAACTTCTGCCTAAATTTTAGTTATTCACTGAAGAAGTGCTAATAAAGAAAGTTCATTTTGTAGACAGATTGTCTTTGAAGACATCCCCCTTAAACAGGCCTATGTGATCAAGTGGAGGCAGAGAGAATATCAAGCTAGAAGTCTTCAAAAGCTGGTCCTGCTCTATCTTCACCTGCTATTCACAGAGCTGCACAGCCACATCCTGCTCAAAGCCACATGCATTAAGCCACTGAGATTATGCCTTTGGACATCTAAAAATTTAGACAAAATTAAGCTCTGTGAGTCATGTAGAGTGGCTCTCATAAGTGGTTTCCAGGTGCAGGTATGTTTAATACCCTCTGGTCTTGATGTTTTAAAATCAAGCAGGGGAAGTTCTACTCGTTTCTGTCTACACCAAGCACTGGAGCAAACTGTGAAGGTCAGTCATCGCTTATCTAAAGCCAAACCTATTCATTGTGTGAACCAAATATAAAACATCTTTTCCAGTTATGTTGTAAAATTGGCCAATAAAGGAATATTCTGTATATTACAGATAATAATTAAGAACACAGTATTAGCTAAATAACTCAGTATTTAGTTAAATAAGTGATATTACATTTCAAAGAATCTCAATTTTAGTTTGAACATAACTAGAACATATTATATAGACTCCTATTATGAAAGTTATGAATCATTAAAAGACAATTCATATGTACCAGACATTGTTAAGGATTTGTCTAGTAGAAAAATTTCAGAAAACTTATTTATGCTCAATTTTATTTTGCATTTTTAAAAATATCTAGTAGCAATTCTTCATCACAAATAAATGTTATTGCTTGCTATGGTTGAAAGAACTGTTATGGGTAATTAAGGAGCATCTGGAAATAGCACGGGGAGAAATAAGGTAGGCAGGAACTAGCAAAAACAGAATGTTCTTCCCCAGGCTGGCTAATATACAGGCTAGAAAGAAAATAATAAACTTCTAAATTCCTGCTCCTTCATGTGCTGTCTGGATGCACTCTGAAGAGTAAAGAAGAGAAAGAGACAGAACTGAAAAACTAATATGTATGCATCCAAGGCATCAGAGTGTTGAAACAGCCAAAACAGGATAGGTTTATGTGCAAGAAAATGATGAAAGGAGTAAGAAGGCATTTGTAATGCTACTTCTGGACATGTTGTTGTAGAAGTGCTGATCTCGCTCAGAAATCAGGATTCTGCACCCTTGCAGGACTTTGAGGGACTGCCTCACACAAGAGCTTTAAACAGCCAGAAATTTCAAAAGCACAAAATCCAGAACCTTTAGCTTACTTTGAAAGTACTCTGCATATACAGAGCCCAGAGTTTGTGCCTATGTGATCTTGTGTCTGAGGGACTCAAGAGAAGCAATAGGAAAGAAAGAGAGAAGGTGTTTCACAGTGTCCATGAAAAAGTGAAGCAGAACACCAGAAAATGCCATCAGAAAAGGCAGATCAGAAAGTTCCTCAAGAGGCACAGTCCGGTAAAGTACTGAAAGTCTTTGATAGGAAATAGTGTAAAATTGAGATCTTTACACATTCCTGAGCAGAGAAGGAGGCATCCTCTAGGAGAATAACCTGTGCTTCCATCTCTTTCATCTCCAGTTTCAATGAGCACCTTCTGGTTTTAGGATAGAAGACACATGTGTGGAAGGTTCCTTCTGTGCTCTGCTGCACGCTCCCAGTCACTGTCAGTCACTCACCTTCCCCAGAAAACCTGGAAGGGTGTGGTGCACGCAAGTTCTCTGTAAAGATTACTCTCTGAACATGAACAGATCTTTCTATCTGTTAGGAGACAAGATAATTCTGAACTTTGTTTGGGTTCCAGTGCCTGTGTGATAAACCAAACCTAGTACATAATTTCTAGACTCTACCCCAGAGGAAACTAACATTTGAATATTACTTTGAACCTCCTCTCCAAACACAACCTCAGGCTTCCAGCAGCTGTGCAGATGACAGGGGATGAATTTTAATAATCTATAAATCCCAGAATTCAAGGCTACACCTCAAAAAATAATTATTGTCTTTGTCTGTCATGCCCTCTTTATGCATTAGAGCATCTGTAGCTTTTCTTTCCCAATACATGGAGTATTCCTGCCAAGAACTGTGACTACTGTTCATGTTGATTAAAATACCATATATCCTTTCCAATGATCCTGGTTCTGCTGTCCTTTGCACCTGCCCTTTCCATTGTCTAGGTGAGCTTTACTTATTGCTTAGGATGAATTAGCAAAGGATGTGTTATTTGTTAAACCCCTACCTTCAGAGAGCCCACGAGGAAATCTGTTTCCAGACCTGTGTGGAATGGTTAAAGAGAGGACAGAGAGAGTTACATCAAAACCAGTCCATTGTCCTGAGCATATGCCATATTAAACATTCCTACACCCTGTGTAGCCTCTCCACATAGCTGAACTGCATACAGTACCTAAAAACTCCTGACCTAGAGCAAAATTCCACAGTCTTGTGTTCCTTCCCACATTACTGTGACATGCTTGAAACAAGTCTAAATGTCCAGGAAAAACATTAGCTACTTTACATATATAATCCCAATGAATTTCAACTTTCTTCAGCATTAGTGCTGCCTTCCTGTGCCTTTCACAGGACTGGAGGTAGCAAAGCTGGTAGAAGGCAGTTCCATGGACTGGCATGCTCTGACTCTCCTGCTTGTGCACCACATTGGAGTGGTTTGGGTAGTACAACCTTGACTTCGCAATGAAAAGCATGACCTGGAATGTTAGAGGTGGGGAATGAGAAGAAAACACCCCTTCATATTCCACTTTTTGGGGAGCTGTGGAGATGTCATGGTCAGAGCATGAAGTGAGAGGATGGCACTTACCGTGAGATGCTGAGGTAACAAATCACAAAGTTGCCTTCAGCTGCAGCTCTTTATACGTTACATCCTGCCCACACAGCACTCGAGTGCTCTATTTTTGGTCAATAATAATTTACTCTTTAGTTGCAAACGTGTTGTAGCTCTGATCTCTCTGCTAATTACTTAGAGACAGGATTGGTTTAAGGTTGTATGGAGTCAGCTGCACTGACCTGTCCTTTTCACATTGATCTGTGCCAGGATGGAGGATGGAGGAACCCAAAGACAGCTCTGATAAAGCCAAGTAAGGCAACACTTGCACTGCAAGGGCTTGTCTTAGTCAGCAGGATGGGCTTTTTCTAATTGTCCACAATTACTTCATTAATGCTATAATATTAATGGATGCCCTCCTATCCTCCCTGTTTATCTACACACGCTGCTAGATAAGAAGGAAGATCTGTTGAAGCAAATGTGCTGGGTGCTGGCAAGCCTGAAGCCAGCCTCAATCTTAGGACATAGTGAGACAACTGCCAGCTAATGGACATCAAGAGAGACTTGCATTCCTGACCTGTGGGTTTGCAAGGCGTGCTCAACATCTCAGCCTGCACAAAAGTGCCTTTTGTGCCACTCCCCTGTCCTGCAGAGGTTGTCATGGAGCAGGCTGGATGTCAAGCCAGAATGACTGTAAGTTGCTCTGCCAAGGAAGGTGGAAGGACAGTGCCTGCTCCTTTGAGATTAGCTGTTTAAGGACTGGTTTTGACACTGCAAAGGACAGTAAAAAGGGGGAGAATAATTGAGAACATATTGGGACACAAGCCTGCTTGACAAATGGTAAGGAAGGAAGTGGTGTGAACCAAACCTGGTCAGCCACACTGCTTGGTGAAGGCATTTGAAAGTGTAAAAAGTAACAGTCTTGAGGGTCTCTCACATCTTTGGAAAATACTCTCACCACAAGATAATTTTGTACAGGAGATGTGGTGGCAAAGTAGATTTGTCATCATTATCTCATTTTGCTTAAGAAACTTTTGCCAGAAAATTATTTAAACTTCAGAGGCTGTGAAATCTAACCACTTTCTGTGGAATGACCCAGTTTCCTCTACAGGAAGAGATGGATTGTCAGATGCATTGTTGTCATTGCTTCACATTGGCTCTGTCTGGGGAACATCCTTGGTGCTTTACACAGTTCTCCTTGGCTGTTTGTTTTGGATTACCTTCAGGGTGCCCATGATTTAGTTACTCTAGGAAGCAAAGGCATCTGTATTGGATTCTGCAATGGAGAATGGATTCCTGCAGTATTGAGAGGACCTTTTATCTTGCTTTTAAAGTCCTTTCTAGAATGTTTTTCAATGCTTTTCTTTTTTTTTTAAATCAGAGTCACTGACAGTCTGTTCCAGTCTGACCTGAAGTGTGAGCACAGATGCTCTCTGAAATGACACCACCACTCAGATGTGGAGACAATATTATTATTGTATTTTTCATCTGCCAGTTGCTGTATATCAAACATTGAAATTAGCTTTTAAATTTGATTGCAACAGCAGAATTGCAGGCACTTTTTACATTTTAACAGTCTTAAGACCTAGTTTGGGTCCCCCACATCTGTACTATAGACTGTGTTCTTCATTATTTGCTATGTGCACTTATATTTGCATCTTAATTATGTGCATCTTTAGCTTAAGCATAACTATACTGGAACCATGATTGCTCTTTGTCAGAGACTATGTGTTTTTTTATATTTGACTTACCTAATTTATTTTACATTTTCTCCTGGGTAAAAAAACAGTAAAACAGTTTGTAGTGAAGAACTAATCCTTTACAATGGCACACCCAGCCACTGGTGACCCGACATAGTCAGAAGAATTTTACAATCTGTACATTTAGAAAATTGTCCTTGTGAGGGACTGTGTGACTGGTTTGCATAACACAAGCAGGGCTTTCCAGCATTTCTCAGCATCTCTTGTGGCCCAGGGTCACAGTCTCTCAGGTCCTGCAGAAACTCTGATCTGGTGATACTGAGAGGATGTGGGAAGGGAAGCTGTGCTCTGGGGTGCCCTCCTTACACAGGATATTATGGAGCAATGGACAAATCCATGAGCAATCTGAGGAGGAACGGTTTCTAGATAAGACAGATCAGTATTTGCTTCTTCTCTTTGGTTTCTAGAGCACAGAGTTGTCTTCTAAGATGGTTCCCAAGTTCCTGGATAATTGGACATCAGTGTTGCTCCCAAAGGAAAGTGTCTCCTCTTGGTAATCCTCCAGTTGGTAATCACTCTTATCTTGTAAGAACAAGTCCAATGCAGGGAAAGGCTGTAGGTATGTCCTTAAGCATCCTCTTTTGGCAGCATCCCAGTGGGGCACTGAGGAGCTAAAAAGCTCAAGGGTCTCAATATCTGCCTTACTTTACCTTGTGTAATGGGGGAATAATATCTCCTTTGGGCAAATAAAACGTAAAAGAATTCTCTTGGAGCCAAGTACAAATGTTCTCTTCTAATTAGACAAACTGAACTTGTGAAGTTTATTAAAGTTGAAAAAGCAATTATTCAAATATGTTGCTTGTAAAGTCCCAGAAAACATCATGTAAAGAGATTTGTGGAAAACACATTTTAAGTCAATTCAGGTAAGCACACCAGGTAGGTGCCAGATAAGTTTTAGAGGCAGTGGATATGCAGTTATAGATAAGATATTGATGTCATTGGTCTATTGTTTATCTTAATCATTGTTTTGTGGCTCTTAATACTTAGTGAATATCTATGTCTGTATGTAGATGTGAATTTATCAAAAGCATAGAGTTTTTTACAGCAATTTATCTGTCAAGGAAAGGACCACACATTTATTGTGTCAGTCTCTAAACATATTGTACCAGCAGATTCATCTGCATGGTTTCTGTAAATTGTTATTCCTGGAATTCCATAATTTCTCCTATTTGCTTATATTGGTCAATCACAAACATCTTCAGGACTTCCATAATTCTGGCTTTGTCAACCTATATGATACATAAATGTCAGCCTGTCTGGGGAGCTGAAAGCTTAGATAGCATGCCACGCAAAACCTGACAGATTTGTTCATTTGGTTATCTAATTAATTTTTTACTCTTTGTGGATAGCAAACTGTTTGTTTTCTCTATCCTGTGTTTCTGGCAAGACTCAGGGTACACACCACTCCTGTTCTGGCACTAAATAGCTTTGGTCCTATGACAGCTTTTCCAGTGGATGCTCTTGAAGAGATAATTTTCCCAGTGCAAGTGGTCAGGGAAGCAAGGCTTCCATACTAGGTGCCACTGACAGATAAACTGCTGTATCTGCAACTCTCTGACACTTTGGGGACAGATGCACATTTTGGTCTGAACTAGTATAGCTATTCTCATATTTCATACCCAACCCCCTTTCCCTGAGCCTTCATGTATTTCTTCCTGATACCATCACCTTTCAATACTTTTATCGTCTTAACATGTTATGTCTTCTCTTGTCACAGCACACCAGGTAGACTGAAAGGGGAAGAGGGACAACTATCTTCTTGTTGTCTCCCATCAATCCAAAAAGCTTCTGAAAATGTAATTTTTTGTGGATTTAGCCTCCATGTAAGAGCCTTCTTTACATCTGATGCAAAGTTGCCCAGTCTTTAAGACCGTTAATCTGCATTAGCAATTCTGCAAGTTTGGATTTTATCATTCACTGTTCATGCAGGTCTCTGAAAACCACAAAGATGCTCTATGATAAGCATTTTTAGTGCTCATTCATGGGGTAAAACCTGTTCCCTGTGATTTAAATGGTGTGTTTGGAAAGTTGTAGGGGAATCCTTTTGGAGAAAAGGAGAAAGAGACCCCATTCCCAAGGTGCACAACTATCACATGGGTCACTGCCATGGTAACCCAGTTTAATTTGGTGCTATCCTGTTTTATTGAAAGCTTTTTGGTGTTCAGTCTCCTTTTCCACGGACAAAGGGCAAGAATTCCTCCACAACTCTTCTCAGGTTAGACATAATGACTTCTAGGCTCAAATGATCAGTGTTGCCAGAAAAACTGCATATACATAGAGAGAGATTTGCCTTCGAACAAACTTGTGTTCTCAGCAAATGTTCCTACATTCAATAGAAACAAATGGATTGTACTTTGATCTTTTGAGCATGTCTTTAAATGGTACTCTTTTCTAATGAAAGTACAAAGATTAGTTCATGTAAAGAGAACAGAAAGCCTAAATTTGTCAAAAGTGTATGATATTTCATGCTGATTTCTGCATCACTGAACATGAGTTTGACACTGCACCAAGGCCAAACAGAATTAATGACAATCTTTGAAGGATTCCTTTCTAAAAATATATTTGCAAGCTTTTTTTTTCCACAGCTGTCACTTACACCCAGCCTAGAAAAGCTTCTGTTATAGTACTGGAACATGGGCACTGAAGAGATCTTTCAGCTAACTACTGAACACTACAAAATAGTCAATGATACATACTGTGTATTTTAGGGGAAAGGGGATGTCTATCCTTAATTTCTCTTTTTTCTTCACCTAGCATAAACCAGTGGCATGATCAGTTGCAAAGTTGGCAGCAATCCATATTCTGTGCAAGTTATTGACAAGAACTATTTATTACCCTGTGGACTGCAGGGCTAGTTCACCTTAAATGACAGATTTTCTTCTTCCTTATGCCCTTTTGGAGGCAATTAATTGCTAGGCTATTATTTGTACCTTGCCATTGTGAAGCCAACAAAACAAATGGCTTGACTTCTATGCCAGAATTTTTCAGCTAATTAAATGATGATTGTATGATTGTACATCCTGCAAGTTGCCAAATAGACAACACAAATAGTCAGTTACAAGTGGCCAAGACCAGAGGGTACTTATCAAGGTTTACCCTAAAAGCATGGAGATGTAACATCTGAACTACTGGCTGTAGTGTGTGAGCTCTTACTAAACCTGGCTTGCTTTTGGAGATCTGGAAGTTGTCTAGTCAAAAAGTTGTCTTTGTCAAAAATGCTAATTTTTGAAAAGCATTTCAGGGAATGGTGGCCCAGTAGACCTAGTGCCAATATTAGGAAAAAAGTAGAAGCTAATAATGATTAGAATTTGAGGACATAGTGATAAATAAACATATTGAGCAAAACAGCATTTGCAAAGGAAGTAGTAGTCCACAAACCTAGTGAAGAATCAAAGATATGTGGATAGGTGGGAGAACAAGATGGTACTATCTTAATGAATATCTATAAGCCATGTGAGAAGGTGTATCACCTTTCTTAAAGAAGCTCAGTCTGTGTCTGTGATGTTATTTAAGATAGTTTTGAGAAGTGATCCCGGACAAGGACAGGCTGATAATCCTGCTGCAAACGTAGAAGTGTCCCTGGGGATGGTTCCTGAGTGTCCAAAGTAGCTTGATCTGAAGCAAATCCCAGGAGCAGCTTGGGGGGGAAGTTCACTCCAGCAGCTTTATTTATGAACATATTTCATTAGGGGCCTCCTGGGATCCTCTTTGTCCTTGATGAACCTCACAGCCCTACTCAGTAATGTCCCCTCTACCCTTGCTGTCCTTCTGCACAGAGCCTGCTAGCAGGTTATGAAACAGCCCTCGTTGCAGGGATTACCAGGGCATCAGGAGGACCTTGCCTACTGCTAAGGACTCCTCTGCTTTTTGTAAAATATATTCTGGATCTGGGACATCAAACACTGTGCTTTGCTCAAGCTGTCTGAAAGCAGGCAGTAAATGCAGTGTGGAGTGAATTTCTGTCACAGAAAGGCTGCTTCTCCCTGTTGCCTTCTGACTTCCCACATCAGCCTCACCTTTCACCTGCAGCCCTGCCAGCAGCCAGGTGCAGAGCTGGGTCACTGGGCTCGTATCAGGGTTCTGCTCCCATCACTGCCTGAACACTCATCCAGCCCAAAGCTGCTCTCAAAGGCCTCTCTCTGTGGAGCCAAGCCAAAGCTAGCTGCTGCAAGGGCTGCTACTTTCCTCGCTATGAAAATATCTGGCAGGATGGGTACAGGAAAGAATGACATTTGTGAACTGTGCTATACTTCTCTAGTTTTCAAAAAAATCAACTCCATACTATCCTTTTCTTCCATAATTAACAGGCAAGTGTGCACCTACTCTTTTTAGCTACCTTCCCTGTCTTCCCAACTAAAGTATTTTGAAGGAACCTGTGGATAATTTTGTAACAGCAATTCAGCAAGTTCAGGATTTTGGGGGACTATAACAAGCCGGATCAGCTAACCTGAGAGTGACATGACTGCTGCAGCTCTACACCCTCAGGTCCAGCCAGTGCCAAGACTGCAAATGTGTTCCCAGTTAGATATTTACACAGAGCACGTGTGTACATCCTGTGGGGGAACTGCACAGCTGTGCTCTGCTTAGAAGTCCACGTGCTCCCAGAAAGAGAAAGATTATCTGCTGGACTCAGAGGCAGAAAAAATCCATCAGAAAAAGCAGGAAGTAGGACCTCAAAAACCTGAGTAGTCCCTTAGCAGATAAGAAGGTTTCTAAACAAGTAGGAATATAATAAAACAGGACTATCTGTGTAGTCACACAGAACAAAAGTTGCATCGTGATTTCTCAACTTTCTCTTTCTCCAAAAGGAGCTCAGTAGCAATCCTTTTCTCAGATGGCAATCAATCCCACAGACGTATTCTCAGGTGCCTGCCTTGTGACTTTGGGAACATATTTGTAGATGTCATGACACTCAGCTAGGAATCCAATCAAGGCGAGGTGTTCTGTAAAGCTGCAAAGTATTTGTCAAAGCCTTGAAATTGAACGCTAGAAAGAGTGACTACTTTTAAACTGAATTATGTATCAGTGATGAAAAAATAATACAGATTTTTGTGTAACTGGATCTCTGCTCAAAAAGATAGCTTTGGAAATTATATGAGTGAGTGTATGTATGCATATATGTATCTGCATGTGTGTATGCATACATAAATATGTAGGTCTATGTATATATACACACATATCTATATGTATGCATAAACTGCCTTCCCAGGAACATGTACGAGTTGGGTGAGGAATGAATCAACAGCAGCCCTGAGGAGAAGGACTTGAGAATATTGGCTGACAAGAAGCCCAACATTCCCTGGCTTTGTGTACTAAAATCCAGAAACACCCTGTGTGCTGGGCTGAGCCCCAGCACAGGTAGGTGGTCAAGGGGGGATTCTGCCCCTGTGCTCAGGTGAGACCCCACCTGCAGAGCTGCCCCAGCCCTGGGCCCAGCACAGGCAGGACCTGGAGCTGCTGGAAGCAGGCCAGAGGAGGCCATGGAGATGCTCCAAGGGCTGGAGCCCCTCTGGAGCCAGGCTGGGAGAGCTGGGGGTGCTCACCTGGAGAGGAGAAGCTCCAGGGAGAGCTCAGAGCCCCTTCCAGGGCCTAAAGAGGCTGCAGGAGGGCTGGAGAAGGACTAGGGACAAGGTAAGGAGGGACAGATAAGGGCTTCCACTGTCAGAGTTGTAGCAATCATGTTGAGATTGACACAACTAGCACTAGTCATTTATTAAAAACTTCTCATGTTTTCTCTCAGGCAAGTCTGACTTCTTTCCTCACAGGCAGCTCCACACAGCACTGACTCCTTTCCTCATTAGCTGCTCCCCACAGCTCTGACTCCTTCTCTCCACAAGTTCCTTTCCTTCTGTATGACCAGCTAAACCCCCAAGCTGTCCCTCACCCAACTGCCTAACCCTATCTGTCCCTTACACAACAGCCACTTACCTTATCTGTCCCTCACCTCCTCACAGCACAGACAGCAGGCTCTGGGCCCCAAACTGTAACTGTAGCTAGCCGACTGACTCTTTAATAACACCCAACCTCATTGGGCAGGTGTCCTGGTTTAGAGGACAGGTATTGCCAGAAACAGGCAGGAGCTTTTTTCTAAAATAGAGAGTGAGAATCCCCTCCCTCCCAGTTTACTGTAATTTGGAAATTAGGGGGCTCTCAGTCAAAAAGTATGGATTTAGGAATAACAGTTCTTTACTGACATATGTACAAGACAAACAAGAGCAACATCAGCTATGAAAAAAAATATCAGCAACAAAACAGAACAAAACTCAGTCCCTTTTCCAGTCATGCTCTTCTCCACGCGGTCCCGGTGAGAGCGGAGCGGGCCCCTCACAGCCACAACAGCAGGAGCACGGGCAGGAGCAGGGAGGCAAGGCGAGGTGGCAGGGCCGTGTCCCAGATGGGAGAAGGGTGAAGGAAGACTCCACTCACCGTTCCTGGGTCCCGGTGCTCAGTGCTGTTCCAGAAGCAGGAGGCGGTAGCAGTGCAGGGGCAGATCCAAACCGCAGAGAAGAAAAATAGAACTTCTCTCCTCCGCCTTCCGGCCAGCGAGTGTTCCCACAGGAGGACAAAGCAACCCAGCGACCAGCCAGCCAGCCAGCCCCGCCACCCGATTCCTTTTGTCTTGAGCAATTAAAAACTCTGGATCTGCCCTAATAGCTCTTTTAACATGATAATGGGAAAAATTATCAACTTTTACCAAGGGAAAGAGTAAATTCCCCACCTCCCCAACCCCAAATAGCAGGCAAGGCTGTCTCCACTTCTGGCAATCAATACAGCTGTAATTTACGGAGGAAAATTGCCTTTTGCACTACTCTTATAATCTGTCTTCCCACAGAGAGTAGGTTTAGATTAGATATTAGGAAGCACCTGTGAGAGTGCTGAAGCCCTGGCACACGTTGCCCAAAGAAGCTGTGGCTGCCCCATCCCATTCAAGGCCAGGCTGGATGAGTCTTGGAGCAACGGGTCTAGTGGAAGGTACTGGCAGTACCAGTAGTGCTGGTACAACCCATCTCAGGAGATGAGAGTAACCCAGGTTCTTGTTAATAGATCACTTGGGATGCATCAACATGAAACAAGGCCGAATGATATGTGGTTTTTAAGAGGTGACCATGTATGTTTCCTGATATCCGCAAAGAATGAAAACCCACATTTTGAGAAAGACCATGTTGGGAAAAAATAACAGGATTATGCTGGAGACTTCATAGGAAGTAAGTGTCGGCCTGATACGTTTAGAAAATTCAGGGTAGTTTTGGAAACAGAATATAGACAATGACCAACTGACTATATGAGGTTTCTGGTTATGCTGCCCTGGGAATGTTGGTTTGCACATCACTTACATGAGCAAAAGTTGAAAGTAGATCTCATTTTAGGTTTAAATGTCCTCTAAATTATATTCCAAAGTAGCTTGAAGGATTGAAGAAATTTAACTTCAAGTAAGATCTTGCAAAGAAGACACAAGAATTAAAAGAATAATCAAAGATTAAGTGGGAGTAGGAAGGAAGATGTAATAAGTTCTTGTTTCTTGGACAGAACATTTGAGATAATGTCTATTATATTCCTAAAGAAACAGTTATAAGGGGTAATTGCATTCTGTTTCAGAGAAAAAATTATTTTCTCAGATAAGGAAGTATTAGATGAAATTTCTTGGTGAGAACAAAGCAGGATGTCTGATTAGACCACTTTAAAAGTGGCTGAAACACCTTGAAAATACCTGAAGCAAGATTTTTAATTGAATAAGTAAGTTTAAAATAAGGAAGGAAAAATGTAAACCATAGAAAAATCAGAATAATGATTAAAATGCAACACTCAACTTCTCATTGTTTACATGGCATAAGCTCTACAATTTTTATTATGTAGGCATTACTCTACAGATTAATGAAGGACAAAGCAGTAACTACAAAATGAGAGTGATAGAATGTCACATTTTGTGCAATTCTCTCACTTTACAGCACTGGAGGCATTTATTCTTCACTTTCTGCCTTCTTGCTGATTTCCCGGCTCTTGGCTCGGAGCTTGTTGACCTGTGACTCTGCAATGTCAGCCCGCTCCTCGGCTTCCTCCAGCTCGTGCTGGATCTTGCGGAACTTGGACAGGTTCACATTGGACAGCTCCTCCTGGAGATAGGAAGAAACATAAAATATGTTTTAAAACAATTCCACTGTAACACTGCTAAGTGAAAATATGAAAAAAAGTGAAGGAGAGACCCACTACCACAATATTGACCTGCGTTCAAACAGGTCTACACAGGGGAAAACATCAACACAGAATCTCACTTCTACCTGGATAAAGAGTGACTAAACACGGTGATACTCACAGCCTCCTCAGCTTGTCTCTTGTAAGCTTTCACCTTAGTTTGCAGTTTGTCCACTAGATCCTGCAGTCTGAGGACATTCTTCCTGTCTTCCTCAGACTAAAGAGAATGACAAGACAGAGAAGCATCTCTTTTATCCTTGTATGCATGAAATAGAAAGTAACATTTCTCTTTGACATACCTGCCCACTAAGACAGAAGGGATAAGCTGGATATTGTTAACATGACTAGAAAGATCTTCTGGTGCTTTCATTATTCTCATTTTTCTATGAGTGACTCAGGACAGAGAGAAACCTCTCAGGGCTACATTTTGTGTTTCAGGAATAAGGGTGTATCAACATGAAGAAGATTACCTGGTAGGTCAGTTCCTTCACCCTCCGCTCGTACTTGCGCACACCCTTCA